>JAZFAU010000251.1:0-405000 GCA_037178615.1 Dione vanillae
TATATATATATATATATATATATATATATATATATATATATATATATATATATATATATATATATATATATATATATATATATATATATATATATATATATATATATATATATATATATATATATATATATATATATATATATATATATATATATAAAAACTAATAATAATTTATATAAATTATTTATAGTATATATAATAAAAAGAAATAGATGAAAGTATTTAATTCTGAAATATAAAAAGAATATATTTGATTTATTACTATTATAATAATTAGTACACAAAAATTCAAATAAAATACTCATATGCATAAGTTGACTTAACAAATAACATTTCAAAATAATATATAATAGAACAACTTAACAGAAGATTTTTTTAAAAAAAAAAAAGGAAAAAGATAAATTTTAAATGAAAAAAAAAGAACAAAAATCTTAAGCAAATTTAAAATGTAAACAAACCAGTATATAACTGACTAATCAAAAACAATTTTCTGGCCTCAAGAAGTCATAAGATATATGTACAGTTATTATTTACTTAGATTTAACTATATAAGTAATATAGGAAATAACATTGGAGTAGAAAAAGAAATATCACTGCTGTAATTTATTAGCCTTTTGTTTTCCCATGTAGCTATTAGGGTACCTTGCCACTAGTGATTTTAGCTCTGATGCGGTTGTAATTTTGATCCAGGTCTTGTCAGGTAGAAGCACTACTATTGTACCTTCTGCAGACCAACACTTTTTAATACCGAAGTGATTACGAGCTGCTATGAAGGTTTCTTGGCGACATTTAGTTAAAAATTCGGTAACAGTTATTTTTGAATTTTTTAAGGTTGTTTTAGCCTTCCATACCTTGGATCGAGTAAAAGAGTTATTAAATCTCACTAGAATAGGCCTCATTGATTCCTTCTTGGTGCCTAATCTGTGACAGGTTTCAATGTCATCTGGCTTGATATCAGATAATTTCATCTGGTGGTTTAAAATAGTGATAGTTTTCTTAATTGTATCTTCATCTTTATCTTCTTCAACACCATGGAAGAGGAGAACCTTTCTCCGGGACTGAGTTTCTAAGCGGTCCAAACCCAGGGCCAAGAGTTCCACTTGTGATTTGAGTATGGTAAGAGATTTCCAAACAAACGATTTAAATGTGTAATACTCTGTGGCTAAGGCCTTCACAGTGGGGCTTGGAGCAGTGGAACCTGCTTAGGGCAGATTTTTTTCAAATTCTCCCATGCGGCAGTTAAACATTGAAGAGAGCTCTTCCATACTTTTCAGAAGTTGTTCGATTGGCGTGTCCATTGTAGATGTGGAATAGTTAGTTGGAAAGAATGTTTAAAGTCAACTTAAGCACAAGTACTTAAACACTAAAACATATGTTTTAAATAAAAACAAATATTTCTAATATCGGAGATATTGAGATTTTTGATAGAGATTCACGTCTACCCGCAATTAGGCAAATTAATTTTAATTATTATTGTATATATATATATATATATATATATATATATATATATATATATATATATATATATATATATATATATATATATATATATATATATATATATATATATATATATATATATATATATATATATATATATATATATATATATATATATATATATATATATATATATATATATATATATATATATATATATATATATATATATATATATATATATATATTTGTGTGTGTGTGTGTTTATAAATAATCAAAAACACACACACACACACTCAAACACAATCTAATCACAGTACTATCAACTACATTTAATTGAACATCCGTATCACAGTACTTTGAGTACAAACTCAAAAGCGGTTAATTCACGGAGCGTGTAATTGCTTCGACTGTCCCAAGTTCCTCCCATAATCAACTTATGTTGGTACAGTTCTCGGTTACTGTCATAGCAAGTGGTAAGTAGCTGTACTACCAATATAATGTGTTACTTGTTAAGGAAACCCATGATTTAAGTTGATTACTTTTATTAAAAATACAAATAAAAAAGACCCGCGTCTTAATATTATAATTATAAATGAATTATGCACATCTTTTCTCTCTATTAAATATGGAGAGGCGTTGAGTTTCAGAAAGCGGAGAGCGTAAAATCATACCACTAGGTTATCTGATTATTTTAGTTCTTAGAAAAAAATTGATTAGTGTGTAGATAAATTTAATAATAGATCTGTAAATAAAATTTCATTGTTAGTAATAGTTTTTGCTGTTTCTAAACCTGTTCGGTAATTTTTACTGTTAAACCTCGAAAGTGTGAACAAAATCTTTGCTTTGCCTGCCCATATTAGAAAAATTCCACATCAAGACTGGAGTCGGTATCACTTTTACTAACCTTTTATTTCGTGGCTTATTAAAAGACACGCATATGTTTTGGAATATAGAATATTTCTTATTAAACTTAACTTCTGTTAAAAATACACTAACTCCCTAGATCAGTCGGAAATCCGCCCTTAGTGCATAATGTATATATTTTATCAATTCTATCATTTAATGCTCCTTCACAGCAATCTTACTCCACAGCATCCAATCAGTGCTATTCAAATGAAAATTCATCTTAATGACACGAGAGATTCGAATAGAATTATCTGAGATAAGTTCGCCACAATCTGTATATAATTGAAAGCCAGTACCAATATATACAAATACATAACTATCAATTGATTAATTGATAACTTTCTAATTAATTGTTCCAATTATAAAGGTATAAGAAAAACAATTAAATTGAGAAACAGACTAAAATGATTTTTCTTATGAATTAAAAAAATTGAGAATTTAAATATAAAATCTCTTTACTTGGAAGGATATCGCAATATACGTACACTCAAATATTTTCTTGCTCTTATGTGATCGTATCAATCGTGTTATATACGATTCATCAATTTTTGCTAAACTATTAAATGTTTCTTAGACACATCCAAGACAGTATACAGTTTAAAAAGGACGCTAAACTTAAAATGAACATTATTATAATACACTGGTTAACTATTTTTGAATCTGTTAGCACTTACTGAGATTAGCGTACACAAACGTACAGACAAACAGAGAGACATATAGAAATCATTATTTATATTTTTTACATGTGTCCGAAATAATAGTTATTTTTAGTAAATCTTCAATGTACAGATAGCGAAGCTTTATTATATGTATATCATATTATGAGAAATAAAGACAAAATAAAATTCATTTTATTACAATACGTATATATACAAAGAACCTAGTATTAAAATCCCTTTAAATAGACATTTTGTATTAAATACTAAAAATAATTAATTTCGCCAAGTGGGAATTGAACCTTCTACCATCTTTGTAACCTCACTAGGTATGACGATGGCCTTTAATATAATATAAAAAGCTATTTATAAAATAAGTAAAATATCCTAAATCCCCTATTAATTAAAAATACAATATAATGGGTTGCTTTCATTGGAAAGTAATGTTGACGTCATGCCTTTACCAAATCTTTAAGGTTACCAAATATTTAAATTAAATTTTAATGGATAAGCTTCCGTAGAACAGTTGACGTGACCTCTGTGACATGTCATATGCACGCGATGTCATCCCTCGCTGAAATCCCTACAATATTTTCTGAGTACAAATGTTAAACTTTTGTAAAATCTAGTTGATTCTGAAGTATGTGAACTAAATTAAATACAAAAAGTTCCACACTTTATAAGAATATATTAGAATTAATATAACTATGAGAAAAAATATTTAAAAAATCTTAGTAATGAAGTAAATGAAGTGAAATGAATTCTCCATTCACTAGTTTTATAACAAAATATTTACAAAATAATTTAAAATATACGTACTTTAGCACCTTACTAACGATTCAAGCGACTCTGGCAAAGTAAATCGCCACCTACTTCAATAGTGAAGTAAAATATTAAATTTTCAATATAAATTCCAGAAATACAACAACTATATCACTTTTCTGTTCCATTCGAAGTAAAAATCACAGAGCAAATATCTGTGAGTTACAGCTTCGTTGGGTGCAGTGAGTCGGAACTGTACACAAAGGAGGTGGCACAACGCGCTCGACTGAAACTGTGAGATAAAACTTTAGTATATATATTAAAGTTTTAGAAGTTTCATTTAAATGCACAAATCTATTAAATATATAAAAATGAACAATTGAAAGATTAATTCTAGCTCAATTTTAAACAATTTGTTCAATTGAATTCTTGTCGTGTATTAGGTATGTAGCCATTTATTAAAAGTAAAATATGATATATATGTATCTATGTGTATTTATGTATATGAAAGTGTATATGTATATTTATATGTGTATGTATGTGTATATATGTATATGTATGTATGTGTATATATGTGTATGTATGTGTATGTATATGTATATATATATGTATGTATATGTATATATATTTATGTATTTCTTTATTAATGCACCGCCCACCCTTATACAACTCCAACTTCCAAAGGCTGCCTGGAAGAGATCGCTTTAAGCGATAAGGTCGCGTAGTTGTACTTCTTTTATTTTATTATTTACTTTTTTTTCATTTGTGCTATTTAATTTAAGTTGTGCAATAAAGTATATTTATTATTATCATTATTTTTAATAGAAATTAAAAAGTTTAGTTGTAGTGAATTGCCACAATTTAAAAAAACATAAATCATCATAAAAATACATTTTAAAAAAAAATCAAATATATTTTATAGCCAAAAGAACCATACCAGTAGGTAAAATATTACTCGCAGCGCAGTGTGCCCACAGCTTATAGTCAATATTTCAACCGAACGAGAATTTAATAGCTTCGGTCGTGACATGCTTACATTTAAAACATTTTACAGCTTAAAATATTTTAAGAGTAAAATGAATTTTTCATATATTTTTAGTACTTTGGTTATTTAAATGAAATCTTTGTGCTCCATAATTGTTCAGGTTTTCATTTAATGGCATAATTCTATTCGAAATACGTATTAGTGACGTAAAGTAAATCACGTTATATTTAATTATAAGCATTTGCTTTCGTGTACAGTGCTTTTAGAGAAGTAAATTATGTCTACATATAGAATACACTAAAAAAATGAAGGAGCACTGGAAAATTTAATAAATACATACAACTTCTAACATGTGCAGTTTTTTGACAACTAGCTTGCTACTAATTTAAGTTTTAATGAAATCTAACTAGCTCTATATAGAGCCTTTCTATTATAACTATCTTCTGATGAATATGTATGAATGATCAGGAATATCCAACGCAGTAACTACTATAAAAATAATTATAGATATATAAATACTAACTGTGCTATAAATAATGATACTATATAATATACATCAATTTTCAAAACAATATTACTTTTCGTATTAAAATATAAAAGTATTTTCAATAAATCTTTATAAGCTTAAAAAATTTATAACATGTAGAGAAGTCGTGTTAAAAATCTCTAAAACCTAGTCTGAACTGAAACTGTCTACAAAGTTTATAACAACAAAGCTCGAGATTGGAACTTTTAAAAGTAAAATATAAAAGGAGGAAAAATAAAAAGCTTGTTCGTACTATATGCTTGAAGCTGCTCTATAGTGTGGAAATAGGTTATGGGTTTAAGATTTACTAAGAAATTTAAAAATATTATATAAAATATAAATAATACTGTTGCAAAATATGATTGTACTCTACACTTTTTGGAATAAATTCTTATAAAATACGTACACAAATATAAATGACTAAAGCAAGAACTTCCATAGAAGGTTTCTCTAATAAGAAGCGTTTACGTGTACGTTTTCATTATAAGCTCATAAGTTGATTAAATAAAACTTTTGGTTCCGTGATGTATATGACTTATTGCATATTTATATGTATTACGTTATATGATAAATTAATGAAAATGTAATGTGTTAGCCGCCAGCTTCTATAAATTTCTTCCAAAAAGAGAATTTTCAAGTATAAACCAAAAATATGACATCGTAGCGTTGTCATAAAACCGTCGAGCTTAAAATTTGGTAATATCCGCTTTACCAAAAATAAATGGACCAATTTCCTTATAAAATGCATAAAAATATCTATGACGCTGTTACAGCTTCAGATCACACTTCAAACATAAGATATAAACTATATATACCCAAATGCGGAAATATTTTCGAACTAATAATAGGTATCATTTTAGACTTATTTTTAATAATTAAGTATAAAAACTACATGGTACTTTACGACGTTTCTATAAACAATACTTTTCTACCTATCAACACATGTACATATAATTTTACAACCTACCTCATATCATATAGGATGAATACACACAAAAATATTATAATTTTTTTAGCTTCATCCCGCACAGGGTAGGCAGTGGAAACCGCAGGAACCATGGGAACCTAGTGTAAAAACACTACGTTCCCCGTTTTGCGTTCTTTCAAAGTATTGCGCGTTGAGTGAAATTAATAGTAAAATAGAAATGAAAAAAAATATTTTCCCCGAGTGGGAATCGTACCTACAAACAAACCGTTTACAAGTAGCTGCTACGCCTATATGCTACGACGGTCTTCTAAAGATACTATATAATTTTAGTGAGTATAAATTTAAAGTGCATATAATTTTGCATATATATATATAATGTTTGCTGTGCTTTTATCGTATCTGTGGTGCCATTCAATATCCTCACCTCTAAGTTCAACAGCTATTTGACTGAAATCTACAATGGCTAACGTCAGAGCATGTATAAGTTACTAAGTGTATAAATTGACTTGAAAGCTTACTTGGATTGTGGCTTGGATAGGGTGTAGTAGAGAAGTTAAAGTGAAGAGATAAGCTTTGCTCTACTAATCAAGTACTACGTACAAGGTTTTCTAAGTATGTGTTAAGAACAGGTTTTAAATAATTTTTAATTTTTTTTAACTTAATTGGAAAAATATATTAAATCTTCTACGTTTCTTACAAATGTAAAATATTAATATAATTCTTTCAAAATTTTATTACTGTACCATAAATAACTAAATATAAAATTATAAAGTAAGTAACTAAAACTGAAATTAATTAAGTTTTTCTTCATAACTTATTATATATACAAATGTAGATTTTTTTGTATTCATGTTTTAATAAAAAAATATTTTAGTATAGATAACAATTTTATTATTTATTTTATAAAAAATGTTAAAAATATTTATTCTAAAAACTATTTCTAAAAGCTCTACCAACCATTTCAAGGATACGATAAATTTTACTGTCAAAATGACTCTACATTATTCCACACAAGGTCTTGGTGCATGAAATTGAACTAAAACTATCTAAAGTTAACTAAAGCTATTACGCTAGAGCTTCTTGTCTAATGGAGTTGTAACTCGCCAGTGATTATGACATCGTACGTCCACTTCCACATAGAGCCAACGTGCACGTGTTATGATGGGAAATATGAAGGCTATTAGACAAAACCTATCTCATGTTTGATAGCTGTAATAAATGTAGACGTATTTTATACATCTTATAATCAATATGAAAACAGGAATATCGTTTTGATATTTTGGTATTAGTAGACAACGCTTGTCACAAAAAAAGATTAGAGAATGCAACCAAACTGCTTAGCGTACAAGTTTTGTTTTTAGGTTTGAATATACATCATATCATTTTAAATATATTTAAATAAATTACACGTATACATTTTATAACGACGATTATTCACATATATACATTTTATAGCGATAGATATTCAATTATGTTTTTATTAAAAGGTTACAATTCGTAACGGATTTTCATGACATCATTTTTTTTTCATTTTGGGATATACAGAAATATCTAAAGAAGATTACTTTGATAACTTGAAAATGAAGAAAAAAATATAATAAGAAACAAGGGAACTCCTCATCACACCCTACACACATTAAGAAATATTGAAAATTATAGTGCAAATAAACTACAAAGATCTCTTTTTCATTATAAGATGGCAAATGTGCAGGAGAGCCACCTGATGTTATGTGGATATCCTCGCCCATAGATATCCACAACTTGAGAGGATGTAGATGCGTTGTCAAGCAAGCACCCGGATCCCCCCTTTGTGCATTTACACATTTACACAGCGACATTAATAAGCTGTATTTTCACGGCGGTATTCTGTGAGAGCCTGGTAACTATCCGGTTCGAGCCTGGCCTTTTTGAGCTACTAGGGTAGGTCTAGCTTGGCTGTACCAACTTAAAGAGAGTTATAAATTGTGAATCAACGCACAATATCATTTTAGTATATGTATGTTTATTAAACTATAACAATACGTTTGACGTTACTAAATTAACGACCAGTTAAATGGACCAAAATTTAAATATTTCGTTAAAAATACTCGAAATATAATATAAAACAAAAGGCCTTTCAGATTTCCAACAATCATCTACATCGTGCTCCATTTCCAGTAACTATAGCAATTATATGCTTGTTTCCACAAAGCTGTTAATTTTCACCCCATTTCATTCGAATGGCAAAAGCTATATAATTGTAGTAATAGGCAATTGTAAAAGTAATGCTTTATCAAAAATACACCATTCAGACTCAGAAGGGAAATATTTGACTCTACAAAATTGTAGATTTTGACTTACTAGAAAAATGATTACATGTTAAGATAGTTGTTCCTTCGTTCCAAACAGGGAAAATAAAGATATCAAAATATTCTTACTTGAAAAAAGAAATTATAACTTACAGCTAACCTATACTGAAAGCATTGTTATATGAGATGAGAAAAGTCAAAACAAATATAAGTTATTTAATAACTACAACTCCATGTTGTAGTTTCATGAAGTGAACAGCAAAAAACTTTGTATACGTTATATTTGAGTTGCCCGTTAGATTTACAGTTTGTAATATTGCAAGCGAAGTTTGCCTGTTTATTAGAACTGTAGCTCTAGCTAGAGTCTGCAGACGAGCGAGTTCTATGGTAACTTTTACTCTGACATCTCAGATATTGATAGTGCTTTTAATTTGGCTAGAGCAAATATATCCTGCAAGTAACAGGGTATGTACTACATCGTCATATAGCGAGTATATAATAATAATTAACTGATCACAATTATCGCATTTCTTGTCATTTGCTGTGGCGCTGCTTTATGATAATTTTCAAATAATATCTGTTTAAAACTATTTAAATATATATGCCAGAATCTCTCTTTTTCTGACTATTTTTACTTTTGCTGCTCTTACTCATACAAATTATATAAATAAGACATACAGCAATATTTAGTATTCTATATTGTTTGTTTTTAAAATGTTACGCTCCCTAAAGGTAGAAAAAATATTAAAAGACGATATAACAGATTTTAACGCAACAATATTAGATTTTACGCCTCATGGAAACGATCCAGGCGGGAGCTCTGACCACTAAGCCATGTGTTCTTTCTCTACAACTAAATGTTTTCATCAAATACACGAAATCATTTCCAATTTACGAAATAAATCAATTCCTTTTCTTTATTCTTATCACATAATGTAATTTGTCAGCGACGCGTCCAAGTTTCGTTGCTTTCCAGAATTCCATTGAACATTTTCTTGAGTTCCATTGAAGTCGGTATCGGTTATATTCAATTATTTGAACAAAGGGTGAAAAACGACGTACAAATGTTGTAGTTTAATACGTTTTTTAAGCGTTACGCATCTATCAATACGTCTCTACGTACTATACGTAGAGTAAGCGTACGTAGTATATAGTTAAAAATGTTTTACTTGTTTTCCAGTTTTACCAAACATAGAGTGTTACGTTCATTCATTAACTAAAAATAATTTTAAATAAAAAAGCATAAAAACATTTTATATAAAGTAATTCAAAAAAGTCCTTACCACCGTTTGTATATTCTGTTCCACAGCATCAGCATAAAAAAGATATTATATAATTCAAGCATTTCTCTCAATAGTCTCTCAATAATAATAGGCACAGGCAACTTACCTCTTGGATTCTGGATTGACGGATCTCAACACCGCACATATATTGCTTTTCCCAGATAATAATGTACGTCCTCAAGTGGAAATCAAACCCACAACTATCATGCTTACAGTCGGCTGCTCTCCTCACTGCACCACGATGACGTTAATTAATTTTCATTGAGTAGTATATATGCAATATCGCACATTAAACAATAATTATTTAAATAACAATTGTACATAACTTATACTATTATCATAATAACAGTGTGAATCATATATATGTATGTATATATAGGGTATGTTCATTAGAATTACTACTAAATTTATTTTAGATTTAAAATGTAGACGATATGCGAGGGACAAGTGATAAGGCCGGCTGCTGTAGACGTACTGCTTTATTACATATAGGATTGAGTGGTCGCAGCCACTCATTAACGCTTATACCTTACACTTCCCTTCCCTATTTAACATAATTAAAAATACTTTTTATAATTTATAAACGGACGATTACGGACAGATCTCTTAGATGGCTGAAGGTATTTTTTCACGACAGAACAACAGTTTCTGCCTCGTGAAACTCCTCCTCCGTCTCCGGCGGGCCTCCGTCTTCTCGTTGACTTCGACTATACTGTTCTTCCCCTCCAACTTTATCCGGCGTTGTAACCACGTCTGACGATACTGATGGTGGACCAAGCCTTGAAGGCGTAGGTTGCGCGGATAGTAACGGCGGTGGCGATGGGGAGCGCACCGACATTGGAGGCGGTGACGGCGGTGTCGGTGAAGGTAGGGATGGCAGGTACGGCGTAGACAGCGGTTGCGGCAGTTCTCGTACAGGCGAGTGACCCTCAATGACATCGGAACTGCTTTGTTGAGAGTCTACGCTTACAGTACCCTTATACAACCTTATATGATTTTTATGTTTCTTTACATAATCAAATGTACTTAAATCCTTAACTAGATACATTACTTTTCCTATTTGTTTTTGTATTATTCCCCTACACCATTTATACTGTTTATTATTGATAAATTTTTTATACAACACAAAATCATCTAGTTTTAATTTCCTTATGTTTTCCTGGGTTATTATTCATATGCGTACACTGTTCAATAGGAAAATTTTTAATTGAGGGGTGCGTTGATGATGAAGGATATATTAAATCTAGTCTCGATTTTAATTTTTTACCAAAAATAATTTCAGCTGGTGAGAGCCCTGTGGTAGTATGTATGGAATTCCGATAATCCATAAGATATTTCAATAACTTTAGTCTACTATTCTTCGCGTTATTACAAGCCAACAAGCTGGATTTAATGCCTCTCTTCACAATTTTAACACAACTTTCAGCCTGCCCATTACTAGCCGGGTGATATGCAGGCGATGTTATGTGACTTATACAATTTTTTTCACAAAATAACTCGAACTCTCTAGAACAGAAAGCTGTGCCATTGTCGCTCACTAAAGTTGCAGGCAGCCCAAACCTAGATATGAAATCACACAATTTTTCTATTACCGCACTAGACGTAGTACTATTACTCATATTATATGCTTCGACCCACTTGGAATGCGCATCTACAACTATAAGATAAGTGCTTCCATTGATAGGCCCGAGGAAATCTATGTGTAATCGCTGAAATGGTTTCCGGGGGGCGTGGCCACGGGGACGGCGGCACCCGCGCGGGCGACGGTTGCAGCTGAATACAAACAGCGCATGACCCTATCATTTTTTCTATTGCGTTATCAATCCCCGGAAACCAAAAACGTGACCGCGCTTCTGCCTTTGTTTTGACAATACCAAAATGTGATGTATGTAATTCTGACATGACCCTATCGCGCAGTGATTCGGGAATCACGACCTTATGACCTCTCATAATACAACCGTTTTCATACGCTAATTGTGTTCGGCATAAATAATACGGCTTAAGACGTATATTATTATTTATTGTCTTTGGCCAACCATCGAAAATGTACTTCCGAACCTGTTGTAAAATGATGTCCTTATTTGTTTCTTCGCGTAATTCACTAACAGTTAACGGTACGCTATCATCGATTACGAAACAAACATATGCTGCCCTGTCGTCTAAGGCGTCAATCTGTTGAACCTGGTTAGAGGCGTGGAAGATGCGAGGCGCGCGGGGTGCGATGACGTCACCTCACTAGCGCGCGACAGGTAATCTGCGATGTTGTCGCTGCTGCGTATATATTCAATTTTATAGTTATATCCACTGAGAAATATAGCATATCTTTGTAAGCGGTTCGCGGACACCTCGGGAATGCCTTTGTATGGGCCGAATATAGACAAAAGAGGTTTGTGATCTGTACGGAGTATGAAGGGGTTCGATCTACCGTATAGATATTGATGGTAACGTCGTACTCCAAAAATAATCGCAGTTGCCTCTTTTTGTAACTGAGAGTATCGTTTTTCAGCGCTATTAAGGGTACGCGACGCAAATGAAATAGGTCTTTCTATGTTGTCGCTATCGACTTGCGATAAAATTGCACCTAAGCCGGTAGGAGAAGCGTCTACGGTCAATATCAATTTGGCATGTTGATTAAAGTGTGTAAGCACTTGTTCAGAGGCCAAAACTTTTTTTACCTGCTCGAATGCATCGTTATGCACACAATCCCAACGCCAAGACTGTCCTTTTTTTAACAGTTCATACAAAGGGCTTAAAATAGATGCAGCTTTTGGTATAAAATTTCTATAATAATTTACAAGTCCTAAAAATGACTGTAACTGATTTACATTCTTCGGAACATGAGCTTCTAATATAGCCTTTACCTTTTCGGGTGACTTTTTTAGTCCCTCTTTTGTGATATTATAACCGAGGTAACTAATTTCGTTTTTAAAAAATTCGCACTTTTCTTTTTGTAACGTTAACCCGGCGCTCTCTAATCTCTGAAGCACAACGTTTAACCTCCGCATATGTTCCGTTCTATCACTACCCGTTATTAAGACATCGTCCAACATACACAACACCCCGTCCAACCCCGACAACAGACATTCCATAGCGCGCTGGAATATAGCCGGCGCACTGGCGAGGCCGAACACTAATCGAGTGTATTTAAATAAGCCACGATGCGTGTTAATGCACGTTAACATCTGCGATTCATCATCTAAAATAAATTGATTGTACGCCATAGACAAATCCAACTTTGTAAATTGTTGTCCGCCGTATAATTTCGCGAATAACTCTTTTACGGTTGGCAGAGGGTACTGTTCTACAACTAATTGCTTGTTAATCGTCACCGAAAAGTCCTGCACACAATCTCACTGAGCCGTTCCTTTTTAAGACGGGCACAATAGGGGACGCATATTCAGCGTACTCGACCGGTTCTAGAACACCTAAGCTAATCAAACGATCTATTTCCATTCCGACTTTATCGCGTAAGGCAAAAGCTATTGGGCGCGCTTTGAAAAAAATAGGTTTTGTGTTATCTTTTAACATTAATTTTATTTTATACTTATTAAAAGCACCTAATTTATCCGAAAATAGTTTCGGAAACCGCAACTGCAAATTATTTACACTTGTATCAGGCTGTTCACAAAAATTAACAGGACAAAATTGCAATTTAAATAAAGAAATAAAATCTCTGCCTAAAAGAGGCGGACCGGCTTCTCTCACAACGTAAACATCTAATAGGTGCTCGCGTCCGTAATATGACACTGTAAGACGTATAAACCCAATGCAACTAATACTATTACCCGTATAAGTAATTAATTTTTTCTTTGTGAATGACAATGGCACATTATAAAATTTATTTTTATATAAGCTTTCAGGAATAATTGTAACAGCTGATCCACTATCTATTTCGAATTTTAACTGTAACCCATTGACGTAAACCATTTCTACCAAGGGCTCCCCACTGAATGAACGGATGTTGTACAACTCACCGTCATCATCATCATCATCATCGCCCTCCTCGCTGACAAACGTATTTACGCAGTTAACTTTATTAGGACACACTCTCTGTATATGACCCTTTTGGTTACACTTCCTACAAACAAATTTCGCAAAACGACACTCCGTTATGTTATGATTCGAATAACCACAACCAGTACACTTCACTTTGTCTGATTTTAAACGTTTCTTATCACTGCCCGCCACACCGCGTGCGATCTTGTATAGTGAAGTATCTTGCGCAGCGTTGACTCCGCCCATGCTGGTCTCTGCACCCGCTCGTGCACAGCTGATGCTTTCTGCAATCTCCACGGCCTTCATGAGCGTTAATGCTGACATGTCTTGAGCATATAGTTTTTCTTTTTCAGCTCCAGGTAACATACCCATGATGAAGCGATCTCTTATGGTTTCTTCTACATTACCAAACCCACAATGAGCCGTCAGCCCGCGAAGTCGAGCCGCCCACTGGGTATGTGAATCGCCATGTTGCTGCGTTGCTGCGTAGAAATTGTGACGCTCAGCAAAGCCAAATCGTTTTGGCGAAAAGTGGTTATCTAACAAAATCAGGATATCTTCATAAGGCACTATTTGTAAATCTTTGGGTAACGCCAAATCCGTTGCGAGTTTGTATGTGCCTCCTGCGAGTGCGCTAAGCAAAATGGCTCGCCTTTTCACCCCCGATGCATCACTACTATCATTTATATCGTTTGCTATGAACCACTGGTTGAGTCGACATTTATATGTACTCCAATTTTGTTCATTATGATCAAAACTTGTTAAAATCCCAAAACTTGCACTGGACATTTTTATTTTTATAAACGAGGGTAGATACTCGTCGCCACTAGACGATATGCGAGGGACAAGTGATAAGGCCGGCTGCTGTAGACGTACTGCTTTATTACATATAGGATTGAGTGGTCGCAGCCACTCATTAACGCTTATACCTTACAAAATGAAATCACAATTAATGCATTAAGAACAAATTTATACATTACATATGACTTTCGTGATGATATTAAAATTCGTGAATAATTTTACGGTTCTTTATTACAAGCCTTTATAAAGAGTAATAATAAAAATAAACATGCATACATATTTTTATTATTACGTACTCGCATCTGCTAAATAGATATTTTTTCTTTTTTTTTAGCTTCACGCTTTATCCGCACATGGCAGGGGCAGGCAGAGGAAACTGCAGCAACGTGGAGTGGCGGAACTCAACGCCGCATTTTACCTTGTTGCCAGAGCTAAGAAAATGAAACTTGAAAATCTATCTTCTTTGAGTGGGAATCGAACCCATAAACCGCCTCTGTGCCACGACGATCCTATCGTCCTGACGGTTAGATTTCTTAACAAACTAAATAATCTTACAAGAGGTTAATTTATCACAATCCCGTAAGCTCCATTAGAAAAGTAAATGCATTCAACATTAGTAGGATTTAGGCTCAGTTCATATCACAGTATTACAAGCAGTTATGGTTGTAGTAAACTAACGGTTACTTTTACGGTGTTACATTACCTTAAGTACCATAAAACCCAACAACTATGAGAAAACCTTACGCCATTTCCTGTTACGACAAGGGAGAACCATATTTCAACTGAAAAGAAATTTCCTATACAATTTTTCACGATTTTCTTACAGCTTTGTTTACTGAAAAAGAATGATACTAGTGACAAATTACAATTGTTATTATATCTTTGAATATTGTATTTTCGAATAAAAATTCAATTTTATATTTTTAAATATAATTTATATACTTTTAAAATTGTTTTTAAAATCGTGATGTTAAGATAATGTCTCACAAAGTTGGTGGAAATCGGGCAACATAGTATTTTTACATTAGTCCTTTATTATACTACATGTCCATTTACCTACACGATATATTGTTTACATACAGCACCATTTCACTACAGCACTTGGTAAAATTATAAAATAAGTAAAAAGTAAGTAAGTAAAAGTAAAAGTTTTCAAAAATAAAAAATATTTTTTTAAAACAAAATAAATACTTAAATTATTGTTCCAAAATAAAACGCCATTTCTCAAGTATGACGCAAGCATACACTATACTGTGAGAGCGGGAAAGAGTTATATCCCTTTCTCAATAGGCTATTTTTTTGAATGAAAGGTGACAGATTGACAACGTTTGATAGTATTTTTGTAGTACGAGGTCTATACGTCATTCGTATTTAATAATGAATAAATGAATGAATTTGATGAATGACTACCTCACGCGTTAAACAGCATATAAATATTGTGAAATAGGAAAAATGATCCTGTGCCTAAACTATTGATAATTGTTAATTAGTTTTTTGTATACGGCCTTGAAATATTTTCCCCTATAAGCAGTTTGATAACGGCCGCCGTGTCAGATACACCCTGTATAACTTTAATACATGGCTAGTCAAATGACTCAAGTCTGCCATTTATAAGCCAATTCTACCATTATCCGGCTCTGGAGAGCTGACCTACTTACAGAGAAAACGACCAATTAGAAAAGTCCCCACGGATCAACTGACTGTGAGCTATGGCCTTTTTATTTTAGTCACATTTAAAGTGAAAAAATTATATTTTGAAACGTCTATATTTAGTGTCTGTATACTAAGCTTAATTTATTATTTTTAATAGGAGAAGTAAAACTATATCTTATTTGAATATGCTTAAAATACTGCATATTGAATTAAAACTATTATAGCAATATTAAATTAAATTCAAAATTTAAAACATTAGTAAAACTTTTATATATATGTAATATGCTATAGTATTTTTCATTTCGCTGCAGGCTTTATGAGAAAATAGCAAGGCACATGAGAAAATAGCAAACAAAACTTAATAGAAAGAGAGAAGACATTTATTTCTCCACTTTTAGCTTCAATTCAAGTTGTGTAAACCTATTAAATAGGTGGAACTGCACCCAGTATTCTGTGTTACCAGAGCAATAAAATTAAATTAATCTATTTTCTCTCACTAAATACATTTATATAGAGAAATATTTTAAGTAAATTCCACAAACACAAACAATTGAGTTAGAGTTCAATTAAATGTTCTTGTTAAAAACATTTCCGCTGATTTTAAATTAAACTACATATGTATAACAATGTATTTACAGCTGAAATGAAAAAAAAAATCATAAAAACTATCGCTTTTGTACTGTGTACCGATACTATATCGATTTTTTTTATATCAGTACCTTCCATACATGTGTCTTCCTTAACAGGTTTAATTATACGTGATGTTCATCAAAAAAATTATCATTTGAAATTAAAAAAATGATTAGTCTTGTAATTTTTTCTGAATGGATTTCCATCACAAAAATTCAATTATACCTACATACATGCATATCTTCACGCTTTATCCCTAGCGGGGTAGTCAGAGAGAACTGAGCGACAAACGCAGCGGTCTCTGCATACCTCTTTTCCACTGTCATTAGCTCTCCATACATGCTCTCTGGGAAGTCTTCATGCTATTACGTGACCTTTCTCCAGTATCCTTCGATACTGTGTTTTCGAAAGTCAACCGAGGTGTCCCCTTACCTCTCTTACCACTCACTATTTCATCGTATATCTTTTTTACCATTTTTTCGTCACTCATTCGTTCGACGTGCCCAAACCATCTGAGCACGTTTTCCTCATTTTTACTGTGACATCCTCGCTGGTACCTACCATCCTGTGTACCTCTTCGTTGCCGATTCAGTCAGCTAAGCCGTCTCCGCATATCCTTCGAAGAGATCGCATCTTCACAGCATTCATCTTTCTTTCATTCTTCTACAAAAACACTTTACAGCCTGCAGCAAGGGTCCACTCACATTGTACTAGGGTAGTATCTCCCACAACTTCTTTCTCATAAAGCTGTCAAACGCCTTCTCCAAGTCTACAAAAGCAGCACAGTTTAGGTTTACAGCCAAAAACTTCTCTGTGATAATATGGATGGAAAAGATGATCCATCCATCTTCTTACAGGTCTAAAATCTCCTTGGGCTTCCCATAATAGCCCTTCGGATCTATCTTGCATTTTTCTCGCTAAAATTTTTCATATACTTTACCACCTAAGCTAATCAAACTGATAGCCCTATAGTTTGCACAGTCTATCTATGAACCTTTGCCTTTATACAAAGGCACGATGACTGCACTTTGCCAATAGATTGGGACCTCCCCCGATTTCCAGCATAAATTGCACACAAACCAGAACAAGTCCAAGATGCGAGGTCCACCATATTTGATCATATCGGCAGAAACTCCATCTGCTCCCGCTGACTTACCACATTTCAAGCTTCCTATTGCACTCTCAACTTATTTTATACAGATTTCGCCATCTGCTACATTAAGTGATCACATTCAAACATCTCCTTGCAGAATTCCGCCCATCGCTGAAAAACGTGTGATCTGTTTGTAAATATCTCACCGTCCTTCGAAAATTCAATTATAGAAATGATATATATTTTTTTACTTAATATTAATGAGTAAACACAAAACGTTATGAATACAATATAAATGTAGATTATTCCAACACCAGATCTCCATTAACTCGCCATAATGCCTTAAAACGCTGTAAAATTCCATCATCTTTAGCCATTTGCCTCTACCATCCAAAACATTATCAGTCGGCAAACATCTTAGCGTAATTCCTTTACAAAACGCGGTATTCCGTACTTGAGGAGTTTTAAAATGAACCAATTTCCAAATAAAAGTCTCAAGACGACCCAGAACAGATAAATGTATTGACTTAAAAATAGCTGTTGCGCAAGTTTCAACGCTATGCTGTAGAAGTAGAATTCTTTTTCCCTTAATAAGTTTGTGTTTCAATATAATTCCAATTGTGGGCAGATGGTCCTGAAGCTTTAATTTTTTTTTCATCTTATTTAACGTTTAAATATATAAAATGTGAAAGTATTTGCTTCGAAGTCAATTGTAGAGTTGTTTGGATTTAAACATTCCTGAAATATTAATCTCTTAATATTTATTAAATGGAAATTACCAAAATTTCCATTTAATAAATATTAAGATTAATTTATATTTAAAAATTTGTAGTTAAAAAATGTGCATAATTTGCAGATCTTGGGTTTAATTTTTTAACTATGGAAATAAGCGTAAGACTTTACCTATTAGACTAATATTAACATACTGGATATACCAATTTTCATTTATAAATTATTACATATTATTTTTTCAATCTCATAAGCCATTATTAAAATAATTAGGACAAATTAAAATACTGAGATATTTCAAGCTAGTAAATTATTTCTATGCTTTTTATATACTTAACTCAAAAAGGATCTGGTTTCTGATCAAATTTAAACGTAAAATGAAGACCTACCCTGTTTCATAGATGATTCCATGCAACGAGCACTTTTCTCCAAGACGTTGATCAAAATCTCCCTATTTTAACGCTTAAAACTACATACTTCACTCATATAAAGAAACTTGAGCTTAACGCATTGAACTTTTACATAGCAAAATAAAAATATTACTTCGCCACACAAAAGGTTTAACTTAAACAATTCCAAAACGAAATAGAGCTTCTACAAAAGCCATGCCATGATACGTGCCCCAGTGGAGCTTACAGTCACTCCACATAACTTTCATAACATTCTTTTATACCAAATGAAAGGAAATATAAACAAAGCGTCTTGAATATCTCGTGCTTTCAAGTTTTTTCCTCCGCCTACTAACTATTGTTGTGCAACTTGTTTAAATAGATATGACTTGTGAAGAGATTATTTAAAATATGAACTTATATAATTCTGTTGGCATGGCGTCTGCCTGTAAACGGATGGATTTTTCCATTTCCATTTTCTTCCCTCTGGCAATTAGGCAAAACGCGGTGTTGAGTTCCGCCACTCAACACGCAATGCCTCTAAAAAGGCGCAAAGTGGGGACGGAGAAAGCAGGGACAAATAACGAAGTGTCTTTACACTAGGTTCTTATTGTTACTGCATTTCTCTCTGCCTACCCTGCCGTGTGCGGGATAAAACGTAAAGCTAAAACAAATCTGTTGTTTCATTTTTTTGCTTCACGCGTTATCCTGCTCAAAGCAGAGTAGGCAGAGGAAACCGTAGGAATCTAGAGTAAATACACTGTATTAATTTACAATCGAGAGAACAATATCAATATTATTATTAAAATTTAAATATCAAAACACTTTAATTTATAACTTTTTACGTGAGCAATGACATAATTTAGCGAAGGAGCTACTTATATATGAATTGTGTTTTAAGTTGATTAACAATATTTCAAAAATTTTTCTGTAAAATATATTTATAATTGGAATATGCACTATAATATAATTTCCTGGTCCGTAATCAAATCGGTGTACATTTTTAGAACCAATTTTTATCTCACTCTAGCTTATATTCTAACTAAAATACATTTACTAATCTTACCGAGATCTCAGACAGACCTTAGGTTAAGACCTAAAACGCTGGCGCTTGGCCATCAACACAAGTAATGACGTCAAAATATTTTTATTACGTAGACTTTATTGAAACATATGTAGGTCACTTTGTTGTCCACAATGAAGGTCGACCGCTCTTATAATATATCTTTCGCTCAGAATCCGCTATCTCGTGTAAATAAAGCGAATTTATTACTTTAATAAAAGAAAAACTCCATTGTGACATAGTGTAGTATAATAGTGGAACAGTATACATACATATATCTACACTTTTCTCATATATTAATAAATTATAACAAGTATGTAATTTAATATGTACTAGTCTTATTCATTGTCAGTCAGTTTGTTATTGAATATTTTACTAATATATCTCATTATATTTTCAGGTACTGTACTATCTTGTGGAAGAACGTCTTTTTGTAAAAGATGTATGTATAATTTATACAATTATTTTCATAATGACCACCAAAAAAAATAGCTTCACGTTTGAAGCAGACTTGATTAGGGAGAGAGATCCGCTAACGTGAGAACCTAGTGTCAAGACAAGCCGCGCTTACCTAGTTTCCAGAGAGGAGAAAATAGATATCCCACCAACCGTCGAGCTTATAGACAAACGCTGTGCTTTTACGCCACGACGGTCCTCTTCAAAGTTTCTTAAAGCTTTAAGATAAGAATACGCATAAGCAAGACATAAGCTAACATTTTCTAGTTAATACAAACAAAATATTAAGAAAATTTTAATACATATTGTTATTATTATACATACAACATTATTTTAACATACATATATAGTTTACTGTATGGGACAGTTTTAAAACGGGTAGACTTAAGTTTCACTAAGTTTAAAATGTTATATATTTTTGTTACCCTCACTAGTCTAAATACATACGTACATATATATGGTCTAAATTAAGATTAAAAAAAAGTCTTAAATCAGTTTGGTACTAATACTATCAAATTTTCCTTGCAAAATATATCTATATATGTTGACCAGAATGTATTTTGAAGAATATCTTTTCAAGTTCATACAAAACGCTACATTCGGAATTAGGGTTCCTAATTAAGCCCCGTAATTACTGCGAGGCCTCACAACGCTCACAGTATTACAAATGTTTGCAGCAGGAAAAATATGTCACAAGCTATTGTTGACCGAATAATAATGTAGAGCTTCATACAAGAACTAGCCTCTTCATTTAACTCTATTATTTATTTATTAGTAAAGTGAATTACTTTCGTCTGTCGTAAATTCTAGCCAATGTGTAATTTTAGTTTATTATCCAACTGTAGGGTTTCATCCTTTTATAAGCTTTTATTTTTATAATATTTGTTGGATTTTTATATACATATATATTATTAATATAAGGCAAGAAATATTACATTGTTGAACAAAGTTTTAGTGCTAATACGATGATCGTGGGTTCAATGTTAACTAGATGTACAAAACACGGCGATTAATACCACCAATCAACTACCTTCCTTCCATAGATCCCTTCTACCTACTCTGTAATATAAGAAAAATCATAAAGCTAAAATATACTTCATAAAATTTCGATCAAAATTACCGTGATTTCAATAATAACTAGATGCACAAATTGCGACATTTAATACCGCCAAACAAACACCTTTTCAAAATCTTTTCTACCTACTCTGCAATATGGGAAAAATGGTAAAAAATATTTTATAATATTTCAAATACAACATCAGTATCAATAGAGATTACCTAATGGAATTTCAATCAATATTCAACGTATATTTGTTTATCTTATACATAAATTATAATTATACCATGAATATTGAAATTTACCATAAAATCCCATCCCATACTCTATGTAGAGGGTGGCTCTAATAATATCGAACGCTTTGTAATTAATCTGTCTGTACCAAACGCTACCTGAGTGCGTGTGACGTGATTTATGACTTCACTAAATACATACATACATAATATGTACTTTGTAAGTACATAATTATATGTGTATGTTTACATATTTGTTTGTGTATATACACAATATATGTATACATATATGTATATGCTGATCTACGTATAATGTGATATTATGTTTATGATTCTATGTTAAGGCTTTTTCATCTCTATGATATATTTTAATTTGGAAGATTATTTTGACATGAAAATTATAAAATGGCTAGTGATTATTTTTTTGTAATTTAATCTAATTTATGAGTAATAAGTGCCAATTGTGTAACTACAATAACTGTGTGGATCGTCGTGGCACAGAGGCGCAACGTCTCCGTGTATATTTCTATTTCCATTTTCTTCGCTCTGGCAACTAGGCAAAACGCGGCCACTCAACACGCAGTGCCTCGAAAAAGACGGAAAGCGGAGACGGAGAAAGCAGGGACTAAGAAACGGAGTGTCTTAACACTAGGTTCCCACGGTTCCTGCAGTTCCCTCTGCCTACCCTGCCATGTGCGTGATAAAGCGTGAAGCTAAAAAAACAGTCCCAACTGTTTGAAGTTAGAAGAAGTAAATAGGGAGAATCTAACATTACAGCACGCTCTACTTTCTCTAACCAATTTCGTTTTATTGCTTGGTTGAATTAAACGCACAAACACTATCACTGAGTCATGTTCACGCCACAGAAATATTTACGAGTTAGCAACAGGAATATTTAAAATAAAGACTTTATATAACAAATTTCCTTTTCAAAAAGAAATAAAAGAACTGATACAATGAAACAAAAAAAAAAGAAAGAACTTAATTCACAATATAAATTTAATTATCTTTACAAGTGGCAACAATGCTCAATCAGCAGAGCGTCGTATTAACCGACCAAATTAATGAGACGTGGCGCTATAATGAACGCCTTTGAACAAAACGTGCGACCGTATTCAATGGTTTATTTGCCAAGATTATTATTACAATGCTTTCAAGGCGTAGTGAGACATTGTCTGAATACTGTGTACACAGTAGTGTCACTGTATGCACAGTGTATACAGTAGTGTAACCATCAGTAGATGGTTGTGAATTCGGTTTTTTGTTATGAAAGTGTCTATGTTTAAATTTAAATAATTAATTGCTTAATCCGGTGAAACAAAATATGACATAAGATTCAAACAAGTAGTGCAGTGAAAAAGGCAAAAAAAAATTGTATATTTTATTTTTTGTCACCATTATAATATAATTCTACGTAGAGTAGCCTTCAATGATATAGTTATAGATTTAAATAAATCTTGGTTTGTGTTCACTGTACATCTCCCTTTATCACTTTTTTCTTACTGCAACAAAGAAATTGTATTAATTTATTGCTTTGATTGAGAATCAAACTTATAACAATTTAGTTGAGGACCGTCATCGCGGTAACATGATTCCATTTACATCGCTCTGGTAACTAAGCAAGCGCAAGAGGCGTTGAGTTCCGCTGTTCAAGACGCAAAGTCTTAAAAAAGCGCAAAGCAAGAAACGTCGTGTCTTAACACTAGATTTAGGTACCCAATATCCATTATGATGGCTATGTCTGCACAACTATATATCTGGACATTAATTTAAAATATACTGCTTGGAGAATAAAGAAACTAATATCTTATTTATTTCTATATCTTATCTATTTCTATTTATTTAAAAATGGATACACTTTATTCATTTTTATTATATATTATAAAAGCTTATTTTAAACGAAAAAATCACCCATCATAAGAAATTCAAAGGAAAGCTTGCCAAAAACATGATCGCTATATTTCCTTATAAGGAGCTATAATGGGTCATAACGTGAGGCCAGATGTTGCAGCTAACTACTACTTCCTTATTCTACTTTACAGCGGTTATATTTTGGTAAATATGAGTCGTGTTTTAAAATATACTTTCTTTTGGGTTTTTGTTAAATTAGTTAACTATTTTATTTACTATTTAAATGTAGCAATTATAAAATATTAAGCTCCAATAAATTTAATTTTCCACTTTCACGCACTTTAATGTCACGGTGTAACCTTGTTTTTTTTCAATAAACTTTACCATAAATAATAATTGAACCCACAGCCATAACGTAATCAGTACCTCGATAGCTCTATGTTTTAGAAACAACAACTTTTTTCGGTACATTTTAAACAAGTTATTTTCTCGACGAGAAAACTCCATGATCTATATATCATGTGACATATGGCATTTATTATTTTGCATTCTCCCCATAAAATTTCCATACTTTAGCGACTCGTGAAAATCGTAAACACGGCTGAATTTTTATTACAAAGGCTTTTAGAGGATTTACGCACACTGACACACTTACACAGGGCTTTAGAAGAATATTGTTTAAATTAACGTTTTCATTCACAAAATTTATTATACAGTGACTTATTTTGACATTTTAATGAGCATAAAAGTTCAAAGTGTGGCAAACTCACGTAACAATTCAAAAAATGTAATATGGAGAAAGTAATATATTGTTACTTAACTCTATTTGTTTAAAAGCTGTTACAGGAAACTTGTAATTTTATGTATAAATATATCTTTTAAATATTATTTACTCTATTTATTACAATTTTGCCAGAAGTTACTGCTCTGATTGTGCTATGTAAATTTAAACAGAAAAGTGCATTTTCAAAGGCTGATATAATATAAAGCATTAAGTTATGAATTTCAGAGTATAATTTATGAAAAATAAAACATTCACTATGCAAAAGTGAATTATTTTAACCTAGCTTTTCATCAAAAGCTGTGTTTTTGGCGGCTCTGTACTACGTAGCACTAACAAGTATTTGCTTTATACAAAAAAATCTCACAAAGCTCGGTCGGAACAAGCGTTTCGTTGTTTGCAAAAACTCTATGCTATGCCTCTAACATGAAAATATAGAGACAGCGGAATACTTTGAAAATAAAAATATAAAACCAGCTAGAAAAAAGATATGTTTCGTCCAAACATTATTTATAAACAGCTTTTACCAAAATTTCCACAAATTTGAACTTTCAAAAAGAAAGATTCCATGTCCGCTTCTCAAAGCTATTATTTACACAGAAGACAGTGTTAAAGCTTTTGAGTGAATATAATTTTACTCAGAGAAACGAATTATTTTTATTGTTGAATTGAAACTAATGCTAAGCAGCAAACTTTGGCGTGAAGAAATTTTGCATTGACTCCTGGCTACTACAACCCCACATTTGAATTATAACGCGAAAATTAAAAAAATATCAAAACGATATAATATCAAACTAACGATAAGTAGATAATCTCATAAAGTAGATCTCAACTAATACTATTAATACTAATAATTATACTAATTCTACATAGATTCGCATTAGACACATTTCAAATTATTGCCATTTCTATACTCTGTTATAACATTGTGTAAAGTTAAATAGAAACTATATGGTAAGCCAAAATTTCTATATAAGGAGGTTATTTTCAATAATGAAAATAGAAATTAATCAATTTGTTGATTCTCGTACTATAGTTTGTTCAGAACTGTTACAGAAACTCTTTATTTGGTATAATTCTATAAAATATGATTAAAACACAAAAAGGTTTTAATCGATTGAATAAATAATAATAATTTCAGTATTAAATATTTTCAAAACAATAAAATCGTTAAATGTGTCGTGATTTGCGCCCGTTTATATCCAAATATATTGGATTTAAAATATGCATAAAATATTGACCATAATTTAGAAATTCTAAGCTCTCTGACTACCTTGTTATACTTAAGACATATGTAAATATTGAAGCTTATAACAAGTACATTGTATATATGTCTTTTGGATTTATATATATTTTTATGAACGCAGATGTTTGATTTATATAATCTGAATATTAAAGGTTTTTATCTCACAAAAGGATATTAAGAAATCTCGACTTTCGTCACAAAGCTTTGTACACTCTTCATTAGACGGAGGCGTCTTCGTCTTTCATATAACGCATTATTGGAGTTTAAATTGCTAAAACATTTATTATGTAAAGTAGAGCTGATGTATTATTCAGATTTTGGTAATGATGTAATTAAAATGATGAGGATTAGCGTTTGTTTACTCTGCGGTGAGATCTCAGTTAAGTTTCACATTGTATGTATGTATGTATATATGTCCTTAAAAACATATATACTAGAGACATCAAGTTCTTGTGCGTTGGATTTTATAGCATCGTAATGAAATGTGCCGTAGCGCTTTAACTGCTTTATACGATATGTAAATAGGACAAGATATTTCCTACACACGTTACTATATAAAGCTATAAATATTTACGAACTTCTAACGTCGTTTGATCACCTTACAGCCATTGTGACTAAATCAGTGAAGTCCAAAGTTCGATTTGTGGACTGTAAGCAATATTTCATATACTATTTGATATTATCAAGCAATTAAAGCCATCGTAAATCGCGGTGTTGAGTTCCGCCACTCCTCACGCAATGCCTCGAAAAAAGTGGAAAGCAGGGACGACCAAAGCAACGGAATGTCGTAAGACTATGTTCATATGGTTCCTGCAGTTTCCTCTGCCTGCCGTGCAATATGCCGGATACAACGTGAAGCTAAAGCTACCGTAGGCAAAGAATTATTAATAATTCCTGCTTATAAATATTAATAGTTTTTCCAGCATGGTTTTCCAGTTGAGCTGCAAGCTCAAAGCTTGTTGTATCTGTCAGAGCTTTGGATTAATTTTGACATAATCACTACTTTAATTGATTATTGAACCAAAAAGTACAAAGTTTACTGTCAAACGTTTTCTCATAGCTTTTTTTATACTGATCGACTTTGTTCGTCGTTCGTCGAAAGTTTCCTAGCAGCGTGATGTTATTAAGTCACCTTATATACTCTACATGTTCTCTACCTTTAAATACCTTTGTTTTTTAGCTTCACGCTTTATCCCACACATGGCAGGGTAGGCAGAGGGAACTGCAGGGACCGTTGAAACCTAGTGTTAAGACACTCCGTTGCTTAGTCCCCGCTTTCTTCGTCCCCGCTTTCCACCTTTTTCGAGGCATTGCGTGTTGAGCGGTGGAACTCAACGCCGCGCTTTGCTTAGCTTGCCAGAGCGAAGAAAATGGAAATAGAAAAATCCTTCTTTCCCGACTGGGGATCGAACCCAGTAACCGTCGCGTTACAGGCAGACGTTACGCCTCTGCGCCATGACCGTCTTCTTTTTTATATCTAAGACTACGTTTAAAGACTGCATTACAGGAAATAATATTTTAAACTGAAATCTTTTTTAAAAAAAAACCTTATTTACTTTTAATCACTATACTCATACATTATGTGCATTTTAAAAGACATTTTAAGTATGTTCCTTTGTAATATTATGTATTACGAATTAACGTTCAGAGCTCAATGGTTTGGAACGATCCAATTGAGTGGAAAATGTAGAGACTGCCACAAAACAATATGTTACATAGCCTTCGAACATAATGTATTGGAGCCATACATGCTGTATACAGTAAGCATGTAATAATACACAGCAAGTATGTATAAATATTACTACTTACTCGGTAAAATTCGATTTTGGGTTTACAACTTTTATATAAAATACTATATAATTCTGGATATATATCCTAATTGTTACATATATTTATATATAAAAAAACTTGATACCAAATTTTTTGCCATGTTCCATATTTTCTAATAAAATAATACATTAAGACGTTTTCTTAAAGGCAATATCAGTGCAGTAGTACTGTCTCATAACATCACATGTATATGTAGTAGTGTGCTTAAAAGCATTGTCGATATAGTGAAGATTATTGAGACGATATACAATTCTAATTATTTTTCACAGCTTATATACAGTAAGCATTATCGATACACGCTTTCCCGCACATAACAGGGTAAGCAGAGGGAACTGCAGTAACCCCGGGAACTTAGTGTTAAGACACTCCATTCCCCACTTTCCACCTTCGCGAGGCATTGCGAGTTGAGTGACGGAACTAAACGTCGCGTTTTGCCCAATCGCCAGAACAAAGAATATTAAAATAAAAATAAGACGCTACACTTCTGCGCCACGACAATACTTATACATACATGCGAGTCGACATTAGGACACAGATACAATTTTTTTTAAGAACCTCTAGAACTGACTTTAACTTTTAATATTTCTTCATATTTTTCTGATACTCTCAATAAAACATAATAATTTATGACCGACCTTCTTAGTTTGCGTGCGAAGCCCAAATTTTGTAGGCATTTTATGTACACCATCGTCTGTATTTAAAGAACGCTTTTATAACTAAAGTTAGTATGTTATAAAATTCTTTATATATAACATACATATAGTATTTATCCTTGTATCTTTTAACATATGTATGGTACGGACATACATATATATCTTCACAGGGGTAGTCAGAGGGAACGCAGCGCCAAACGCTGTGGTCCTTGCATATCTCCTTCGCCTCGTCCACTGTCATTAGCCTCTCCATGCATACTCTCCGGGGAGTCCTCATGCCTTTTAGGTAGTCTTCATCCAGTATTGGAAAATGGTAAAATGTATACTAAAACCTCTTAATTTGAATAAAACACTTATTTTCTGCTTCTTGCGATAGTGACACAATATTCCGTTCTCCAATTTAAATCCAATATTAGTGCAAAACAACAATAAAAGTGTGCAGAGATTAGTAAACGAAATGGCAATTATTACCAACTTGTACATAGTATTCTTTCGTTACTTGCCAAATAAAAATAAAACTATGGAAGGTTAAAAATCTACATGTCTTCTGCATGCTGGGTACATCACTTAAAATGATTATTATATCTTCACGTTTTGTTATGGGGGAGGGAACCGTAGAAACTGTAGTAGCCTAGTGTTAAGACACTTCGTTTCACGTTTTCCGTATATTTTCGAGGCGTTGTGTGTTGAGTGGCGGAGCTTAACGGCGCTTTCCCTAGTTGTCAAAACGAAAAAAATAAAAATGAAAAACCCATCTTCCCCGAGTGGCAAAAGAAACCACAAGCCGTCACATTTTCAGACATGCTGCGTCACAACGGTCCACTAAAATGATTTCTTACAGCTTTTATTACGCAGTTACCAACAAACAGGTAGTAAAAAATATACCATTCATATTTAAACTTAGTAAATTCTACCCAGAATATGAAATTTGGGTCAAAATATCAGACTATTTGAATTTCCAGTTGGTATTGCAATGAAAGCTGTCAAACCAAATATTTGGTTGATAATTTGTATAAGATATTAACTGAGATAAGACGCTTCTGGCGTTAGTTGATGAGAACCGAGATGAGTTCCCGATTGCAGTATTATTTTGGGAAATATCGATATTAATATGAGCATGGTACAGTTAAATAATCTGAAGCTTAACTTGTTTACGTATTAATCATGAATTTAAATATAAATTAAGATTTTCTTATTATTATATAACTTTATTAACTTACCACACTCATAGAGCTTAATTAAAGCTTAACAGAGATTACAATTGACTATTTTATATTGCACATTTTTTTTTGTTTTAAACTATTAATGTTTGATAGTATTTTAAATTTAAGCTGTATTATATATTTTTTTTAAATTGGCTTATAGACTAATTAATTTTAAAGTTCTAATATAGTGAGGCTTCTTCATATAATATGTATTACAACTCATATTAGAATTTTAATGTACTACATATATACACACAAACACATACACATCTTCACGAGAGAGAATGGAGCGCTAAACGCTGCGGTCTCTGCTTATCTCTTTCGCCTCGTCCACTGTCATTAGCCTCTTCATACTGAATATATAATTATTATTATTATTATTATTATAAAACCAATTTCTATATTTAAATCACAATATCTCCAACAAATATTTATGACAACACTCGCACGTCGCATCTGACATATCGCGGTCCGGATTAAACCGCTCCAAACCGGTTATCGCCGGCCCATACCGGATATTCCCTGTTCCCTTCCAGTTCGTTACATAATGGCCTTTATCCAACCGTAATAACGTTATAACGTTGTTACATGAAAATCGGTTGTTTCAAATAAATCAAAGGATTATTTACCCAACCGCGTTTTTTGGTCTTGGTTTTAACCGTTTTTTTAAGGCTATGATGAAAATATCTTTGAAGTTTGGTGTTTGAGATTTGATAGATCTTAATTATTTATAGAATATATTTTACTGCATTTAACCTGAAGCTTTCTCCACGTAGTCTTATAGGTATAAGGAAGGAATTCACATTGAAATATTACATTATTTAACCTAATAGTTCTTGAGATTAAATTATTCATCGAAAAGTTTCTTTCTTAAAAAAATATATATTTTCTTCGAGTATCCTCTTCGCACTTCTAGAATTGTACTCTATATATTAGTTACACTTTTGTGTGAAGAAGTATATGAATCATTAAAAATAAATGTATAGTAAAAAACCGATCTTCAATAACTTAATAAAAAAGTAATTTTCTGTCATTAGTTTTATACATACAAATACATAAACTTACTTAACTCTTAAAATAAAAGCTCGAAAAACACATTATTAAGTAAATTACCATATTCAAAAATCTTAGGTACTTACTATATATTACTAGGTACTTACTATACTTACTTTATAATTTATTTAAGTTTGCTAGTGCTATTAACGTATAAAAAGGCAGTATAGTTATTTTTAAGGTATATGTTTTATATATGCATATTAAGTAATGTATATATATAATCTCAACTATTTCACATTATATGTGAATATATGTGAATTATATGTGAATGTGAAATGAAGGCTAAGTGAAGGTCACTTACAAAAGTTGACTAATTTAAAATTACAGGCACTCATTTTGTATAAAAGTCATTACAAGTTCGATTTTCAGATTGATTTAAAGATTGTTTTTCTGTAAGAAGAAAAGAAACTACTTGGTATTCCATGGATTCCATGGATTCAACTTCCAAAGTTTAGAAAGGCTTTTATATATTTTTTTATAAGAAACTTTCACAAACTCTATTTAAAGTGTGCTGGTTGTTATGTTTCTCTGTGCTCTTACTACTGAGAAAATAACGGCGTCACGAGTGATTTCTACTACTTTGTCATGGCGCCGCGAGTATTGACCACTATCCAAGAGTACCCTACACCCTACCAGCATATGTTTAACTGTCCCCACTGCCTCTTTACTTTTTTAATTTTACTCTATCTTACTAAATTAGTCTAATCTGAAGGAGTCATTTGGAATGCATTTAGTTAGAATTTTAGTAGTGCAATTAAGATAGTGAAATAGAGTGTGCCATTTTAAAGCTAAAGCGATTCAGAATTCTCCCATTGTTAGCCACTCGCTTGGCATCTGTAAGCCCATTGCGTGCACCTTATACTTATCATTTTCATCTTGTCAAATAAAAGATTTTATTATGTATATACCTTGAACTTTCCTCTTTGATCCTTGCTTTACTAGATTGTGGTCCTATCATAAATTATTTATGGAATTGAAGTCGGGACTCGAACTTTGGAACGCTTCTGTCTTTTCTTTTTGTTCATTTCCAAATAAAGAACTTATTCTATATATAACTTTTATCTATCTATCTATCTATATAAGAACTTATTCTTTTACACACAGCTAGTAGTTATAGTTTTTTACGAAGTTGTAATTTAATAAATTCGGTTATGAAAAGAATCCTATAACAAATCCATTTTTTTTATTTTGAGGAACGAAAAAATATATCTATCATACTATTAATAAAATATTTACTGACACTATAACACTGTGACATTAAAAAAAAAATACTGACAATCAGTCTCATATTAAAAAATCGATCAGTCCGAGTTCGATTCCAGTGAATGAGATTCCAATCAATTAATTAAATATTTGCAAATTATTAAGATAAAATATAGATCCATGTGTCGTGTCTCGTATAATCCGGCATTTACATATGCAAATTGTATGCAAATGATATGCTAAGTCGCCTGTTACATGCATGCACGTATTTTGAATAATTTCTATATACCTGCACTGTAGTAGTGGCTCATAAACAAGGCTTTATCGTCTAAAACACGGTATGAAGATGTAATCTTCATACAATGACTCAATTTGTATATGTTATATAGTTGTATGTATCTCAACTATATGTAGAGAAGAGTGGTTTTGATTTGTTTGTTCTATTTTTTTCTTCTTCTTCATTCTTCTTGTCAGCTGAATAACTATTTGTAAAACTTCTCTATGTTAGTATTTTTGTATATTTTGTATGCTATGTTACTAAAATAAGATAATTCTTGTCGTTAAGAACCCTCGTGACGCACAAGCTCAAGTACAAGTTCATGGGGTCACTCGGGGAAAATAGTTTATACATACCATGTTCAGAAATGAAACAAATAGTGAAATTAAAAATTATATACAGCAGTGTTTTTTATGAAAATATTTTTTAACAGATTTTTTAAATATTTTTTATGTATGTATTGATAAACGTTATTGAACCAAACGAAAAATCTTTAATATCTCTACAAAATGCGGCTTTAGATGCCATTATAAATACAAATACTTACATTATAACATTTGCAATGTGAAAATTTAAATGGATGGATGTTTGTTCCGGTTTCACGCAAAGTCCACAGTTTTGGATGAAATTTTACAGTAATATAGCTTTCATATCAGATTATATATATATATATATATATATATATATATATATATATATATATATATATATATATATATATATATATATATATATATATATATATATATATATATATATATATATATATATATATATATATATATATATATATATATATATATATATATATATATATAGAATTTACAATGAATACAAAATATATAACAGATTACTTCAAGCGGATGCAGTCGCGAGCGGACACTAGCGAGCTCTATGGGAGCATATACTAGTCTCTGCACGAGGTTGTTTAAAGTATATCTTATATCATTATAAAATCACTATAAAAAAGTGCGGCGTTGAGTTCCATCATTCAACACAGAATGTCTCAAAAAAGACGGAAAGCAGGGACCAAGCAACGGAGTGTCTCAACATTTGGTTTCTTGGATCCTGTGGTTACCTCTACCTCGTGGTTGCCTACCCTGCCATGTGCGGGATAAAGCGTGAAGACATAAACAAAATGACTTTAACATCCAAAATATTCATAATTTAGCTCTCTCCAGCATCATTCTAGTTGTAATTTAAAATGTTGCCTTTCATATTACGACGTACAGATTTTCCTCATATTTTTAAATAACTTTCAAATATACATAATTTGAATTTTTTCTATATTTCAAATTTTCAAAGTATCACGCTCGTACAAGTTTTTAATTAACGTGCGCTTGTCGCAGCTCAGTACAAGTGAGGGAAATGTTTTATGTAACTAGATTTTAAATTATCTCTTTGTAATTTAGATTATGAGTTTTCTAATGTAATTTAAGATGACATCTTATGTACATATGAGAATTTTTCAATTTTTTGTTCGCAAATAAATTTGCTATAACGAATTAGTTATTTTTATAAAATTTTTATATTACTACTTTTACTCTAAAAATACTAAAAAACTTAATAACTTGAGTAATACGAGTAATTTGCGCACCAAATATTTATATTTTCATAAAGAAAATGACTTCAACCGGCGCCTTTTTGAATTTTTCAAAAATAATTTCATATCACAAAAATACTTTTTCGTAGCAGCGTAGCGCTAAGAGAATCGGAGGAACTGAATGAATGTCTCTTATTCCGCCTTTCAAGGCATAGAGGCGCGTAGAGTGGCGTAACTCAACACCGCACTTGTCTAATTACCAGGATGAAGAATATTTTTTTTGTTTTTTTCTAACATAAAATTTTACTAAAAAAGAAAAATATAATATATTTACAACTGTTATATGTATATCTAAGACATATGTATTATAAGATTATACAATCCACGGAACGAAACCATCTAGCTAGGCATTAAATTTTTGCCTAAGTGGATCATGTATCATCCGCAAATGAAAAAAGTAATCGACATAGCCCAACGAATTAGTAAGTTGAAGTGGCTATGGGCAGAGCACATAGTACGAAGAAGTGACGGCCGCTGGGGCAGAAACATTTTCGATTGGAGACCACGTACCGGCAAGCGCAGCGCGCGACGGCCTCCTACCACGTGGACAGACGACTTGGTCCGGGTTGCAGGCAGCCAATGGATGCGAATAGCATTAGACAGGGCGCACTGGAGGTCCCTGGGGAAGACCTATGTTCAGCAGTGGACGTCCTACGGCTGATATGATGATGATGAAGATCATGTCGGTCTTAAACGGGTCACAACAAACAGAACAGAATATTTTGGCACTAAACTCTCTCAGTAAATAATATGTAAGATAAAAATATTAACAAAAGAATATATAATATATGTTAAAGAAGGAATATTTAAATTATTTAATTATTTAAATATCAAATATCATATAAAATAAATTAAAATAAGCTTTCTCTCACTATTACAACAGCAGTAGAGATAGCTGCAACTGTTACAAAACTTTATTAATATTGTACAAATTATAAAGCATCTCGCGCCATAACTTATATGAGAACGCGAACTGCATAGGTACATAAAGTTTACGTAACATGTTACTTCGCTTACGAATTACTTATTTTATTTTAATATACATACGAGGCTGAACGAGGATTTTTATCGTTTGGAGAAACTTTTGACACGTTTTAATTTCACAGATTATTTATTGTACACCTAAAAAAGGTACAGAATTGCAAAAAGAACATAGGTGGCCTTATTGCTAAGTGATCTCTGTAAAAGCAATAATATGTATATTTATTTACGATTAATCATAGATTTCAGATAATAGCGGTAACAAGAAAAAATATTGGCACGTGTTCTATAAAAAAGTGACAAGTAGAGTTTCTTTAATAGACCTCTAGTTCTACGCAAAACCTAATTGAGTTTCAAAGTTATTTTCTAACGATGTTGAGTGAACCAAAGTTGCAACGTGAGCTTTACGTGTCATGTTTACAGTGACATTAAAAATGCATTAGACAGAGGAGCTTTTCACACCACCGCGTCGTATAAAGCTTTGGTAATAACGTTAGTAAACCGTTTGATCATATACCATTGTTAGTGCATCAATGTATCTACGATAGGAATGAATTTAAATAGAGAAATAGAGAGGATGGAGAATAAGAGAAAATAGAGATTAAGAGAAATAGTTCAACACCACTGGAGTGAACCTGTGATCCTTTAAATTTGCTTCCTTTGCACTTCTATGGGATAAAAGGAGAGAAATATATAAATTTACAACATAAACATGGACCTTTTCCACATATCTTTTTTTTTTCAAAGAAAAATCAAAAACAAGATATTTATCGATAAATAGTTAATACTAATAGACATTGAAACGAAACTAAGGCAAAGAAACTGCAAAAGACACTATATCATACAAATATTATTAATTCATATACAAATCTAGCAAGGAAATATTATAAATTTTGTTAAATTATTAAGAACTTTAAAATAATTTAAATAGTGACGTGTCAACATATAATTGCATATATACTTATATACACACACGTATATATAACTTCACGCTATATCCCTAGCGGAGTAGTCAGAGAGAACACAGCGCCAAACGCTGCGGTCCCTGCATACCTCTTTCGACTCGTCCACTGTCATTAACCTTATAGAGCGTGTACCCTCTCCGGAGTACTCATGCTTATTACGTGACCTTCCTTCGAATATGAATTTTTGAATTATAGTAAAAAAATTCGTTTCTATTTCAAAAACATCCTTTAACTTATTATCTTAGCCAGTATTTCAACTTAGATAAGATAAGGAAAAGACTTTAACTTTGCTAATTTATTATTTTTAATGAGCCCTTTTTAACCTTTTATAATTCCGTGACGGTGCAATTGGTGTACGTGTTCTTGTCATGAGTTTGTGGTGGGTTTGATCTTAATGGGGTTATATGATTTACTATTCACCCTTCTGGGGTTACAAAGAAGACATAAAAGAAAAGAGTGTTTCATCGCTAAGATCTTTCTGCAAACTTTAGTTTTCCGCTAATATGATAAAAGATACCAAGTAATGAAATACTTCCTAATTTTAAGTTTTACGTCTTATACCTTTAACTTATTATATTTTTGTTAACAATGTACATAAAAATTTTACACTTGCTAATTTTAGGTTAAAAAAGAAACATTTTTCACAAAACACATTCTTTATATCGTAATATGACTTCATAATGATTTCTCTTTCCAATCTGATGCATTTTATACTTTATAAGTAATGGATTAAGGTATATTTTCCATTACAAAGTAATTTCTCGTAGCCTTATCTCTGTTGTATGGGGAAACGAGCGCGGGAAGCGGTAAAGGTTTGATCGCGATACGTTTGTTATTTATTTTATGTGGATTATTTATATATAAATAATGTGATTTTTCGGGGTTGTTGTAAATCTCGATGAGCTTTTAGAAAAAAGCTTATTCTAAAGCTTTTCTTACGTTAAAAACTGCAATATTAAAAAATCTTATTTTAGGCTTTATCTTCACAATTCGTCCTAATTAGTTCGTACAACGAAATGGAACTAATTTGAGATATTTCCCGTAAAGTAGTGGAACTCAACGCCTTACCTAAGTCTTCTCAGAGGTAAATTTCTTTACCCTAACTAAACTAATATAACCTAACCTATGATAGCAAATTCTACTATATGAGAGATACAGGTCGAAGCTTAAAAAGAAACAAAAATATAAATGTAATTAAATTTAAAAAAAATTTAATCATATTAATTATGCATATTTAATTTATAGAACTTAGTATATAAAATCCTTAACAAAAAGACGTAATCACGAAAATGTTCTAAACAAGAACAAAACATATAAATTATCATTACTGACAACATCGGGCCGCCATTATAAAAACAAAATTTCCCAACAAAAATACCTGACGCATCTGGCGTATAATTTTAATACGGCATAATTATTTTTTCATTGAAGCCCCTTACGGTCGACCTTTCACCTTTTCTGCCGTTTGAATTGTTTAGTGCGACCTTTGGATTACGCTTACACTTATTCATACAACCATACTGGCATATATATAGTACATATAGCAAACAAGCTTTTAAGATATTCCATGGAAATGTCTATGCGTTGTTAGAGACTTTTTAAGGAGGCAGATACTAAAAGTTATATATAGACTATATATGTGTTATAATAGTTTAGTGCGACCAATCAGTAGAGCTTTCGTTTCAATAAACTTACTTAAGCCATTAGTTCCTGGGATTAGCGCACTCAACCATACTAACATAACTATAGCTACAAATATATTATTAGTGCAGGTATATTTGGGCAAGACATATATTGTACATATGGTTTGGTTTCCTTTTTTATTATTAATCTCCAAACTCCTCTAAATTTTGCGGATAAGTTCAGAGGATTTAGTGATAAAACACTCAGTAAATTCTTAATCATAGTCACCTCGTGGGGAACTGAACCCAATACCTGTTTTCTGTTATACACTATCTACACACATCTGCGTTTAAATAACACTGTCCAAAGTATCGCGAATCGCATTCGCGCTGTGTATCGCGAAATTGTAAGTTTCAATAAAAGCTACAAAAGCTTTAAAGCTATCTTTTTATTTTTATATTAGCTTTAAATATATATTTATTTATTTAAAACAAAATTTTAATCGATATTAAACACGATTGTAAAACAGAACATGGTTGTGAAGTTAAAGTTTAAATAATAACAGCTTAAACTGAAAAGATGGTAGCCGATTCAAAAATATACATTGAAATTCAATATATTATAATTTTATATTAGAGGGTTTCTAGCGTGGTACAGTATGATAATGTCTAAATGTAGGCAAAGAACGGCGTTAAATGTTGCTGCGGAAGGAAACAAGTTATATGCTGGAGTACATCGTACTGTATTTAACTTTTATATTTGTACTAAAATGTTTTCTATTATTTCACAAGCTTTGGCGTTAATGTCCGCTATATATATATATATATATATATATATATATATATATATATATATATATATATATATATATATATATATATATATATATATATATATATATATATATATATATATATATATATGCTTAGAATAGATGCAACATATACATATAAAAAATGATCTTAATATTATGATATATTTTTATACGCTGCTTGAATTCTTCCAACATAAAAAGAAGATAAGGTTCTATATAACATATAAGGTGCCATTTGTCTAGTAAAGTGGCTAATTTAAACTTTTTTGTAAAAATAAATAAAATGGGGCGAAGCCATTGATAACGCGATAACGCAAACGAATTCCACGTCATTTCCGACCCATTTTGATAAAATCTGTAGTAAGTATCTCTCAGCGGCTCTCAAACTTTGGTAACTTAAGAAAATATTATTTTATATTTCTATATTTATGTTTTGTTATTTATTGGTAACGTTACTACAATTATATTCTTATGTACTATGCAGAAATAATTTTGTTTACAATAATTTTAATTTGTAATTAGTTAAATTATTTTGAATTTTAGTGAAACTTGACTTACTCAAAATTTTTACATTATTTTACTTGTAGGGGCTTGTTATGAGTTTAATGTGGCTATTTCGTTTTAAAAATATACACATAGCCGATGCATTAATTCAATTTGAATTTAACACTCTCTCATAATTAATTATTACTAAATATACTAGGATTCTGATTCATATTGTTTTAATAAATTTACAATACTTTAAAAAATATTATAATTATTCCCCATAATATACTTTGAAAGCCACTGTCAAGCCATCAATAAAGCTTCCTGAAAATCTATTCACGCACGAAAAGAAAGCGCCCCACGTCCCCTTTGTGCGAGTCCCACGACACACCACGCGCCGTAGCACCGCGTAGCACGTCGTAGCTACATTACTTTGAAATATGTATATTTGCTGTTAATATTCCTGTCTTGTACCTTTCCCCGAATTTACCATCGACTGGAAAATTGTATATGATGGAAATATTTGTTTTCTACATACTACTATATGTTCTAGGAGAGACAGATAAAGTTATATTTCATGCTTATAATATGCTAAATTTCAGGACATAGCGTAGTTTTTGCGGAAGTAAACGCTGCTTTAACTTCTCAAAGTATGGGAAAGTAAAAATAATGTATATTACAAGCATTCCTGTGATTAGGGATTAAATCTATAATAATCAGTCCTACACTGTCCTTCTACGCCTCCGTAGCACTGCAGCTCCGTAGCACCGTAGCACTGTGGTTTAACTATTTATAACAATAAAAGCAATTTAATCTCAAATATGCAACTTTCCTCGATTCAAAACTGGGTTGAATTTTTAAATACAAACTAAGCTATAATATTTTCTTTTGTAAGTTCAGATTCCATCTTGGAAAGTTTTAAAGAAATGTGCTTGCGTATTTTTGTATTTTTTAATCTTTAAAGTTAGTACTTGTTTTAAATTAAAAAATTAAAAGTTAGCGAATATTATAATTTTTTGTGTATATTTTGTTACTTTTATTTCCTTTTACTTTGAGTTTTTTAACCTAGATAAATGGAAACTTGTCGGCAGTTGCTAATACTGTTAGTATAGTCTTATAAATACGCTGAGATATGTCTGAAGTGAAAATAATATAAAAATAGAATATGAGATTATTTTGGATACTGTTTCATCTTAAGTCTTAACTTAACTGAACTTATAAGTCTTCCTCCAGATAGGAGGGTAGTTATGATATGGACATGCATGTTCTATTAACCCATTATATATACAATATATATGTACATAAGTCTTGCAGACAACATATTTATAATGGCTATATTTGGAGTCCTTTAGTAAAGATCTTCTAAGCTATAAATATATAATAAAATGTATTAAAAATGTAATATATATGTGTTTTATGAATCATTTAAACGACTAACTGTCGTGAATGTAAACTCCATTCAGAGGAACAAAACAAGTGAACAAACTAACCTAACCCATAATCCTAGTGTAATTTATTATTTTTTTACGTTGAAATTCAAATATAATAAAAATATTATCCCTAAAAATAAACGAATGAAAAGTAGATTTAATTTACCGCAAATGCATAGGAAACGCTTTTCAAAAGTAATCTCGGGTTGCCATGGCAACCGCCTCAGCAGCGCCATCTTCTTTAGATAGAAACTACGTAGAATCTGACACGCACTACGTGGCGAGACGTTCGAACGACAGATGGCGCTACGCAACACTTAACACTAGAATTTCATATAAAAGTTTTTCTTATGATTTGCAGGTTTTCACGTTGTTTAATTGGGTCTACTCCGAAATATATAAGCAAAATAAAAAAGAAATAACAATCATATATCTGACTATAAATATAATATATTGCATACATAGCTAATACAAATGTGGACAATATTTTTTGAAGTTATTTTTTGTAATTGATAGACAGTCTGACGGACAAGTCACCTTATGTAGATAAATTTGTGAAGTATTAAATAATTCTAGAAAGCACTTCACTATAGTTTATCATTTGAATATGTAAAATGACATAGTAATAAGTATTACTGTATGAGAAGGTTCTAATATATTAGCATGTTTTTGATTTTCTTTACAACGTCACCAGTGAAGGTTAGGGTGTTGCTTAGGCAGTGATTATCTCAATTAAATTTATTCTCAATCTTTCAATTGAGTATCTAAATACTAGATTTTCTCTATTTATCGATGATTTTCTCTATTTATATTACGTGTTTCATAATTTTACTTCGATTTTAAAGAAAACTTAAAACTATGCCTTCATTTAATAATGTAAGAACAACATCCTCTGTATATAAAATCGAATTGACCATTTTATTCTGATCTAAAATAATTTACCTATTTTAAATATTAACAAAGACAAGTACAAAAAAGTAAGTCATGCGGAAAATTCAAATTATTCATAATTCTTACTTAATACTTTAAAGAGTAAACTTTCATAAAGACTCGTTCCCTTTTAAATCATTTCAGAATTTACAAGACTTGTAAAAATTTCACCAAGTTCTACCACAATACGAATTTATAAGAATTTATAAGATATAACAAAGTTACGGCGTTCCTTCATTTTCTGTATTGAATGCTCGAAATGGATGATACTTTAATTTACACAATCGTAGCAATTGAGTTACTTCATTGTTAAAACACTCTGTTAAGTACTCTCCGTCTGATTAACAAATGAAGAGAAGAGAGAATATTAATTATAATGATAGTAAATAGAATATACTATACTTAAAGAAGAAACTCGAACCCGCGCCCTCTTGCGAACGATTCGCAGTAGCGTTATGAAAGTAATGTAGTAAACGCTAAATGTTCAAAGTATGACTTCATACTTCAGAAAAGCATAAGGAATTTAATAAAATAAGCTCTAAGCAAAAAACATATTTGTCCAAATTTATAGAAATGTTTAATTTATAAGCTATATATTATTTGAAGTAGTTAATGTAAAAAACGACAGGTATAAACAGCAAGAGCAAAGTTCCCTCTGTGTACGAGAACGTAGTGTTAAGACACTCCATTTTTGTAATAGCGATAAAATTTAATCTTAAATTAGTGGCATTCGCAGTACAAAGAATAAATAGGAATCTTCTTATTGACATGTAAATTAAAATAAAGTTGTTGGAAAAAAGGTGTATTTTTTTAATTTACATTTTCTTCCGCCACTCAACACGCAAAGTCTCGAAACGGCGGAAAGTGGAGAACGGAGCGTCTTAACACTAGTTTCCCACAGTTGCTGCGGTTCTCTCTGCCTACTCTTCTGCTATGTGCAAGTAAAGAGTGAAGCTGTAAAAATGATGAAAATAAATGAATAAACAACAACAACTAAAATTTGAGGACCGTCGTGGCGCAAAGGCGCAACGTCTGTCTGTAATGCGACGGTTTGATCCCCAGTCGAGGAAGATGGATTTTTCCATTTCCATTTTCTTTGCTCTGGCAATCTAGGCAAAGCGCGGCGTTGAGGTCCACCACTCAACACGCAATGCAAAAAGGCGGAAAGCGGGGACAGAGAAAGCAGGGACTAAGCAACGGAGTATCTTAACGCTAGGTTACCACGGTTCCTGCGGTTCCCTCTGCCTACCCTGACTTATGCGGGATAAAGCGTGAAGCAACAAAAAAAAACTAAAATGTGCCTTAACATCCAGGGGTATGAACTTGCTTTTTGCCAAGCAACGCACCACTATACCTCTTAGTTAAAACATTATAAAATGTATGATGAAATAAAAAAATCCATTTATAGGTCAATCCTCTTAATTTTGAATGAAGATTCCCATTAGACTTCTAATTCTTGGTCGATGGTCTTTTTACTGATCGCCTTTTAATTGAACCAATTAATTTTTTGCCTCGAAAGGTATTAGGGTTATCTTTCATTACACGAAATGAATGTAGGGGAAAAATTGAAATTTATATAAATTGAAAAGGCTTTTGTGAAGAAGCTCACAGCTCCATGGTAGTGTGAATGATTTGGTTTTACTTAAAAAAAAATAAAAATAATTTACACTATTATCTCGCATAGCACCTACTTGTGACCAATTTTAAACGATATAGTGGTTCCTACGTTAGACTTTCTTTCTAAGGCGGAGAAATGTAAATAACTGATATTAATTTATTTGTTATCACTCTTCATTCTCTCTTTTCTTTTTTACATATAAACACAATAGTATCGTACCCACAATCTTCTCATGTATTGGACACTGTGCAGCGATGGCTTCTAAATATCACTTATTTACATTCAAAAAAGGTATTTTTGAATAGAACTCAACGACGAAGTAAAGAAAATGGAAATGATTCATTTTATTTTTACTCTTTATCTGCATGAGAAATATATCTACGGTCCAACGCGTTTACAGACTGTCCCCCCACATTATGACGGTCCTCTTTAACATTTTTGATCTCAATAATTGCGTAGTGTTTGAACACTTAAAATCAGTCACAAGACAAAATACATTTTTAGCAATTTTAGTTAAATCACTCCGGGTCCCAATTTATGTTTAAATAATAATTTGATATATATATATATATATATATATATATATATATATATATATATATATATATATATATATATATATATATATATATATATATATATATATATATATATATATATATATATATATATATATATATATATATATATATATATATATATATATATATATATATATATATATATATATATATATATATATATATATATATATATATATATATATATACATATACATATACATATACATATATATATATATATATATATATATATATATATATATATATATATATATATATATATATATATATATATATATATATATATATATATATATATATATATATATATATATATATATATATATATGAGAACAACATAACACAATAATTTAGAAATTATTAATATTACAATTTTCCTTTTTCCAGATCTAACAAGTACTTCTTACTAAAACAAGATGGCGGCGTTCGTGGCAAAGCAGATGGTCGGCAACAAGCTCAGCGCCGTAAAAGGTATGTTGCTAAGACATTTCTAAATCTAATATATATATATATATATATATATATATATATATATATATATATATATATATATATATATATATATATATATATATATATATATATATATATATATATATATATATATATATATATATATATATATATATATATATATATATATGAACTACTCAAGAGTAATTAAAAAAAATTTACACCAGAGCAGTTCCTATAGTAGTTCATATATATATATATATATATATATATATATATATATATATATATATATATATATATATATATATATATATATATATATATATATATATATATATATATATATATATATATATATATATATATATATATATATATATATATATATATATATATATATATATATATATATATATATATATATATATATATATATATATATATATATATATATATATATATATATATATATATATATATATATGAACTACTCAAGAGTAATTAAAAAAAATTTACACCAGAGCAGTTCCTGAGGTTAAATCGTAGAACCTAACAAACTATTTTACATTATTATTTCAGAATATAAATGTTGTTTAGGTAGCATAAAAACTGTATCGTAGACATAAGGGTAAATACAAAATGTAACGACATCGATATCGAGATCGTGAGATCGTGCCGACGGAATATTGCGCTAATAAAGAAACTATCTTTAACTTTATCTCATGTACTTATAATATGAAGCTACGTGGACAATTAATTACTTTATATTAGTTAACTAAGTAGAGTTATCTCTTTTGAAACAGAAATTGTAGTGACACTGTAAGCGAGATAGTTGGAGATTCAATATCCATATGAGGTAATGGGATTTTTATGTATCTTAATGGCAATACCGTGTGAGGACCGTCGTGACGCAGAGGCGCAACGTCTGCCTGTAACGCGACGGTTTCTGGGTTCGATCCCCAGTCGGAGAAGATGGATTTTTCTATTTCCATTTTCTTCGCTCTGGCAAAATAAGCAAAGCGCGGCGTTGAGTTCCGCCATTCAACACGCAATGCCTCGAAAAAGGCGGAAAGCGGGGACGGAGAAAGCAGAGACTAAGTAACGGAGTGTCTTCACACTAGGTTCCCACGGTCCCTGCAGTTCCCTCTGCCTACCCTGCCATATGCGGGATAAAGCGTGAAGTTAATATCAATACGTCTAGTTTCACATAAAATTAACTCTCAAAACCAGACCGAAAGTGAATAACGTTCCATTAGTTGCTGTTAGTGTTAGTTAGTATGTGAATAATAAAAATAAGAAAGTACACATCTATTAATCTAAAATATATTTAAAAATAAGCTCCAATGTACACAGCTGTGTTTAAATAAAGCTAAAAAATAAGTCCCCATCAAAAGTGACGCGCCGTGTTCAATAAAACCAGTTCCTTCGGGAAATTGACTAAGTAGAAGTACTTTAGTTCATTATGAAGTATTATTGTGTCTTTGATACGGATCGCCTTTGGATATCAAAGAGTATTCTAATATATACATAGCTCTTACTAATTTGAAATTACACGGAAACATGAAGTTCTACACTTAACTGTTTTAAATATCAGGCTTTCCTTTGCGGAAGTCCATCCTAACTAAAAAAGGAATTTATATGTAGCTACTTCCGCTATGCAGTAGTAGTACTACTACTGCATAGCTGAAGTACCTATATATAAAATTCCTTTTTTAGTTATTTTTTTAGCTTCACGCTCTATCCCGCTCGTAGCAGGATAGGCAGAGGGAACTGTGAGGATCTGTTAAGTTCCCCATTTTCCGAGGAATTGCGTGTTGAGTGGCGGAACCCAACGCCGCGCTTTGTCTAGATACCAGAGCGTAGAAAATGGAAATGAAACAATCTGTCTTCTCCAAGTAGGAATCGAACCCACAAACCGATCTCATTCATCAGGTTGTTTTTCACTTAATTTTCTAATATTTAGAAGAATATATTTAACACATATTCGTTTCCTAATTTTGATTGGGCGGCGTTGAGTTCCGTCGCCAAACTGGCTACGTCCTTACAATAAATGATAGAAGTGAAAACGAGCGATTTAAAACCTAAATTCGTCATACTTGACAGTAATATTTTGAAAAAATTATAAAACGTACGCAAACCATTTGTATTTAAACAAAGGTAGAAGTGTATAACAATAAAAAGTTCTTTACAGCTTTAACTTCATCAAAGACGGGCTTTTTAGTATTATGTGAATTGTTTTGAAGTTTAATTTGTACATAATGAGGAAAAGTCGTATATTATATATTTTTATCATTTTATATATTACATATTTTTATCAGTCGTATCAGTAGTATCGTTGGACATTTTGAAATATTTAAAAAATGCGTCCACAGCGTTTCCGTTTGTATGAATATCCTGTGATTTTTTCTGTCTGTCCATATAGTGAAGATTTTGTAAAATAATTGGTTCTTTGATCAGTTTTTCTTCAGCTCGAGAAGCTTTAAGAAGAGAAGAAGAAGGAAATTTTACATGCATGCAAAATAAAAAAAATATATATTTATGTTTCATTATATTTAATTCTGAAATTAATTTTTATTAATTAATTAAAAAGCATTTTTATCATACAATATAAAATGTATACCATGTATGTATGTGTGTCACACAACTTGTCAAGTTATTTTAAATGTGATTAAAAAATACAAAAATTATCTTTAAATTGTACATTTTAAAATTACTCATCAATATATCTTTAAAATTCATTTCACATTTCAAGTTTTATTTATTACCTTAAAAAATACTTAAAAGTATACACGAGGTATTTTTTTTTCTTTTCTTTTGGTTCTTTCTTTCTTAAACCTACTTTTTTACAATATAAAATTGATACCTATGACAGATTTAATTCATAATTAATGTTTTTTTAATTTAAAATTGTAGATTATCGATATAAATACTTACTTATAAGTCATTTTTTAAAATTAATATAAAATCAATAACTGTATCCGTACAAAATAGAATTGTGAAAATATTTTATTTAACAATTAAAATTACATTTATTACATTTATTTGTGGTTATTTGTTTTTAAGTTATTTATCTGTCATAAGTACAACCCTACGAGTACCTAGCTTAAAAAAATTTCACGACCGTAATTTTTTTGTTTTTTTTTTTTTTTTTTTTTGAGATATATTTTTTTTTATTTTAATAACAAATAAAAAGGAAGTGAAATTGATACTAAAATATTTTTTTTGGCTTTTTTTTCTTTTTTATATCTTAACTTATTTTTACTTTAATAATTGATTAAAATTAATGTTATTAATAAAATAAAAGTAATTGTATTTACTAATACACAAGTAAAAATTCAATTTTAGTCTCACTTCATTACATTTTCAAAATTCTATACAATTTTTTAAATTAATTCACTTTGTACTTTAAATTATTTATCTTTGGAATTCATAAAATCAGTCTTTAAAAGCAATATAATGTTAGCAGAAGTACACATTATCGGGACATTACGAAATAGCAATAATGACGAAACAGGTTTACTAATTTGAATATTTGCGTTTAGATCAATTAGATAAATAACTATGCATCTAATTAATTTCTATGTATATATATGGATATTGTTAAATATTTGTTTTAAAAAAGTCTTCGCTATTAATTTATATTAATTTTTACCTTCTATAGTACTAAATTAAAAGTAAGTATAGTTTTTTCTGGTGGGAGTGCTGTACGCAGTCGCTAGCCTAGTTGACATATAGGTGACAGTAGTGTCGTTGGACATTTTGAAATATTTAAAAAATGCGTCCACAGCGTTTCCGTTTGTATGAATATCCTGTGATTTCTTCTGTATGTCCATATAGTGAAGATTTTGTAGAATAATTGGTTCTTTGATCAGTTTTTCTTCAGCTCGAGAAGCTTCCATCCAAGCTTCTATATCAGGATGAACAGGTTCCTTTTCTGGAGTGGAAGACGAATTTTCTCCTTTCTTGGGACTATCCCATTTTGGTGTTGGCAATGAGGATGCTGGAGGTGCTATACTATCATTTAGATCTACATCATCTTCTTCTTCGGGATCTGGTTCTTTTTCTTTTTCTGGATCTATTTCTGGATCTATTTCTGTGTCTTTAGCTGGTTTTACTATCCATCCGTTAGCTATATCGTCTTCTTCGGAATCATCTCCATTTACAATTTTGTCTTCTACTTTATTTTTATCTTTACTGCAACTGCACTTGAGGTTCAAGCAAACTGTGCAAAGACTCTTTTCGAACACTTCGAGCATAGCAATTAATTCCTTTCTGATATTGTAAAGGTTCAGCTCCTGAAATGTTTTATTTCATATTTCACTAAGGTAGTATAATATTATATACTAAAATAGTATGATACAACATACAATATGCTGTTTCAGAATAGAATAAATATTATATTGTATAATTTCAAACGTACGTGAGGGTAGCAGAGAATTATTGTTAGCTCCATTTCTAAACAAGCCATTTGTATATACATACATATATAACATGATATATATAACTGAAATAATAGTCACCTTACAGTTAAGTAAAATTGAATAAAATATTTCCACCCACCTGAGGTCGTGTGATTAACAAATAAATAATTCTGCATCTGTTACATTTGTCACAGTAAATCTATTTTATAATACTTAGTTTATAATTAAGTCAGTCAATAGAATCAAATTCAAATTGAATAATTCAATTGAATTAAAATCAATGCACTGAATTCAATTGAAGTGAATTTATTTAGTTTAGCTTCTAAATATTTTTTGTTCGTAATGATCAAAATTATGACAAAAATACTTTTCTAAAGATTATCAACCTTTTAAAATTCAATTATAATTTAAAATCTGTATACTATACTCGTATATAGCTACGTAAAAAACTTACCAGCTGGTAATTTTCGTCCGAAAAGGAGTCCTCGCACATGTTTTTATGATTTAAGACACTTGAATGTATAACAATATTAATATCTATATCATTTTCTACGACCTACAACCGAGCTGTTGCAACAGACGGACAAGAATAAAAGTTTTACTATGTACCTCTCATTTGCTAATTATTTACTGTGTACCTGGATTATAAGGAACCTAATATAACTTTTATGCTTTGAGCTTAGGAAGCAAAATGGCTTGACGTATTTTTGGGTAATGAGCAATTACCCCCACTTCGCTTATTTTGTGTACACAAGATAATATTTTCTATTGTAAATGATCGTTTACTTTAAGGTCAACCGAAATTTGTTAAGTTGTTTATATTATTATGATTTATTTACTCATATTATTGTTCTATACTATAAAATAACTGGCAATTTTATTACTAGAAGAAAACATATAAAAAAATGGAACGCATTGGGATTTGAACCCGCGACTCAAACTGCTTTACTTTGACTACGAAGCAATTTAAAAAAATATATTATTTTTAAAACCGATAAAATGTAAGTCAGGAAATATCTTCATCGTTTTTGATGATGCAAAAGTTCAAAATGTTCAAGAAAATACTTAATAACAATTTACATTATAATAATTTACAACTTCTTTAGGCGATTTGTAAATCGTATTACAGAATGGCCGGTCGTCTTAATAAAATATGATATATATACATATTAAAGTCGCAAGTATTACGTGAAAGCAGTCACGTTTCATCTTTCCCGTATCAAAGATAGTATATGTATATAATAAAATTAATACTATGTGCACGTATTTGTACACACACTATTAATGTTGTTTACATTTTAAATATTTTTTTTAAGCTTTGTGCTTTATCCCGCCCATGGCAGGGTAGGCAGAGGTAACTACAGAAACTATAGGAACCTAATATTAACACATTCCGTTACTTATCCCCTGCTTTCTCTGTCTCCGCTTTCCGCCCTTTGTCTCGAACATTGCATACTCAGTGGATACTCAGTAGAAATAGAAAATCAATCTTCCTCGATTGGGAATCGAACCCAGAAACCGTCGCGTTACAGACAGATGTTGCCCCTCTGCACCACGACGGTCCTCAACAATTTATAATTTTTTTTAAATAAAATAAATAAAAACAAAACTATTTTTTTGCATTTAATATACTTAATTACCGTTTAAACATTCCCTGAACTTCCAGAAGTAAATGAAGATCAAAATCATCAAATCAGATCAACCGTTTTCGAATTTTAGCGAGACTAACGAAGACCTATTATTTTTTTACATATAGATATAATATATTATATATTTATATACAGTAAATTTCTTTTTAAGTAATACAAAAAATAACATAATTATTTTAACAAAAACCTAAGTAAGTCTATTATTATTAGCAATAGATAAGGTCTTTTTCTATACATAAGAATGACAGATTAATTACAGAGATAGATTAACGTTAATTTACACGTGAATATCCCAAAACCTTTAGTTGACATTATACAAACTATAAAAATTATATAAAAACACATTTCCCAAGCCTCGCTTTCTTTAACAATGAAGTAAAATAAGCTAAATGAGTAATTACAAGTCACCAGATTTATTTTTTAAAAAAAATTGTACCTCTTTCTAAGAGCATTCACTTCTATTATGTTATATACAAAACAATACTTTACTACATAACTGTTGGAACATTGGAGATTATATATTTCTAAGTAAATATAAGCTTTTGAGCTAACTTTGAAGTAATAAACCAGATTTAGACAATGGCCTATGGTCATTAGGACGCAGGTAGTGGGTTCTGTTACTAGATGCGTTAGTTTGTTAGTTGTTTCTTTTTATTTCATACTCAATTATGTTTTACATTAATTGTAGATTATTTGTATTTGTATTATTTAATCGTAGGTATTAAATTTTAATAGGGTAGGTAGGAACTTAATTTTAAGGTAAAGTGTATGTTAACGTATAAAGCATGTAATAATTTATACTATTTATTATATTTTATACGTTTTCTGTGGCAATATATACAAAATAATTTGTTAAAAATATGTACATCGTTATGGCATATAGTATATTTATATCAGATTCTTCAGAAAAAAAACCGGACAAGAATATAAATAAACAATTCATAATTTAGTCAAATAATAACTTAGCTACTAAATTTAGTTAAGTTATTACGTTAGAGAATAAAGTGACGAATCACTATGTTCTACGTTACAAAATACGAACTAAAATAAAAGAAATAATACCGTGTCATAATTTTTTATCAATTGATCTCGATTACTAGTGTTGTAAGTAAACATATGAAGTATCGATAATTTAAAAAAATAAACATATAATAATACTTTAATAATATGTTATTTATAATATATTTTTATCTATTTCAGGTAATGATTACAAGGCGATAAGAAAATTTTATTACTGTAATGAGGTAAGTAGAGTAGTATTTATGTACTGACATACGATCAGTGTCGATGATATTCTTCAAGAAAGCTTTATAACTTCATTCTTAAATATTTCTCACTATTTTTTAATATCTCGTTTAATACTTATATATGTATATGCTATATATGTATAAAACATAAATATAGCATGAACGGTTCACTTAAAACACATATACAATATATAAATGCATTTGAAGTGAAAGTATAGCGTAAATAAAAAAAAACAACTTGCATATGGCAATAATACGTTAGGATCAATAATAATATTTCTTTGATATTTAAATGCATCGTTATATAAAACCCAATAATATCGTAAAACTTCTTTAAACGCACCAATCGAAAGCACTCAAGTCGCAAATATCATAAAAATCAATGAACTATTCGCAAAATTGCCATCATCTAAAATAATGTCGGCGAGGCATTCGTTTTAAATCGAAGGGTAACCCACTTCTGTCCATTATTCTCCCCACTTTATTGTTCTATCAATAGTATGAGGCAAAGAATGCGTCTCTTAATATGCGGTGGCAAATATTGGAGGCGAGGAAGATCGAAATGCTAGGAATGCCTGGCTCTTGAGTTCCTCTTAAGATGATAAGGACGCGCCGTGTTCGTGTCGATAACTCTTTTATTTATTGATTTAATTTGTCGTGCAGTCGATGATACTTATTATTAATGTTATTAGTTTTTTTTCTTTGTGTGGTCATTATAGAATTTTGTGTCCTGGTTTTTTGTACATTATTCTTTAATTTTTTCCTTGTTTCACATTTTTGTCCCGCACATAGTAGGGTATGTAGGGGAACGCAGGAACCGTGAGAATTTAGTGTTAAGACCCTCCGTTCTCTTTCCGCTTTTTTCGAGACATTGCGTATTGAACCGCTAACTGAACGCCGCGCTTTGCCTAGTTGCCAAAGCGAAGAAAATGGAAATATAAAAATCCCTATTCACCTCATGGGAATCGAACCCACAAACCCTCGCGTTTACAGGTAGACGCTGCGTCTCTGCGTCGCAGCGTACCTTGTTCAGCTATGTTTTAGTTTTTTAATAAAACTGATACCAAATGGATCTGGTTTTGGAAGTGCTCTTACATAAAATAAAAGCAATATTTTTTGTCGTTATTTTGTAGCAAACAGTGAATAGAATGAATTTTACTTACAAAAAATCATAAAATATAATTTTAAAGTATTTTAACGATAAGGAAAGAATTAAGTTTTTAAAAGCTTTATATAAAAAATAACGATTTTGAGCATTTGGACACTTGGCCAGTGTCCAAGGTACGTAGGTTCAAATCTGTCATGGATTACTAAGCGTGTATTTAGCTGATAAATTGAAAGAAAAACATGTAAAACATATATTCATAATTATTTTTATTAATCACATTATAATTTTTTAATTCATAATGTCACTTACTTACAAGTTTCCGAACTTTAAGCCACTAACCTTGTACTTGCATATGTAATCTGTGAATGAATTACTTTAGAATTGAGTGAAATTTTATGATTATTTTATATGAAAATTATGCTTTTACAATTTAAAAAAAGGAAAAAGTCGTGATTTTTTACCTTACAACGTATGAATTTCGTTAAAAAATATAAATTAAAAAGGAATATATGTAGATATATTGTATGTTAATGTAAATAGCATATATATGTGTAGCGCGTTAGGTATTCTTGTCCGCCACCGTTATGAGGCACATTGCGGCACGTCGCGTCCACAAGCTATGTAAAGGGTTATCGCTTTAATAGATTTCTGATCAACTTAATTGAATTGCTTTAAATTATTGCTAAATATGACTTATTTCGAAATAATAATATATTATCATATTTATTTCACATTTTAGTATGGTTTGGTAATAATTAGATTAAATTTTTATTAGATGACAAAATATTATAAGTTTGCCTTTAAACGCAACGGATTGTGGGTTCAATCCCTACTCGAAGAAGATGGATTTTTCCATTTCCATTTTCTTCGCTCTTCCAACTAGGCGCAGCGCGGCGTAGAGTTTCGCCACTCAACATGCAATGCCTCAAAAGCAGGAGTGTCTTAACACTAGGTTCTCACGTTTCCTACAGTTACCTCTGCCTATCAAATCATATGCAGAATAGCGTGAATCAAATAAGTATTTTATAATTAATAGAAAACAGAGAACGTAGTGTTATAACACTAAGTTTCCTCTGTCTCACTAAAAATTATACGCACATATTATTTTATCTTTAGTGAGATAGATTAAAATAAAAATATAATACATATTTCTTAATAAACCATTAATTATGTGGAACAAAGGCGCGTAGAAGTGTTGTTTGGACAGTTCAGCCTGCGGTAATTCAATTTCGGTTTGCATTTGAAAGTTTTCACATTCATCCTGTAGTTGTATGTATGTGTGTCACGACATTTAAAGCGAGCTTTTGATATCGTAAATAGTTACTTAGGCTTACTTTTAATACTTATATAAGAATGTAGTGTTAAGACACTCTGTCTCTTACTTGGCGATGAATGTTTACTTTGTCTTGTAAGGAAAGCAAGAAAAATGAGAACAAATCGTTTCCCCTCATAGGAATCGAACTCTCAACCGTCGCGTTTCATCCAGTCAAGCGCTGCGCCACAAGAGCACTTCAATTATTTAATTAATTCAATATTTTAAACTAAAATTCGAATCTACAAGTACTTTATGACAGTAAATCGAATCACAACTGAGCTACAATGGCGTCATTTTGTATGAAAACTTTAAAAATTTAAAATATTTTGAGATATTTAGCATTTTTACTAAATGATATTTAAGAAACGAATAGTAATGAAAAATTCATAATAACTTCTTATTTTGCTTATTCTTAAGTAAATTTTGCTTTCTTTTTGTTTTGAGACAAGAAATATTTTAAAATGAAAAATTAGTTGGAAATGGTCTTTTATAAATTATTTTTTTTAAATAATTTTAAAAGAGTTGTAATGATTTAATTATAATTTAAGTATTATAGTTTCAAAATCTAAATCCAATCCAAGTCAAAAAACGTTATTGTATGTAGTAGTTTAGGGTTCGATTGGATACACTCATAAGTAACTACAGCGTTAAGTTCTGCTTAACAAAATTACGCAATTCGGGAACAAGAGTGTAAAACGGAGTGCTTTAACACTACGTATTTTATCTTCTTTGTTATAGGTTAGTTAGTAGAAAGTGCCGATATTTTTATGATTTGTTGATATAAGTTATTTCTACCAATAAAACGGAGAAATACCTTACTTTTATTTTACCTTTTTTATGTCCATTTTCTTCGCTCTGGCAATAAGACAAAGCTTGGCGTTGTGCCGCCACTCGACACACGAAGCCTCGAAAAGACGAAAAATGGAGAACGCCGTGTCTTAACACTAGATTCATACGGTTCCTGCGGTTCCCTCTGCCTGCCCTGCTATTAGGGGGTTAAGCTTGAAGCTATAAAAAGAAAATTTCCTTCATTATAAATTTTATAGTCAAATATGATTAGAATGGCAAATTTTATGATAAAATTCACAAATTATTAAAGTTTATTAAACTACATTAAAGACACGGGACTGTACACGTTGAATGTAACTGTCACATTTTCAACAATCTTTTTACTTATACAATATAACTTATTTTATACACTTTCATGCATTTAGTTTTATATATTTTAAATTAGTTTTGTTTTTTAATTTTATAGAACAAAAATATGTCATTCAGCGGCGGCCATGTTGGTTTATTTTTTTAATAATATATTAATATTGTAAATGTCAAGCTCTTCCATTTGACGTCCTTGTTAAGAAGATTATAAAGAAAGCTGTAAGCCGCCATTGTCCTTGCATTCAAAGTTGAGTAACGACTATACTAAATATGTTTAGTTTCCACCATCACCTGTTATTGTCGATCATTTTTTTTATTTCTTTTTTTTTGGCTTCACACTTTATCCCACACAAGGCAGGGTAGGCAGAGAGAACCGCAGGAACTATGCGAACCTAGTGTTAAGATACTATTATTATCATTGTCGATCATATTAATATTGCAAAATTTATTTTACGTACACCCTAACAAGTATTTCATGTTAATAAAAGCAAATAATAAATAAATACAATAAAAAAACAATATTTTTTTTCCATGACAACACCAACAATAACTCACATTGCCATATACAAAATCATATACTTCTTTTTCATGCAACGCTTAAAGAAATACTCAACGATCTTCAATACTTATTCTTCATCTATTTGCTATACAAACAATAAAAGCTATATAGTGCTGAAACAGCAATAATATATACATATATATTATATAAACATATATATGTATATGTCATGCTCAATATAATATATTTCGTCGATAGATACGTGCATCTCTAACGAGGCGACGTGTCGTTGGCATAGCGACGGTGGAATAACGCATTTTATTCCTTTTATTTTATTTTGGGTACAAATTGTATTAGTATTTGTATACGTAAATGTATTTAAATGTAAATGTAAAATTATATGTACTTGTAAATGTTTTAAAGTGGATTAGTAGGGAGTGGATACAGTGAGTGCGAGTTCAAATTTTATTAGGCAATGGTTGTATTGTTTTTTAAAATTTCAAATTTAATTATAGGGTAGAAAAAGAAAGTAAGATCTTACAAACGAACGGACCAGGAATAGGTTTAGAGCGAGCTTATATGCGGTTGAAGTAGGAGCGAGAGGTATAACAGCGAAATCTCTCTATAGTTTATTAAAAGATCTCGGCCTGTCTAGAACTATCACAAATTCATTTCTAGAACGCACTTCGAAGGCGGCTTTGGTAGAATCATTCAAAATTTGGTGTCGGTAGTGGGAGGAGCTCAGACAGTGAAGGTGAGCGTTAATGCATTTTAAGGGGGCCCTTTAAACCTACACTTGGGTCACAAGTCCCAAGCGCTGCTCGGAGCTCCTCTTCCTACAACACGATGGGCCCGGCACCCGCACGGTGAATCCATGGAAAGCTAAGTTGTTTCTTCTCTTTTTAACACATCTACCGATTAATTTATTTATTTACTATCATAAAAAACCGAACTGGTTTGTCTTTTGAAATAGTATTACATAAGCTTAAGGGTAATTTATTGATTAATCTTGGAATAAGGTAAGAAGTATGGGTACATAACGAGGCGTAGTTTTTTCCTGTTTCGTCTTACCTGTTAAAGGTAGTGAAAAGTGAAGAAAGGTAAACTAGTGCTTACTTTTGCTCATCTTTCTATCCCGCAGTTTGCGTGAAACACAAAAGAATAACCTACAAGTAAAATATAAAATAGTAAGCAGAACTTAATCTATTTGCGACAGGATGCATGTGTTGTCCGTCCAACCGCGCTATCTCATACAACCAGGCGGGATTATACACTTACAATGGAGGCACTGGCCGGAAAGTTGTGCGAAGTTTTAGAAAAAACTTTAAATTATTAGGAAATTTCTGTTTTTGTTGGATATTTCTAGTGTAGTGTCGTAGTGGTCGTGGGAAAGCATCTGGTTATTGTGGGTTCTCATTCTTCATAATTTTAATTATCAGTGAAGAATTATATTGAAATGCAGGGAACAGAGTTTCTTAACACTAGGTTCCTGCGGTTCTGCCATATGCGGGATAAAGCGTGAAGACGTAAAAAAGAAAAAAAATCCCAGATATAATAAAATAAATTGAAAATTAGGCCAAAAGTAGAATATAGAATCGATATATTTACAATGTGTCGAAAAAAAACTATAAAAAGGAACCATAAAGAACAGCCTACTAAATTGTTTGTTTCATTCGCGCCGAGACATTGAATATATAGGAGGATGGAGGCGATATAAAAATTTATATCCTCGAGGATAAGAAGGGCTTACTGTAAGTCACGGCGCTGTACGCCGGACTAGGGGAAGTATATGTTAGTACTAAGTTACACACACACACACATATATATATATATATATATATATATATATATATATATATATATATATATATATATATATATATATATATATATATATATATATATATATATATATATACACACATATGTATATTACTGCTACCAATATAAGATATAGAAGAGAAACTAAATTGATTGCTTTTTGCCATTGCTTAACTAAAAATATTTTTTACTAAAATACATTATTTTATTTAATCGCTTTGTTAAGAAGAATACACGGCGTTAAGTTCCACAACATCTCTAAAGTTGGCTAGAAAATGATTAACAGCAGTCTTTCAATCATTTTCTAATTAATATTGTAACAAATCCTTAACTACTTTTGTTTTATCAATTCAGTAAGTGATTTAATTTTAAATTACTTACACTGTAGCTTTTGCCTTAAATTTATATGTATGTCCAGTTTACAAAGCCTGCCTGTATACGCGGCGGTTTGTGGGTTCAATTCCCACTCGGGGGAGATGGATTTTTCCATTTCCATTTCCTTCGCTCTGACAAGTAGCAAAGCGCGACGTTGAGTTCTGCCACTCAACACGCAATGCCTCGAAAGTATGGAACGAAGTTTGTCTTAACACTAGGTTCCCATTGTTCCTGCAGTTCCCTCTGCTTATCTGCCATGTGAGGAATAAATCGTGCAGCTATAAGTCAAAATTTATTTGAGCAATTAATTTGACAATTATATACGTATAAACATATATAAAACAATACAATATAATATAATATAATTTTACACACATACATATATATATATATATATGAGGACGAGGCAAAATGTCAAATGCAGGCGCGGAAATTGCGACCTAACACAATTGTACTAGAGTGAAATTGATCATACATGCTCGTGTATGAGTAGGGTATTATCTTTTGTGTACTGATAATAGGATGATGTAAGAGGTTACGGAGGAAAAGGTTTTGGAAATTCAACGTTTTTAACCAGTTGTATGTTGTTTATGACATTTATTTTAATTTTATATATATATATATATATATATATATATATATATATATATATATATATATATATATATATATATATATATATATATATATATATATATATATATATATATATATATATATATATATATATATATATATATATATATATATATATATATATATATATATATATATATATATATATATATATATTTGAAGAAAGAATAAGTGATATGAAATATTAAGAGGTTATGATGACAGTGAACGAGGGATTGTCTCTAAATTCTCTAATATCGAGAAACTAACTTAAGATTATTTTTTTTCCTATTATATTAAAATAGAAAAGAAAACTTAGTAAAATGCAATGTTTAGTAAAATTTAACATAGTAATATCGTTTGAAATCAACCAAATCCAAGGAACTTTCCGCTACATAGACAGAATAATGTTCCCCAATCATAAGACATCGACAACGGCTACAACACTCAACACTGCCTTGTCTGTTATGATTTTAATATGAAAGTAATTTGCGAATAATTAAAAAATATATATCCGTCTGACTGTAAATGCGAAGGTTTGTGAGTTCTATTCCCATGAGGGGAAGATGGATTTTTCATTTCGCCAACCAACACGCGATACCTCGAAAACTAAGGAAAGCAGGGACACGGTGTCTTAAACATAATGGATTATTTAAAAAGTAAGTAGCCCGTGAGCTTAATGAGAGCTTTAGATTGTTATAGGGTTTAACTTATTTTCCGTATAGCGAAATAAATCACAGCATTTAGATCGTCATAGAAATAAACATGATAGGTGTAAATATACGAGTACGAAGTAAGAGAATCGAAATATCATCGTCCGTTTCAGAAAATCAAATCATCTTGTTCATTCATCTCATTCCACAGCATCCGTACAAAGGGGCACTCGTATACAATTAAATGCGCAAGCAAAATACGCAAACACTCTGGACGTCAAATGCACGAGCGGAAATTGTTGGGTCCTTCTTTCAAGATGATGTGGTTAAAACTATATATATATGTATATATATGTATAAGGGTATTTTGGTAGAATTTGAATTCATATTTATAGGTTCGCTTATGATTGTAATTTTAATATTGATGTTTAAAGTTATATACTTTTTTAACTTTACGCTTTATCCTGCAAATAGCAGGGTAGGCAGAGGGAACTGCAGTAATCGTGGAAACCTAGTGTTAAAATACACCCTGCTTTCCGCCTTTTTTTCGATATATTGTGGGACGAGTGACGGAAGTCAACGCCGCGCTTTGCATAGTTGCCAAAGCGAAGAAAATGGAAATGAAAAATCCATCTTGTTTATAAAACCGAATTGAGAAACTCTTTTGTCAAACAACCTCTTCTACAAAAGACCTAAAAATTTGTATCTAATATTTATTCACAAAATGAGAATAAACGTTTTATTTATAGAAGTTAAATGAATGAATGAAAAACGTTTAAAATATAATCTTAAAACACAATGTAAGTCCAGCTTCTTTTGTATAAGTCGTAGTAGTCGCTTATTCGTATATATCTGGGAGCGTGCCAGTTCCGCCAACCTTGAGTTCTAGAGGCACTTGTTAAAGTACCAACTTTCTGTGCTAATTACATGCTTTTTTTAATCTTTAGGTTTATTTTTAAGTGAGTATAAGCGCTACAGCGAATCATATACATACCTTTGTGCCGTACAAAATGCTATGGCGACTCTTTTACTGTTAAGACAGTAAAACTATGGAATGAGCTGCCACTCAAAGTAAGACAGTCCAAATCTGTAGCGATATTTAAACGCCGTTTCAACCAACACTATCTAGAATTATCTATAAGCTGATAATCTCATATTTATTCTACATATATCCTGTTTGTATGTCCTATGTAACTTTCTTATGTAAATTTGTGTATATATGTATATGTATATATGTACATATATATGTATATGTGTATATGTATTTATTTGTGTGTACATGTCTGTATGTATGTAAACAATTTAATAGTTGTAACGCAATACTTTTTGCACCTTTCTGGATGTTTTTTTCGTAAATTTTATTACATTAAATATAATGGTTGCCTGTAAGAGATCGCTTACAGCAATAAGGCCGCCATTGCACATAATTTTCTTTTAATTCTAAAATATTGTTAGAAAAGTGTTGAATTTGGTTTTTGTGCAATAAAGTATTATTATTATATACAGCCTTTCTTATATAATTATTGGATAATCCTTTTTAAAAATCATCTCTTATTAGTTCTAAATTTTGAAAAAATCACTATATAAAATATAACAAAATATATATATTTAATACCTATAATACTAAACTCAAGATACGCATAATTGAGTATAGAGAAGATTGAGAGAGCTTAGTGTTAAGGCACTCCGTCTTATACTTATACTTTCCTCCGTCTTTACCAATTATCGAGACAAATTTTATATCTGTATGTTATATAATCGGGTAAAATAGTATGAATGTATGTTTAGGTATATATTTATATGTGTGTGTATACGTATGTATATATGGAATAGTTAAAGTAATTACATATACTCAGATAAACTCATTTATCATTATACAGGTATCATATATTTGTTTATGTTTACTTGTAATGGTTTTTGTTGTAATATCTGTCTCACCTACCTCTTTTTAATATTGTTTCTTTTCGCCCTGAAGGTTATCTGGAAGAGATGGCTACTAAACCATAAGATCGCCTTTAGTGTTTTTTCTCAATTATATATTTATGATTTCATATATAAATAACGAAAAATAATAATAATAAGAGAAATGAAAACTATCCCCCAATGGGAATCAAACTCACAGCCCATAGCCTTCAAGATAAAAGCAGTCTTACTTAAATTTCCCCAATAAGCCTTTACAAAAGCAAGTAATAACCGAGAGAGAGGTTATTCATGAAGAACAAATAAAACCGAGACGCTCTTTCAATCCGATTACTCGCACTTTGAATCGAATGCTGTCTTAAGGCGGCGTCTAATTTCATTATAGAGGCGTTTGGTGTAGGACACTGTTGAGTGGCTATACGTTACATACATCTAGCTAACTTTCTAGATCTAGAAACACAAATATATACTATGAAATATGTGAAAATGTATGAAATATGTGGCGCAGAGGCGAAGCTACTGCTTGAAATGCGAAAGTTTGTGGATTCGTTTCCCACTTGTGGAGAATGGATTATTTAATCTCCATTTTCTTCGGTCTGGCAATTAGGCAATTGGCAAAGGCGTTGAGTACCGCCACTCAACACGCAATTCCTCAAAAGGTAATAGGCGAAAGGCGGAGGGCAGAATGTCATAACACTAGGTTCCAGTAGTTCCTGTGTTTCCCTCTGCCTACCCTGCTACGAACGGGGTAAAGTGTAGCGTAATATATGTGTGAAATTTATTTTGTTCGAGTAGTCTGGTGAGCCGGACGTTGATAGGTATATTTTTAATTTATATTTTTTTTAATTTTACGTATTTACATATAGTGAGCGTGTATGAAAGTTGTGATTTTTGCATCAATTATTTGGTAAAAGTAAAATTATGTAAGCTTACAATTTTTGATAACTTCCAACTTTCGATTTCCTGCCTATTGCGAGTGTAAAACTCTTTTCTATATCAGAACCCAAGATACTGAGTATTACCAGAGCTAGAAGTTCAAAATAATGATAATATATCAATATAAAAAAATATCAATAAGACAATATAGTTTTTAAAAATTTTCAACAAAAATCTGCTAACAAAACTTGTTACTCTATTAACAGTGTCAATTGTATCACAATAATTATGTCACATGCATATTCTATCAATCAAGGACTTAGAGAGATGTATCTGTGTAACTTCATTATAAACTCAAAGCTCCGGTTACTTGATGTAAGCTCACTAGTTAGAACTTAAATCAAATAGAAACTTAAGTAGTAGCTATATTGAGTACTTTGCTTACAAAATAGATTTTTTTTTATAACTTCACGCTTTATCCCGCATATTGCAGGGTAGGCAGAGGAACCGCAGGAACATGGGAACCTAGTGTTAAGACACTCCGTTCCCTGCTTTCCGCTTTTTGTTGAGATATTGTATGTTTAGTGGTGTCATTCATAGCCTCGCTTTGCCTAGTTGCCAGAGCGAAGAAAATGGAAATATAAAAATCCATCCTCCCTTCACGGAAACCGAACCCACAAACCTCCCGTTTACATGTAGACACTTGCACCTTTACGCCATCGGTGGTCAAATAGCTTTATAGATAAATTTAAATAGATATAAGTTTACGTTAGCTTTACGCTTCAACTGAGTAAAATAGGGCCTAAATTTCGTATATATATTGTATTCTTTAGAAGTGAAAGTGAAAAGCGGAACTCAACGCCGCACATTATTTACCACGGAGATAAAATAAAAAAAAAACTTATGCTTTATTTCACGTACACTAAACATTAGTTTTTATCAAAAACAGCTGGAATATGCCAAATGTCAATTTCAAAAGGCAATTCATTCATACCCAATGTTCTTTATTAACAAAGTTACTGTTAACATTTTATTTCGTCATAGAACTGAATGCGTCCAACTCCTCACAAAGGCGATAGATTATTAAATTAGTAAAGGCAAGGGTTGCAAACGACGGCTTTGATTCTCTGTAAGAGGACAGGAAAGCCGTTTTAAGTTGACTCAACGATGAAATCAAAGTTCATAACGTACAATTCGAAATAAATCTTAGAATAAAAATGAAGAAATGCTTAAAAAAATATTATTTAATTATTTAATGCTTAATAATATATGATCTTCTTTTTATAATACTCCAATCACATAAGATACTTCTAAGCCGCTTTATCCTTAGCTTGCCTTAACGGCTCAAAAATATATACATATATAACCTTTTCAACGGGGACGTAGAAAGCAGGGACTAAGCAACAGAGTGTCTTAACACTAGGTTCCCACGGTCCCTGCAGTACCCTCTGCCTACCCTGCCTTGTGCGGGATAAAGCGTGAAGCTAAAAAAAAAACTTTTTCATATACTGTGTTTCATAATGTTAAGTGACGGATAAATAAAAAAATATGTTACAGTTATTATGAAACTCTATTTTAATATTAAACCTTAAAAGATATTCCTTCAACTTTTAATCCTATATTATATTTCGCATGTTACTGCTACAATCACCTTTCACCTCATCCGAGACCTAAAAATAGACAAGAAACAGACCAAGAATATCACAATAAAAATCGACATGTAAAAGTCCCGACCGCTACGTGTCTCAAGAAATAATATTCTCACTAAAGTACAGTAGTTTTTATAATAAATTGTCACTTGTTAGGATTTGCGGAGATGTCACGCGCGATCTACCCTTTCAGAGTGCATTACGCTTAGCGAGTATGGCGCGGGGACTTAGTGCGAGATGAGGCGTTTTAGATATTATTTAAATTTTTACTTCCATTATAAAGGTCTAGAATTGGTGGTTGTTTGATATCATCTCAAAAATTGAATTGAAATAATATTTAACCCACTTTTTGATAATAAGGGTCAAAAATACTTTGACAATCTCATAGTATACGAGAGATGTGCAATTAAGTTAACACGTAATAAATAATCATTAAAGAAGTAAAAAAATAATTGATCTTTGAATGACAATAAAATCATTTATTAAATGTTTTATTTTTAAATGTTAATCCATACTTAGTATAGGCAAAATAAAAATGATGCCGCTGCGTTCATATTTTTAAATTTTTTCTTTAATTATTGATTAACCTTATATTACTTACTTAATAAGAAATGAGAAAAAAGCAAATCGCTACCGCTTATGACATGGCGCTATACAATAGCAGATGTTAGAGCAATAAGTCAGAATTTTCCTAATAGTGGTTGAGACCAGAAGAATTGAAATGGAAAGAAAATGGCATCAGATCAACTAACACTTGCCTTTTTGTGAAGTAATGCTTTGGGAGTGGATATTGTTATTATTTAATACACGACCTATAGAAAATATCTACTAGAATGCTTTTCCTGAAATATATTCAGGAATATAGAAATAAACTACAGATTGATAAACAAAATACCTTTATATTTTAAATTTTAATTTAAAATAGTTTTATGATTAATCTCGAAATTGGCAGGGTAGGCAGAGGCAACCACAGGAACCATAGGAACCTAGTGTTAAGACACTCCGTTATCTGCTTTTCACCTTTTTCACGGTATTGCGTTTAAGGGGAGGAACTCAACGTCACGCTTTGCCTAGTTGCTAGGCAAAGAAAATGGAAAAAGAAAAATCCATCTGCCCGTAGTGGGAATCGAACCCACATGTATATTTTAATTTGTTATATTTGAAATTATATTTATGTCTATGTGGTAGAAAAGGACATACTTCACCACCGACTATTTGAGAGTTTAGTACTTAGTAATAATTTTAATTCTAAAAATTTAATAGAGAAACTCAGAAATAAATTATTCTCTCCACACAACAAAATGATCGAAATACATAATTAATAAAAAAAAACTTACATCAAATTGCTTCTCCATTGGTCACAAGCAATCATAATAAAGTGCCTTTTAATTTGCCATAAGGGTTAGATGTAGGGTTGTGGGGACTTCCCCCTAAGATTGATCTACACGTATAATATCATAATAGTGTTAATGTAAACGTAGTAAAATATACTTGCACTTACTCCGTAGATCATAGCTTAGTTTACTTGGATTTTTTTTTGTAATTTTTGCCATAAATGCATATAAATAATATAAAAAGAGAGAAAATACACAAAATCTTATTAGAGAAAGAGAGAACAGAGTGGCAATTTTAGTGTATTTTTTTACTTCTCTATATGGTTAAAAAATATATGTATGTCAAAAATATATGTTATTACCTCAACAAAAATTAAAAAAATAATTTTTATTACGAAGACATTTTATTCTTTAATTTGTCTACACAATTTGGTAAAACTTCACACATAGCAAAAACATTAATACCATATTCTCTAAATCTTGAATAACTTTAAATAAGTGATTTAAAAAAAGTTTGAAGTTCAAAGCAAATTCGCGCGAAATTAATAATGGCGGTCAAATACCGGAAATTGTCGTCCGCCATCTTGGTACCGGAAGTGGACCGACACCTTAGGCATTCGAAGTTATTGGGCGATTCTCTTCCAACCGATAAATATAGATGAAATTCAATGGCGGGCCCATTTAAGGTTTATTGAGAATACCCATTGGCTTTTAGGTCAGCTTCCAAGAAACTGGACCACTGATTTAATCTCACATTACATCTTAAATTTACAGAATATAGACTATATTCAAGTAATCTTACACATAAGGCGTTAGATATACGATATATTAGATAAGTAATATAGAAATTGTTATTTTCTTCAATACTTGTAGTATATTGTACATTTTAACATTTTCCTTTTTACTTATGTATTAATGTTTTTCCTATATGTGAAGTTTTAGTAGAATGTGTAGACAAATTAAAGAATAAAATGTCTTCTTAATAAAAATTATTTTTTTTATTTTTGTTGAGGTAATAATATATATTTTATCGTCCATATTAAAATGCGCGGATTGGTCTTTTAAAACAATTTTATCTTTTTTAATATATTAAAAAAGATAAATTCCTTTCTTAGTTAGGATGGACTTCCGCGAAGTAAAGCCTGATTGTATTAGCATTTTTTTATATCAGACGTTGTCTATTTCCTTATATTTTTATAATATATCTAATAATCCTGATCAAGGATACAAGAATAGTCGAGACAAAAGCCACTACAATAGAACTGGTGTGCAATAAAAATAATTTTCACGGTTCATAAATAAACATTATGAGTAAGTGATACGGTTGTACCTTACATATATGTACGTATGTAGGTACATACATACATACATATGCATGAGAGAAGGAATTAATGTACTCCTTACTTACTGGATTGACCTAAGAGATTGTGATGTGACTTAAGTGACCGTCTTTTAAAGTTTTCTTTTTTACTGATACAGAAATTGACGACTTCTAACACGGTGGTAACGGGTTTAAATCTTACTTGAGAAAATTAATTAATTTTTCTCTAACTGGCGTAGTTATGTACTACTGTTAGGTTCCTTAAACATACTTTAAAATCTTTTCTATACTTGATAAATATGTGCTATAAAATGTAGAACAAATATACTATAGTATAAATATTATATGATATGCGGACCGACAGACGGTACGCGTAGAGGCGTAGCCTCTGCCTGTAATCGCGACGGGTTGTGGGTTCGATTACTACTCGGGGAAGATGGATTTTTCTATTTTCATTTTCTTCACTCTGGAAACTAGGCAAAGCGCGGCGTTGAGTTCCACAACTCAACACGCAATGCCTCGAAAACGGCGGAAAGCGGGGACTAAGAAAGCCGAGACTAGGCAACGGAGTGTCTTAGCACTAGGTTCATATGGTTCCTGCAGTTTCCTCTGCTTACCCTGCCATGTGCGGGATACAGCGTGAAGCTAAAAAATATTATGTTTTTTATATGCTAGTCCATATGACGTATTTAAACCACAATAATACGGTCAATTTATTATACGATTGCATCATTGTCATACTTTCGTCATTTTATTAGTACTTGTTAATTTTATTTAAATCATCGTTCACACTCACAGATATCAATTACGTCTTAAGTGAAATTAAATACGAGGAATTTGGTATTGGAACTTATATTATTACTTTACGAATCAATATATGATTCAGAAGGTGCCTAAGTTTGTCTAGTCTAACTTAATAGAATCACAGAGAAGTAGATTAAAGTTAATTAGCGTTTTTAAGTGTAATTTGAAACATTATTTCTGTTATACATTTTGTACTACACAGCTATAAGTAATTATTCCAACGTAGACATCTATACAATTTTAAATATAATTTTAAAATGTTTTTGAGATTTTAGAAGTTTTAACAAGCGCAGCTCAAGGGTTCATCTCATCCCCTAATTTTAAAATGGCTTCGTTTACTTCGGCGGTTGTGAACTTAAAAACTTTTGCTTTCAAATGAAACGAACTTGCCAGAACTTTATTTTCATTTGTGTTAGTTATATACTTTAGAATTTAAAAAGTGCATGATTTTGACAGAAGGCACTGTCTTAAATGGAGTAATAAAAATTCATTAGTTTTTTTTTAGCTTCACGCTGTCATCCCGCACATGGCAGGGTAGGCAGAGGGAACTGCAAGGCCTGTGGGAACCTAGTGTTAAGACACTCCGTTGCTTAGTCCCTGCGTTCTCCGTCCCCACTTTCCACGTTTTTGAGGGATTGCGTGTTGAGTGGCGGAACTTAACGCCACGCTTCGCCTAGTTTTCCAGAGCGAAGAAAATGGAAACCGTAGCGTTACATGCACACGTTGCGCCTCTGCGCCACGATTGTTTCATTACTTTTTTATAATATATAGTATAGTAGTACGTACTTTAACTTTGGTATATAATTTTTGAGCCTATATGTTTAAGTGTTATGTATATATTTATGTGTATTTTAATATGTTTGTTGTTTGTTGGCCCCTTTACACCTACACTTGGGTCGCAAGTCCCAAGCACTGCTCGGAGCTCCTCTTCCTACAACACGATGGGTCCGACACCCGCACGGTGAACCCAAGAAACGCTAAGTAGTTTCTTCTATATAAACAATATTTTAAGAGATTGAAAACCGCACCTATATTAACGGATTGTGTTAAGTAAACAATCAACAACTTATATACTATGTAAAGAATATCTATGTATATGTATATGTGTAAGTATTTATATGTATATATTTGACTGTATTCCGCATCACATATATATATACAACCCTTTACATTAATATGTATAGGGTTTGATAAGACCAAATCTTAATGACTTGTACGCGGCAGTGATTTAATGGACCCCACTCGATCAACACTATGACGCACCATTCATTATAAAGACGGTCAGAATTATTATAATAAATACTTGGCCAATCCCCAATGAGATTATTTACCAAATATACGTAGCTTACCAATAAAGGATACGGTTCAAAGAAAAAGTTTTCTTTATAGTTTCTAATATTTTAAGCCAAGTTAACTTGGTAGAATAAAACCTAGTGTTAGGACACTACGTTTTTCGTTTTTCAGACATTAAACTCCGTTTCTGAGACTTTAAGTTATTTAGGGCAAAAATTTACATTCATTCATTAATTTTTGACTTTAGTATTGGAGTATTTTTACCAAGCTACATATTCAAATAGCTAAAAACAGTAGATGTTTTTTTTTTTTCATTTTCCAAACATATTCAACGCCAAACCCAAATCTTTGTGAGAACAAAACAAAATGACATTAAAACGCCGGAAATCCCCACCCTCTATCAACTTCCGCTCAACTTCATACATATTTTCATACATATTTTCATGTATTTACATAGTCCATCCGTCCGTCCGTCCATCAATGACACGTGAGTACTGTGAGGTTGATTTAAGATGCGAATCTATTAAACTTGGAAAACAGTACGATACGGTGCGTTAAATGTATTGCGGTCATTTAAATCTGTTTAGAAAAATCGCTCTTATTTATTAGAAATAGAAAGTGAAATTGAATAAAATGCTATGTTGTTGTGTACTAAGTACAGTCTACACAAGAGTCGTGTTACGGAAGTAAGTCACTGTAGTGATAAATCACTCACCTTTGGGATATATAAGTTGTGTACTAGTTGTGTACTAACACTATTTTTGTGTTTGCATGTTTTACCTGAATCTACTCTTTATTCTTTAGCATTGAAATTTTTCTACACTTGTGTCATTTTTTTATCTTTTTGTCTGCACCATATTTTTAATAATATCAACAGTATATATAGATTTAATGAGGACCGTCGTTACGCAGAATCGTAGCGTCTGCCTTTAAATGCGACATTTTGTGGGTTCGATTCCCACTCACTGAAGATGGATTTTTTATTTATTCGCTCTTGCAACTTCCCACATTTAGTTATTATAAAAACAATACAAAGAAAAAACCTATAAAAATATACAAATCAATACATAAATAATATTATTTAATCCTAACTTAAAAACAATAGCATATCCATATCTCCACTGACACACTCGTACCTTACATAACTTACAAACTTGTCAGTCATTGTTTCCTAATACTGAATACATCGAGTTAACGACGCTCGGAACGTTAAGGAGATGACTCGCAACTGATTTCATTTAGATTATTAATTATTAATTCTCTTAAGAATTTCCATAGTCATGTCAAGTTTAATTAATTGAGTTAAATGACCGGAAATATGTTGTTATATATAAGCATTTCTAATATAGAAAAATTTATAAAAGACTTTCACTCTCTTAAATTATAAATCATAAACTGCTTCATCTGTAAATTAATATTATAATTAAAGGAAAATAATAAATAACATAGATTACTCTATTTCATTCTTTTGGCTCATGCGTAATATATAAGCCAGTATTAGGTACTCCTTATGTAAAACTTGTGTACGTACAATTGTTTTTCTAGACTAGTTAAACAAAATTTTTACTGAAATATATTCCAATATGAAAAAACCGATGTTCCAATATGACAACTGATTGATCTAAGATCTATTTTTTTATTTTCACGCTTCATCCTGCATAAAGATAAGCAGAGAGTACCGCAGGAACCTAGTGTTAAGAGAATTTTCCGCGAACCGCCTTTTTTCGTGACATTATATGTTAAGTGGCGGAATTCAACGTCGCACTTGCTTAGTTACCAGAACAAATAAAATGTAAATGAAATAATCCTTCCTCCCAAGTGAGAATCGAACCCACGAACTGTCATGTCAACAGGCAGATCGGTTATTATTATGACTTAGTTTAAAAATTACATTATTTTCTTTCTAATATCCTCAGTAAGCAAAGTAGTTCAAAAAAGCTACAAGAAAAACAATTTATTGATTAAACACGATATATTTATACGCAGAGGGAATAAATCAAATTGACTCGATAAATAAACCGGTGAATGCTTTCAATGCGCTGTGTCGATGAATTAACTCCGAGTAGGACTAAGATGGGATCGATGTAGAGCAAGTTATTGGCGTTTTGGAATAATACATTAACATATATGATAGCTAACATATATACAATATACATAAACATACATATATGCTTTTTACATATATACCTCTTTTACATAGTGCGTTTAAAGGAGAGATAAGATATATAGTATTTTTTTTATCTTTTATTTCTCTCCTATTTTAATTATTTTTGCGTTTATAGAAACATTACAATTCAAAGGTCTTATATAAAAACGATATATATACATCTATATATGATATTATTCAGATATTTCTCAGTCTAGTACTTTAAAAGATATGAATTGTGTTTGCTCTATTTTTTTATTTTGTTTTATTTCGATAGTCCGCAGTAACCGACAAAAATATATGATATTTAAATTCTATTTTTGAAAACTTAGATATACGTGATTAATTTTGTATATCTTCATATAAAATATAAATATATATGTATCTTATTTATTATAAAACGTAAAAATATATAAAAATAGCGGGATTCAAACCCATGCATCTTGGAGAACACCCAAAATCTGATGGTTGGGCGATTTCCAAGAGACTCAGCTACAAATTTTGTAGGGTAGACAATTTGTACGCGTTATCTATAAAATATTATATGATTATTCAATTCGACTTATAGAGGACCGTCGTGGTGCAGAAGCGTAGCGTCTGAATGTAAACGATCCCACTCGAAGAAGATAGATTTTTCTATTTCCATTTTCATCGCTCTGGAAATTAGGTTAAGCGCGGCGTTGATTTCTGCCACGGACAGAAAGCAGGGACTAAGCAAAGGAGTCTTAACATTAGGTTTCTGCTGTTCCCTCTGCTTACCCCGCCATGTGCTGAATAAAGAGTGAAGACATAAAAAAAAACATATAATCGCTTTCGCTTTTACTTTATTTCCTTGGTTAAACCAAGAAAATGGCCACTCAGTATGATACTTGCACCGCTATTGTGAGATTAAACGGTCTAAGTGTACGCTAATTCAACACTTGATTTTTCTATATCGTTCTCAATTACAGTACACAGGGGACTTCGTTGGCCTTGTATTTCATTTTTACTTTTAATTATACTAACACTATTATTAGCTGAACATATATATTATTATAAATGCAATATTTCACCTAATGTGAATGTATACATAATTATGTATTATATATACAGAAAAAGAAATAGTCGTGGCACAGTGGAACAGCGATTGACACTAGGTGTACATTATTTTCCAAATATTTTGTAACTACTTACTTTATTCTGTTTGGCCAAAGAGATCCTAGTGCAACCATATATACTTCTTGCACATTACCCATTGAAAATTATCTAAAACACAAAATATTGAAGCCCTTTTCTTAAAGAAATACTTTAAAAGGTAGATTTTAAAATAATATTTTAGATCGCAAACTGTGATCTTTTATAAATATGATATGCACAAGATTTTTTATTTTTTGTGTATCAATCACAGAAATCAATATAAGTAAGAATAGGTATCCCCTTTAATTGAAATAGCACCGCCCTGTCGCTCGCACTCGGATCTCGATGGAACTGAGTGAACGTTAATTCGATGTCAAGATGCTCTGCCTTTTAGATATAGGTACTTGTATGGGAATAGTGCACTTCTAGTGGAAATACATTTATTTATGTAGTAGTTGAGATTTTTCACACTTTATCCTGCATATAGTAGAGTAGGTAGAGAAACGATATTTAAACACAACGTCCTGTATTTTAAACGTGAATTCTTGATATTGCGTCTTGTGCGGAGTGACTGATATTTTTGAAGGATAGATAAGAGAATTTGAATAGATAATCTTGCTTGCAAGTAGAAGCTGCCCCATTGTGCGACATCGGCCACTTATTTTTACGATATAGGCTAAATTTCTAATACCAGATTTCTCCTCTTTAAAATTTTATATTTATATCTTTAATTTAAGAATAAATCTGGTATTTCACACAAAAAATAATTTTGTATCGAAACGTTTACTCATTGATGCTTCGAAAATTAATTTCTTAGAAAAACATTCAACTACTCTATGTATGTATTAGACATCGATTACCAAATAATTTATTTCCACTTCACTGTTACATCTTTCCCGGAGGGAAGGAATCGGGAAAAATACAAAGTTAATTCGAGAATTAGAAACCCAAACAAACCATTATCACGTATAGGGGATAAGAACGATACGTAAACACTTGCAACCTTATACGTCTTAGGGTTGCGTAAAAAAAATAGAGATTTATTATATTTTATTCTTTTTAAAAACAATATCTCTTAATATTGTATTAGTATATATAGACTTTGAAACATAAAACATTGTAAAAAATAAAATATCTTATATACAAATAATTTAATAAACGAAAACACATCTTATTTTTTTCTACATAAACTTTTCATTATTACTTTTAAGCTCTAAACAATGTAGAGGATGGAGTGTCTCAACACTACGTTGTCTCTACCTACTCTGCTATATCAAGTATCAAGTATTAAATACATATTAAATTAAATAAGAACAACCCTAAGCTCCGTCACAGGCATCTAAACACACGAAATGAATTGTAAATGAAATAACTGGCGAGTGCCCGCCACATTTATACCTTTTTTACAACATACGTATGTACGTGCACACACACACATACATAGATAAATAAATATGTAGAGACTAGCTTGCAAGCTAAATCTACATTCTAAGACTCTATCTTAAAGAGAATACATGTATTCATACAATTACGAAATTGATTTTAAGATATATTTCAAATACATATAACTCTTTTATACTTAAACGCAAAATATTTTATAACAATGAAAATATTTATATAACACGTCACAGTAAAAACTAGACATGACACCTTTCTAGTATCAATTATGGTAATTGTAATTTGAAAATGCTTTTACATATATTATAACGTTGATTTTTATTAATTTCTTTTTCTGTCTAGAAAAAATAAGATTTAATGACGTTGTATTTAAAAATAACATTAAAATAAAAATTAAAATAATTCCGTTCTATATTCTCAACCAACATTTTCTACAAATATCAAAATAATTGTACTAAATTATAGGAACATAAATTACAAATAAATAGCCTACGGGTTCGTAGCACTACTACGCCGTATACAGCAGTGCTACGATTTTCGTAGCTCTTACGAGATTTGTTTGTTATTTCATTTTTTTAGATTTTTATATTAAAATTACAACTAATTATAAGTTAAAGTTATTTAATATATTATATTAGTTTAATATATTATAAATATTTGCTCAAGAATCGAACCCATAACAAAAACACACATCGCTATGACTGAGTATAGAAGAAGCTCGATCGAACCTCCATCATTAGAATTCCGCACGCGTCTCAACTATCCCCATACATTTACACAATTTGAATATTATATTAAATACCGTCATCATTACACTCTTTGATTATTGCATTCCGCGCTTATTGTGGTTACACGAATGCATTTAAATATATTAATAAATTTAACGTTAAATGCAATGGAGTAGGAATGGAAATAAGTTACTTGGATTTTTGTATTTTAACAGCTTTAAATAGCTTTAAAAGTATCCTTTTTAAAGGAAATATGTAAATATATTGTAATTATATAAAGGAAATAAATAATATATTGTGGTAATTTATATAAATATATACTATCTACCTGGTAATGTATATAAATATATGCTACCTATACACTACCTACATGTATATACTACCTTAGGTAATTTATATAAGTTATTTACTTAACATTTAAACAGTTTATATAATATAATTAAAAATTCATCCAAGTACTAAATATTATTCTGGGTTGCTTTGATCGCAACAAATTCAAATATTTCTTAAACAATATTAAATTTTTAATTAGGTTTACGATTTTGATTAGAAATTTGAATTCGAAGTTCTTAGTTTAAAGTAGTAGATTCCAATTCTTACAATTTATACGTAAAAGAATAGATTTTTTTGTCAGTTGACATTAAAACGCCAAACTTTATTAAGGAATGAAAGTTACATAATTGGCAGATGTTACGATACTATTATTTATTTGCAAGTATGTTTTTATTAAAAAGCTGTGTATTATTTAATTTAGTAATTTAATAAAACATTGAAGAAAAATAAGATTTGTAGAGTCTATATATAAATTAAAAAATAGAGTCTATATAAAGTAAACAAAAAGATCTATTAAAATAACAATTTAAATGAAAGAAAATTGAACCGTTGTGGGTTTTATAATATAAAAAGACTTTTATAATACATTAGAAAACCGACCACAAGACTTTCGAACAAGAACACTAGGGAATTGTCTGCGATGCAAGAGATCGAGCGGCTTATTTAACGTTTATTAAACATTTTGATTTTACTTTACATTATTATAAATATATACATCTTTATTAAAAATTTATACCTATTCATTCAGTTTTGTCTTGTTTTTGTTTCTCATGTTTTTTATTAGTTTTTTCTCCTATTAATATCAATTGATTTAAGGATAAATATATTATAGAGATTACTTTAACAACATTAAAGTGTATATAAAATATATTTTTAATTATCATTATTATAATTATATATTATTATTATTATCTGACATATAGTAGGATAGGTAGAGTTTTCTAGTGTAAGAAACCTACGTTCTATGTTGTACGAATTCTAAGAGTTATCCATGGAGTAACTCAACAACTCTACGCTTTATTTCACCAAAGCCAGGGAATTATACTAATTCACTCATCAGTGTGGGCCGAACGATCCACTAGCAAGTCCCTGTATGGTCCAAAGACCACCAATAAAAACTTTTTTATTCAAATACAAAAAAATATTTTACAAAATAAATAGAATTAAAACTACAATTTACATTTATTGGAAATAAATCCAAAACTTTAACTAGATCCACGATATTCTGTCAAATGCAATACATTATAGTAAATTACTTAATGCATCGACCTATAAAAGATTTAACGCACTCACACACGCACCAGGCCACGCCCTACGGCCCCTTTTGTTCTACGCCACACATGCGCAAAACGCGCCTGTGAGCGTTAACCGAATGAAATATACGGGCAATTTTTCTTAGTTTCTCCTTTTATTTATTTTGTATTCTTTTACTATCTTTTCTATGGGTTACTTTGATCTCATAAGATTTTTCACTATAAAAACACCCGGTTTCTGATTTTTTTTTTAAATATACATATAAAGTAAAATATATATTATATATTTTAAGTGTACACATATATATTCAATCTGCTCTACATTTCAATATCTGTGTCATATTTTCACAGCTACTTAAGCATCTAAGATTTTAGAGTACAAAGAGAGCGGCAATTACAATTATTACAAATTGACGGGAACCAACTTTTCCTTTCCCATTACAGATTGACAATAGCTCCTCCATTTCCTTTCCACTTAGAGGAGGGGGTGGGGGGTGGTTTCTCCCCTACGGCGTAGCATAAATAGCGACGCGAGGCTCTGAAGCCAGCATTCGCCTTGAGCCTTCCGCGACGGACGGTCGTTCTGCCTTCAATATGTAATCGCTTTCCTTAAACCTAGTTAGTTTAACTATACGTATCATGTATTTTGTATAGAAATATTTGGTGCTCAATAAAATAAAGAGTATTTTTATATGAAAACTTTAGTATAGGGTAGTCAATTTTTTGGTGAACTTCAAGATGAATTTCATTGGTAAGTTGTCTTTTTTTGTTTTTTTCTTTATTTTTTTATTAAATAAAAAATAATTTTAATTGGTGGAATTACATACATACAAGACCATATATTAATTCTTTTCGCATCTATTATTATACCTATTCGCATTACGAATACTTCTGTAATTAAATAATATTCGGTTGCGTTAATTTTAACATTAAAAAAATATCTATTTTCTAAAAAAATTACATGTGACAACTAAATTAAAAAAAACACATCCCCTCTAACATATATACGTACATACATATATTAACATATTGATACTGTATATAACGACCGTACGTAAATCCCAGCACATTCATTTAATAGCTCTGCAATGCAGCGTTGTAAAGGCATGGTTTGAAATATTTCTAATAACTATAGAATTTTTTAAAAGTTCTCCTTTCAAAATTTGCTCTCATTCCACGCTAACTTACCGTAAAACTTGAAGCGATGCTCTAAATAGACTAAATTTATTTTACAATAGCCTTATTTGGCTCTAAAATTTTTCTTTCAAAAGAGAATAAATAAAATATTTTTTCTTTTACTACTATCAAATTATTTTAAGGCTTTTTAATTTATTTATACAGAATAAGAAGTTTTACACGTTAATAGATTCTTAAATTTAATTTATTTAAGTAAATTTTAATAAATCACGAAATAAAAGCTTATAACAAAAACGAACTTCCTGAAAATGAAACTTAAAACTGAAAATAAGTTAAAATAACAGCATTTCATATAAATCATCTCACATACTGAGGTCGTATAATATTTTATTAAGTAAATGCCCTATTTAAGTGGTAGGTTACGCGGCATAACCTACTTGGCCGCTCTCCAAAAGGGCAGGAAGTACGCATTTTATGAATTAAAGTTTTTCTTTTTTGTTTTATATAATAATAGAATTAACTTTCTAATATAAATATAGCGCCAGTGGACTAGCTTTTAATTCGGTTCGATTCTCGTTTGAGGAAAAGTCTATGGGGCGTAGTTTCTTCACTTAACACATAATGTCTAAAATTTTGTCGAAAGAGAACAGTGTCTTCGCTCTACGTTCCACTTTACACAGAAGAGAGAGCTTTTTCAAATTAATTTCTCTTTGTCATACAACAGATTGAACTTTCCTTAAAATTGAATACAAAATATTATTTTAAAAATTATCAGAAAAGAAATTCTCATAATAATTATTCCACGCATCTATGTTTAGAATTTGGTTAGTAAAATGACCCTTTACGTCTTACTTAAATGAGCGTACATTTTACAGGGTAGTTCATGAGTTACATTTTGGAAAGCAGCCAAAAGCCTAGATTTGTTAGTCCCAAGACAGAAGCACTAGGTTCGTTTTGGACGTTATTTTCGTGTTTTAGGAAGTCTTAAAATTTATGTTTCTAAAAGCAATGTTACTGAACTATGCACAAAATTTGTTGACTGGTTTAATATATATATGTATGTATATACATATATATATATATATATATATATATATATATATATATATATATATATATATATATATATATATATATATATATATATATATATATATATATATATATATATATATATATATATATATATATATATATATATATATATATATATATATATATGGAAAAAGCCAAGTAAGATAAATATATATCAAGAAATGTCTCTACAAATAGTTGATTTTACGCAATATACGTTTTATAAGTACCCCTGAGTGTGTTAAAAGTTTTTCATAAAGATATTATTAAGTAAAGTAAAAATTAAAAAGTTCCATTGAAACTGTTACACAAATCTCAAGCGTACAAAGTAAATTATATTTATATAAAAACTCCATTTCTCTCTTCACTCTTTTAAGAACATACATTTTTAAAGATGATGGTCATCTTTTAGATTTTATATTTTATTTTACAAAGAGAATTTAATGAGGGTGACAAGTAAAGGCTAAGCTGCTATATCCCATGAATTAGAGTAGGCGATTCTTTCCCGTGTAGAATGATTAAAGTTTAAAATGTCTTAAATTAAGCGTTGGCTGGCGTAATTCAACGCCGCGATTTACTACTGCATTTAAAAAATATAGTATACTTAAAATAGGAAACGTCAATAAGTAATAGTTTTTTAGAAGGACAGATGATTAATTCTGGATTATAATGATATTACGAAGTAAATGATTGTATTATATTGTATAACGTCATTTTTTTAGAAATATCTCTCCACGATGTAAATTTTATTAAAAAAAAAAACAAATTTAAATTAAATTCTTTTAAATATTATATCATTCTATGTATTATTATATATTAGACACCTTTCTGTTCTCAATCAGGCAAAAAAAATATCGCAAGAGCAAACTAAAAGTAATTTTAACGATTCATCCCCTAAGTTATGGTTGGTAGTTGAGGAGTATAGTGTCTTCACATAAAGTAGTTTATTGCACAGTAGTACGGTACGAGTATCAATTACAACAAGAAGCGTCTTAGTGAGGGACAGCGATTCCCTTTTAGAAGGAAGCGATTTATATTTATATACATATATATATATAAAGCCCTTTGAGACGCATTGGCACATCATGTGAATGACGACGGGACGTTTGTGGGTTCGTTTCCTTTTTGGGAAAATTCATTGTTTTCATTTCTTTGCCCTTTTAAAAAGATATAGAGATTTGAGTAACTTGATCTCTGCCATTTGTAAATTGTAAAAAAAAAATGTTCTACCATAATGAAATCTTGTTTTATCAAAAAATTATAAAATCTAGTCTTACTACAGTTAAATCTAGTTTTATCAAGAAATAATGAATTCTTGCTTTACCATAGTAAAGTATAGTTTTATCGAAAAATATTAAAATCTAACTTTACCACTTGGACTCCTTTGTCTATCTTGATATATATGGGATGTATCGTCAAGTTAAGCAATTCAATATTTTATTTATTATCTAACCATATTTTTAACGCTACAGTGGCGCTGTGGAACAGTGTCGTATGTAAACACAACAGTTGTGAGTTCGCATTCAGAGTTCATAATTTTTTTGCCTCCCAATAATAAGATATAGGTTATGGAGCGTTTAGTTTCGTCACTCAACAAGCAATGTCAATAGACAAAAGTAATATATACATACATCGACTACTTCCAGAGATTCTGCAATACTAGCTCATTTATTACATAAAGCTGTAATAAAATACAGTATTGTGCCAGCAGTAGGAGCTTTGCAGGAGCTTTTTTCAATAATTTTATTGGAAGTCAGTCTAAATTGTGACTTATAAGCAGATTATACTTACTTTATTATTATATTATAAAGATAAATATTTATGAATTGAGCTGCTTTAAAGCTTTCTTATAATCTTAAAAGCAAAGCAATATATACCATTTCCATAATTCCACAGAACACCACTATATGATATATTATTGAGAAACATATATCTCGGGTCCTAAGATTGATTTTATTAATAAAGATATATATTATATAGTTTTACTGTTTACAAGTTTTTAATAATAATAATTGATCGCAATGCCTCGTAAGGCGGAAAACTTAAAACGGAGTGTCTTAACACTAGGTTCCCACGGTTCCTACGGTTCCCTCTTTCTACCCTACTGTTTTTTTAAAAAACATTTTATTTTAAAGACATTTTGTTTTAATTTATGTAAATGTAATTTGACTCTGTAGTTTAAATTACACTAAGACATTAATTTGTCTGTAAATATTACTGTAAACTGTAAAATTTGTAACAACTGTTAACAGTAACTGTAAAATAATTACTAGAAAGTACTCTAAATAAACGCTGTATAATTAAACATTACTGCCGCTTCATAAACAGTGGAAATGTATTAAATTTAAATTGATTTGATCGTTTATAGTGCGGTCGTAAAACAAAGTGGATTTACTAATTGATAAATTTATTTATTACTATATTATACAAATATATATTAAATACAATCAGAAAATATACAGAAGTACATATATACATATATATTTTTTAGCTTCACGCTTTATCCCGCATATTACAGGGTAGGCTGAGAGAACTGCAGAGCAATAGGAACCTAGTGTTAAGACTCTCCGTTGAGTCTCTGCTTTCTCCGTGCCCGCATATATGTATATTAAAACATATATATACATATATGTCTTAATATACTCATGTATATTCGATATTTATGATTGTATTGATTTCCGAGATATATGAAGAATGCTTAGTGATTTCTGGTAACATTATTAAAGCTTTGAGTTCCGCAACTCAACCTACAATGTCAAAAATGGCGGATAGAGAACGGTTAGTTACCCGCTTGTTTATCCTGTTATTCTGAAAAAGTAGAATGAATCTATGAGAAGAAAGAATGAAACTTAATCCACCCTAATTTTAAATTTAATTAATATTATATATTGATCGTAAACTTATAGAAGCCAGCCATTTAAAACTGGTAATATTTTAAACAACGATAACATAAATATATAAATAATTAAGCTCTTTATATATGAGCTACGAGTACAAGACAATTATTAGTGGATTTAGATTGCATTTAGAGTAAGACAGTAATGACACTGTGTCTCGGTCACAGGCAAATGACCAGTTTAATAGTCGAGACCTAATTCCAGTCTTAATGCCAGTGTTTGCAGGAAACGATGAATTACGTGAATCTATCACGCTACTTACTTTCTAATTCACGCGTTTCCTATGTTTTCAATAAAGAATAATATAGAGAATTATGTAGAAATTTTGGCAGAAGAATATTTTGACAGAAGAACGTGATAGCAAGTATTCTGCATTATGTAGCTGTATGTCGTATTCTGTATATAGCAGGGCAAACAGAAGATTTTTTCTGTCAAAACACTTACCACTCACTTTCAAGACATGGCATGTTGAAGGGCAGAATTAAACGCCGCGCTCTATCTCGTTACTAGAGCGAGAAAATTAAAATAATTTTGTTAAATAAATAATTTATATCCCGACACGGAATTGAACTCCCAACTACCTCGTCCTTCTGGAAACAAAAAAAACTTACCTAAAACAAATTTATTCACCATATATTTATATAAAATAAGTTCATCCAATATACAATATAATACAAGAAAAGAAAATAGGATAGGAAAGGCGCTGTCTTTACTTTTGTAATATTATTTCGTCCCAAGGTTATTGCGGAACCTCGAACTTATTGTGTCTTGTAGTTTAGAGTTCTGTAGTTTTAGTGTAATAAGAGTATTCCAGTGTGTATGGGATTGTGTAGATAGTTATAGTATTAGATGTAGGTCGTAGGTTCAGGACCCTTTTATATTTTTTTTATATTTATAACCTATTCAGGCAAAATGACTGTATAAGTTACATAGAGTTAGAACATAGAGTACACTATACATATATACACACTGTAACTTCAAGTTCTATCCCTAGCGGAGTAGACAGAGAGAACAGCGCTAAACGCTGCGGTCTCTGCATATCTCCTTCGCCTCTTCCATTGTCATTAGCCCTTTTCATACGTGCTCTACGGGGAGCTCTACGCATCCTTCTCACGTAACCTAAATATAGAGTATTTATTGTAATATTTGCAAATAGTTAATCAATATGTATATTTATAAATATTATAAAAAATAAAAAGCAATATATAACGTATTAATATTTTAAGTAAATTTTAGTCTACAAACAAAAGTTTGATTGATTAAAAAAGTAAATTGTGTATATATTTATATATTAAAAGAGCGCAATTAGTTTCTGAACATAAAGGAAAACAAAAATAATGAAAGCAATAAGAGATGCCTTGTTAGTGGGTAAGTATTGTTTTGACGTTTCAGAGACGCTTTCACGGAACAGTTTTTGTTTATATAAAAAGATAGGCTTGTCAACTTTAGTATAAATTAGATGTTACTAAGGAAAATCATATTTCATATATTTCCTAGTACATTAAGAGCGTTTTACTTTCCCATCAACATTTGACGCCTTGTTAAGAACATTATAAGCCCTTTAAGAAGATATTAAAATTTTAACACAGCGGGATTTGGTCAGTACTCTTGTAAACTGTGCAAGAGGACGCTGTATTCAAATTTTATATATTTTTTGAGTATTACTTCTATCCTCAGTGTGGATTGACACGTTAGAAATTATAAAAACATCATAAGCCTGTTCAAAAAATTAGTACACAAACTTGAAGTAAATTATACAAGTTTATTAGACGTTTCTACATATTTATACGTCTCTATATATTTCTTAGTACACAAAAGTTCACGTGCGAGCCGGCAACGTTCGCTCATTTGCATTGGCGTCGCGTGCCACAATACCTATTAGCTACCTAAATACGTCTATGGCTTCATACGCATTACTTTGTTATATAATCTCTATATACAGCCTTCTTAAGTAAGGTGTTGTATACTAAAATGTCAATTTAAATTTTTCGTCGACTTTAGAAATGAAATATTTATTTGCATTAGTTAATTGATTGGTAGAATAAAATCATGTTGATATAAAGGTGGAACTAACTTCTCTCGACTAAAAAAAAACTAAAAACTAAAAACTCTCGATTTCAAGCATATAACTTATGCGGAATATGTTGACGGTACCTTCTCTATCATTTAGTGTGAGCAGAAATAGAGGGTTCGGTTGCCTTTCAAGAATAAAGTGTCTATGATACTAAAGGCAAGTCACGTAAAATACATGAAAATCGTCAAAGGACATTTAAGGAGTTTGGCGTTAGTGGAAGAAGCGATGGAGGTAAGCATGTCTCTGACGATTCGACAATTGATATAGCATCTTGGTAATAATTTAGAATAACTTTGACTAGATAACAATTTTACTTTTAGTAATATATGCCTATAAACAAGACCCTGAAAACTCACATCCTGTGTGACAACAATATAGGCCTGAAAAAGGTAACGAAAATAACCTGAAGGTATTTTGAAGAAGTACCAAGAAAATATTTGTGAAAATCCAGATTATATCAGAGAAAAACACAGCTTAACACATTTTTATTTGAAAAACTTTTTATATTTTTCTTTACTATTGACTTAGTAAGGCCGTGGCAGTGAGACGTCTGACCTGCAAATTTAATTGTTATTGGTTCAAACACCTTTTTAGTGAATTATTACTTTTTTTTCTGCAAAAATAAAACGTTGTGTTCCATCATTTAAACTGTCTTAAACTTAAGTGGGAGTAGGGTATCGGTACACTAGGTTATTTTTGTCTAATCTAAGCTTGTAATATCTTATATACTGAATTCAATTCAATTCAAATCATACATTACGAACAGTATTTATAAATATGATGTATCATATCAAATTACAAAAAGATAATCTTGTCAAATTACAAAAATACAATTTGTCCGTCTGTCCGTAAGTCTGTATTAGTACAGTTAATAAGATTTTTGCTTGTAATAAAGACAAGGAAGCCGTATACACGTCCATTTCTTAACCCCATGTAACTGGGTCAAAGCTCCACTTGCACATACTCGTGCCAGATTTTGATATTTTTGTTTATATTTTGAAAGAAAACTTTCGCATTTATTTATTTGTATACTTTTTGTTATCTTCACACTTTTCCCGTATAAGTGAAGTTTCCCGAAGTCATAAATCAGTCTCCTTTTTCTATTCGTTTACTAGACAAGTTGAATAGCGAAACTCAACGCCGTATTAACTTTACGAAGATAAAAAAGATACATATAATAAAATCTTTGCAACTACGTCAAATGTAAGACTAAATGATACAATAATTCCAAGCTGGAAACAAGTTTTCAATTCAAAGGCGATCCAAGTTCGGTCGGCTCGGTCAGGTTCAATTAACAAATCAATATACCAGTACAGTCAGTTAACTTGATTGGATGTGTCCTCCAGCCTCAGCAGGGTAGCAGCTGAGCTTTGAAGTAGAACTACGGAAAAAGCTTTAGTAATATTTATTTCATTTTGTGTACGCGCTTCTCTCATAACAGAGAGAGAGAGAGAGAAAAAGCTCTTGTTAAGTAGATTTGTTTTTGTTTATAATTCATTATTAAAAATTCCACTGTCACTGTTTAACTAAAAAGACAATTCAATATTGTCTCTTCATCACTTACAATATACAAACATGATATATTATTTGTGGAAGCGTTTTAATTGCGCACACCTTCGGATATCTTCTTTTGGAACCGTTTTAAGTATCTCGAAATGGTGAATTGGTGAAAAATATAGCCCATGTTCGGACTTCAATATTTTGAACAACCTAATTGGACTTGCTAGAAAACCATTTGGACGCGCTTTTTTAATAACAAAAATTCTGCATTTTTGACAAAAAATATTTTAATATAAACATAACTATAAACTGTAATATCCCTAAAAAGTGTTAAGGTAATTAAACGAAGTGCAACCCACTACTATATTCAATAATCGAATTACTAATTATATATAATACAATGAGGACCGTCGTGGCGCAGAGGCGCAACGTCTGCCTGTAACACGATGGTTTCTGGGTTCGATCCCCAATCGGGAAAGATAGATTTTTCTATTTCCATTTTCTTCGCTCTGACAAACTAGGCAAAGCGCGTTGAGTTCCGCCACTCAACACGCAATGCCTCGAAAAAGGCGGAAAGTGGGGACGGAGTAAGCAGGAACTAAGCAAAGGAGTGTCTTAACACTAGGTTCCCACGGTCCCTGCAGTTCCCTCTGCCTACCCTGTCATGCGGGATAAAGCGTGAAGCTAGAAAAAAAATATATAATACAATAGACATTAATAATAAATATACAACCTATTTTGTAAACAATTAAAAAATATATGCAAAATCTAAAATCGAATCTGAAATGGATTAATTTTTATTCATTCATACATTTGATTGAGCTTTCAAATAAAAAATGTTTTCAGTAAAAAGTTCAGTGAACATATATGTATGTATATACGAAAACAGAATTATTTCAATATTTGTAATATTAATACAGGGTGTTCTTACGTCTTGAAGTGAAAGCATACTTTTAAATAGCGTTTACAAACATGGTTAAGCTACAAAACTAGCAATTTGGTTTTTAAGCCGTCGTTAAATCGTGATTTAAAAATAAAACGCCAATTGTCAAGTACGAAGTACACTATCCTGTAAGAGCGGCAAAGATATATCTCTTTCTTATTCGGTTATTTTTGTAAATGAGATACTGCGTGCATGCGTGCTGTGTAAGCACGTGTAATTATCGTGGAAAGGAAAAAAAAGATGAGACTTTGCCATCAATACCGTAATTAATGCGTGACTACTTTTTGTCTAGAAATATTTCACTATATACATAGTATTGACGATAGCCTCGCTGTCATATACACCCGGTATACCATATATTACCATATTCACACAATGAGATATTCTGACTTCAATCACGATAGTTAGGGATTCAATTAATATGACAAATTATTGAATTTAGTTGACTTACTCCACTTGAATCTTTGAAAACCGATTTTAAAAATAACCCTGCTTAATGAAGAGTAATCATATTTTATATAGTACATAAAGTATTTCATATCATGTTGTTTCTATATAATTAATGTTTTTTAATACTTTTACATAAAATCATATTATAGTATAGGTTTCGCAACCTCGATCCGGAGTGACAGTTAATTTTATTAAATTCAATAAAAAGCCGAGAGAGTCGTGCGGCCGCGCGCCTCGCCTCGCCGCGTCGGGACTTTAATTAACTTCTTGAGTATCCTCTTTCAGTAATTTCAGACAGGATCAATTTTTTACAGCACTTAATAAAGTCGAGCTTACAAGTGTTTCTGATATTTAAGCCTTCAAATAGTTTATCATAATTTACAAAATAAAATATTTTATTTAATATAATGTAAATCCTAGGATAACATACTATTCTAAATCTTCAAATTTTGTATAAAAATTCCATTATTTCACTAACATTCCTGTAAACTCTATATCCCATAAAGCCACACATATGTGTGTCATAATTAAATATATTACCGTAACTGAATTTCTCTTTAGGGGGTCGAATAAGTAATTCCAGCCCCTCTTATAAAATATTATTGAATTGACGAAGTATCCGAGAAAAGTGAAGCACTATGACAAGTTAAGATACTGAGCCCTTTTTTAATGTTTTTCTCTTCTCTATAAATTCTGTAAGTATATTGTAAATAAATCATATATAGTGATAAGTTCTACATAAAATTATAAATTAAATACATTGTAAAAATTATAAATCGTTTAAAATACAAATCATCACAACTGGCTTGAAGGTAGATTCTGTCGAGATTGTCACTATTTTTAAGCTTTAAAAAAGCTTTTACAGTGTGAATAATTGGTGTGATTATCCTCATCGATTTAACCTTACTCATATAGCAATATGCATTACACAGGTACATTATTTGCAAAAAATACAGAATCATTCATACATTACACATATCAAATACGAGGATCGTAGTGGCGCAGTTGCGCCAAGTCTGCCCGTAACGCGACGGTTTCTGAATTCGAGTCCCAGTCGGGGATCATGGATTTTGCTATTTCCATTTTCTTCGCTCTGGCAACTAGGCAAAGCGCGGCGTTGAGTTCCGCCACATACACACACATATACAAGTTCCCACACTCACACAATACTTCGAAAAAGACGGAAAACGGGGATGGAGAAAGCAGGGAGACCATAAAGCTCCTATGGCTCCTGCAGTTCCCTTTGCCTACCCTATATAGATAAAGAGTGAAGAGAAAAAAAAAATATTTATAAACTACAGGCATATAGTGCCTACACCTACACCTTTTCAGTAACTTTTGTTATATGAGGGATAGCTTTACAAAAGCTATAAGTTCTTTATTTACCAAAGGTTTTCTGAAAGACATGGCTTGAAGCAATAAGACCGCCTTTGTATATATTGCATATGTATGTATATGTCAGCTCTTTGTATATATGTGTCTGTTTTTTATGTTATATTTTATATGTATAATAGAAATATTCTCTTCTGTTTAATTCTATTCTATGGTACCTATAGGTACTACTAACCTGTTCTCAAAGTTCTAAATTTTTGTTTACTTCAGACTCTATAAAGTACTGTATCAAAAATATATTTATAAATATATATCTTATAAAACTATACGTCATAGACTATGTTGTCATTGTCAATGACACAATAAGTATAAGTGTAAAACAGAGATGGTTTCTAAATTATTATTCAGGTTGCGACATGGCAGATTAGAAATTTGGCATCGTGTCACGAGGAGCTTGCCGCAGTACAATGTGTAGTGGTTGTGTGGAGAATTTATGCTCTTTATGGAGACCATAAAATGATGTAACTGGTATATATTTATATACAAACGTTTTTTCCTTTTACCTTGTCATAAATATGTTAGAAGTTATTTTTACAGGCATTATATAAAAATACAATTTATTATAGTAATGTTTTTACTTAATTTAGCGGAATGGGTAAATAATATAATTATTGAAACAGTCCAGTCTTCGTTTTATTCTGAGGAAATTATGTGGGATTGTATTAGTCTCACATGTTTTATGTAATTTTCTAGGCTTTGTTAAGTAGTGAAAAATTTACATGCCTTACAATTTTACAATTGTAGTTATATATGTATTTCTCATTTTTTTACTGGCAATAACCAAATGAGACGAATAGTTCACAAAACCACATACACAATATTAAACAAAAAAACATCTAAAATAATGTTTCAAATTCAAAATCTAAACAATGCGGGGAATACCATTACTATAGTGGCACGTAGCACTACGTGCTACGAAGCTACGGCGCCGCTTCGGCGTAGCACAACTTAGGAAATTGACTTTTATTCGTTTCTCAGATACACTCATTCAAGGGATTCGATTCAATCCAAAAACAAATGAAATGAATACGAACTTCGAAATTTATCTCGCTGTCGGAATTTGACAAATTAAATTGTATATTCCCTGCGAAATTCGCCATTATTCCGCTAGGCACATACTTTACATTGTTCCATTCTAGAGTCGAGCTGTAGAGATATATGTGATTAAACCTGATGGTTTTGTTTGTTTATGTTATAGATATTTATAAACTTTTCTTGGACAAAGCGATTATATATCCCTCAGTTCTCTTCTCTCCGCCTATTTCGAGTCATAACTTGTCTGGTGAGGAAGATTTACACAGCTTATTACTAAGTATAATATACATACAGTAGTATTGTTACTCTTTTCTTCAGCTGGAAATACGAGCCTTCGTATCGTAGAGGAACGGGGCTTGACGGTAAGCACTATATTAGTGCGTTTGATCCCCACTCAAGGCAATTAAATATGATTATTTCCCCGCCATGGTAAGAAGACAATTCGCGAAATTTATTTTCGCTACTCAGCACTGTAATTTTTAGTTTCTCAGCTTTAACACTAGGTTTTCTTCGCATATTTCTATTCGCGAGATAAAGATTGACACTGGGTTAAAAATTTTAAAATAAAACATAAAAAAGACGTGTCAACCGAATCTAAATGAAAATGACTGAGTGATCTACGATTATAACATTTCCATGAAAACTTTATACTTAAACTCTAGAAACTTTCAGATCTTAGCCTTTGAACTTGCCTTACTATTTCAACTGTAATTACTTCAGAACTTATGATTGCATTCAAGTATATAACTCTTTATTTTTATAGAAAATAATATAAATTTAAAAAATTGCCGAATTTGAACCCGCGTTTCATTTAAACTAAATCTTCAAGAGGCGCAGCTTCGAGCTTTAAGCTTCTTTTTATTTCTTTAGAGTTTCACTTTTCCTTTGATGTAGAATGTTTGAGGTGATTAAGCATGCATGGTCTCTAAAGGCTTTATAAGTCTTTGACATAATTTAGGGTACTTAAATCGCATAACTACGGAGATACTTTTAATTTTCGTTAGGGAATATGTGAATATAATTATTTAAAGTGTTTATTAACTCTAACAAAAATTATATTGTAAATAGCAGATGTGAGAATACAACGGTACCTCATTTCTCTACGAACCTCTACTGCTACCTCTACCTCTACCTCAGAGGTATAATGAGAGAGGTGTAAAAAATAGAGATAATGTATCTTTCTCCATTAAATCAATGTTTGGTTTAAATTTAAATTTTGTCAATTAATATCAAAAAACGTTAACAAACACTCGTTATTGTTACTAATAAATATTTAGAACAAAGAAATATAATAGCAAAAGAATGTTTGAACTTTGCCGTAAGTAGGCGAAACGAACTAGTTATACAGCCTACTGGGGGCTATTATTAGATAGATCGATAACTTAGTTACGGAGTCGTGAACTATTTAAAGTGGCGGAAGCACTTAAGTTACGTGCTATTATACCTATACAGCTTATTTTCACATATTCGTATCAATTTGCTAGAACAAAAGAAATTGTAAAAATCTAAAAAAATATAAGAAAATTATATAAAAGTTCCTTAAGAATGTACTACTTTTAAATAATGAGTATTTAGGTGTTTTGTTTTAAGTAACATAAAAAAATACTAGTCAAAATCAAAAAAGAAATGAAGTCATGAAGCCATTAATATCCCCCACCAATAGGCTTCGAACCCGCAATAATTGTGCCCTATATGAAATACTCACAATTTCCTGTAGTAAAAGTAATTTGTAAATCACAACGTTAATTAAGTCAACACAGCACACATTGTACGACAGTAGCTATTAATTGGCAAATTGATACACAACGTGAATTATTATCATCGTATGAAGATAATTTGCTCGATGAAATTGAATTTGTTTTGTGAAATGACTTTTATATTTATTATTTCAATTTATTACATAGGGCATGTAAATAAAGTTTCACTTGTAAATTTTTTTAACTTCCCAGTAGCCTAGTGTTAAATCACTCTATTCTCTTCTTTCATGCTTTATTCGAAGCTTTGCGTGTTGAGTGACGAAAATCGACGCCGCCAATGCATAGTGGCCAGAGCACAGTAAATAGAAATAAATTAATCTAATCACCCTGACTTGGAATCGAACCCACAAACCACCGCCTTTACACTAATTAAAAGTTTCTCAAAAGTTCCACTACTCAAGGGTCATAAAACTGATAATTTATTATTGACTTGTCTTTCTAATATATTGTTTAAAAAAAGAAATGCTATGGTAAACAATTTAAAAATTGTTATAATTCATAAATAACATTATTCAAAGAGGCCGTCAACGCTCACGCAACACGTGGTACTGGACTTAACCGCAACGGGTTCGATTCTCACTCAAGGCAAATATTTCCATTTTCTCTTTAGTAACAAGACAAAGTGCAGCTTTATAAATCGACAGTCACTACGTAATGCCTCAAAACTGGAAACTAAATATCTTAACACTAAATTAGGTACCAATATCAGTTCCTTTTGGAACTTTTGCGCCACCCTAAAACTATAAAAAAGTAAAAAGCCCAATACACGCTTATCTTTACACGACAAGCTTTCTTTCCACACTACAGAGCTTTAACTGTCAACAAAGGAACTGACCCACGTGAATTATAAAACAAATAAAATTTCAAGTGACAGCTATTACGGGATCCCGTAAGGGAATGTAGGCCGTAGCGTTGTAATAATCTGCATGTAGTAAATCGCTTCATCGTATTTACGATGTTGTTTTCGCGATACAAACGTTGTAATGATCTGTGAAACGATACTTTAATAGCATATTCAAATAACTTGTTTTAAGTGCTATTTTGCTATATATCTATTTATAGGTCTGAGAGTCAATGTGATGCTTGTGATGAACGCTGTGCGGTGTTGAAGTAAGCGCCTCTTTATATGTACGGTGTTGAGTTCCGCCACTCTCTGAGTAATATTTCAAATTAGAGGTATTTCCGCTATAAGTTGTATAAAGTAGTCTTGTTTTTGAGTTTGAGCGAGCGAAGTCCCACTGCGTTTATATTTTTCATATTTTTATTTTATTACTTAAGCCCACGCCCTAAATTCAAATAAATATTGGTCATGATTTTCTTTTGTTCACCCCGCTATGTACTATAAAATTTGAAACTCAAGAAATATATATTTAGCCCTTAAAGTTGGGTGAGAGGTTAAAGAGTGATGTCCACCTGCACTATATACTTAAAATGCTTATGAACCAACGAAATATATATACCTTATATTATGCAAATATCTGTATTATACTTTCTATAAGTTCTACAGTTCATCTATTTTAACATTTGAAAGCAATTAATTCAGCATTGACACACGTCCGCCTATAATTTTACGACTTATTTGTTACTTTAATAATAAATAGATTCGATTCCCAATTAAGGGATATATACCACCTCCACTATAGGAAACAAAATAATAAAAAAACTAGATTTCAACGCCGTTTTGTGAAAGTATTAAGCCTCATTTTATCTTAGACCACGTTATATCAATAATAATCGAATTACAAGAATTCAATATTACAAAACCACAGACAAATTCGTTTATAACACAATTGCAAAGACAATGAGGACTCTAATTGAATAGAACGGAGAACGGAGACGCTCTAAAGTCAGTTTAAATTAAGACTAGCTAACGTGATTGGAGCAGAAACTTACGACAAGCTAACGAATTTAAGTCGTAACTTACACTACTACAGTAAATTATTAGAGATTTATCTTAAACTATGTGAAATCATTCAACTGCCTTTAATGATCTAAGTTAAGAATGTTTTTCATCTACACCTTTTAAAATTTTTCATATTTTTTCCAATTGTTAAATTTTTTGCGTCACAAACCAGGAAATGTTGTATTAACACCGTCTTAGTCGTCATAGTCGTAGATTGAACGATAAAACCTTATGCAAATTAAAAGCTATGGGTTCTACTGAACAACTAAAGTATTCAAAAACAGCTATTGTCGAACCCATTCTGATTGTAACCCAATAGATTTCAATTTCACAATAATAAAACTCACTTATCGCCCATTCTTTAAACATAAAATGCGTATAAATAGTTTATTGGCGACGCTCGCTGTCGCGGTATTTCCTTTATTGCACATTTCATTTCCATAGGCACGCCCGACCTGGTACTGTACGCAAAAAAATGCTAATCTACACGTTTTATTTTATTGCTTTCTCGTTCACTGTTATTGAAAATTAATGAGATAGTTGTCTTCTTTCTATGCTGTCGTTTCAATCTAATATATCTGTTGTTAAATAACTATTTTATAGATTATGTTTTCTAATAGACTTAAGAGTTCATTTTACGTTCTGATTCGGCAAAGAACGGAGCTGCTGTCCACAAAAATAATATCCTCATTTGGTTGTTTATATGATTATTAATACATGATTATTTAGGTAATTTAGAGGATCATCGTAGCGCAGAGGAGTACCATCTGCCTGTAAATACGACGGCTTGTGCGTTCGATTCCCACTCGAGGAAAATGGATTTTTTTATTTCCATTTTTTTACTCTGGAAATTAGGCGAAGCGGGTTGTTGAGTCCCACCACTGAACACGCAATGCTTCTAAAAAGGCGGAAAGCAGGGACGAAGAAAGTAAGAACTAAGCACTAGGTTCCTATAGTTCCTGCAGTTCCCTCTGTCTACCCTGCCATGTGCGTGATAGAGTATGAAGACGTAAATAAAAATAATTTACCAGTACCATATCATATTCTAATATCAAAACTAAATCAAAAAATCCGACTTCACAATTAGATTGGTCCTTCGAGCCACTTCAATCTCCCGCTCATAACCGCAGTCATTGTGTGTCGATCACTTCGTTTTTGATGTTTCATCCCCAACCGTCACGTCATGTCACGCCGCGACTTGTCACGTCGCATCGCATCACGTCACGTCCGCAATACTTAATTTTACGCAAAGCTTTAATTGGGAGGGTTAGTTGTGTTCTGTATCGTAAGTAGTATGTAAAATAAAAAAGTGTTACATTAAAAAATGTTTTTTGGTAATTATTAAATTTATTATTTATATAAATTTTATATCTTCTTACATATTACGTGTGTTCGAATTTATTAAAAAATGTTCTACAACACCTTTGACTTCAATATAATTATTCTTTCAACATTTTTTTAATATAAACCTTAAAAATTATTTAATATAGAAACACAAAAATTTGATTGTAGGAACTGCGTAGAGTTTGATAATATATGATTATAAGCGTGACAGGTGTAGGGTCTGTTCCCAAATAGGGTAAACTTAAAAAGGATTATTTTCCCCATAGTAACAAGCAATATATTAAAAAATTAAAAGTGAAATAGAAAACGGTTTCTCAGTACTACATTTTCTAAGTTTGTACTGCTATATATAGGGATAAGCAGCGGCTTAAAAGGTTAAAAAAATCGGTTGAATAGTGATTTTTCTCTCTGTCTCTCCTTACAAAACATAGATACGAAGGATAAATGTAATAAAGTAGGATAAAAATCTGCTATAAAACACACACATAACTTTCACAACCCATAAAATTTTCCAAATGCGTTTTCTTCCATACACACACAATCGCTAGACGATCGATATCGCTTCGTTTGTGCGACACTATTGTGCGATTGCTTGAATGGCTTCCAATAAACACAATCTGTTAGAAATCATGTTGTTTATATTTATGAGGATTCATTCCTACATATGTATTTAAAGTAAAGTATTAGTTTAAAAACCTTGTCGTAGAATAGTTTAAAAAGTGCTGCTGGTTGATGATTGCAAGTTTGAGTCCTTTTTAGGCAAAATTTGGGAGTATTTTCGTAATATATTTTAATAAATAAGTGGACTCTTTTGTTATTATTTTCTTTTTTTTTTTCTTTTTTTATAGCTTCACGCTTTATCCCGCAAATGGCAGGGTAGGCAGAGGGAACTGCAGGAACCATACGAACCTAGTGTTAAGACACTCCATTACTTTTTTTCGTCCCTGCTTTCGAGGCATTGCATGTTGAGTGACGGAATTCAACGCCTCACTTTGCCTAGTTGCCAGAGCGAAGAAAATGGAAATAGAAAAATCTATCTTCCTCGACTAGGAATCGAACCCAGAAACAGTCACGTTTACAGGCAGACGCTTACGCCTCTGCGTCACGACGATCCCCAAATTCATTATATGTATATTACATAAGACTTCGATCACTTGTTTAAACAAGAACAAGAAAATTAATATATTTTTTTATCTGACAATATGAATATGCTTGAAGACAAATGAAACACCTTCATTAATTAAACATATTACTTAAACGCGACAGTTTGTGGGTTCGATTCCCAACAGAGAAGATGGACTTTTTTATTTCCATTCTCTTCGCTCTGGAAACTGAGCAAACGCGACGTTGAGTTCCGCCTCTCAACACGCAATGCTTTAAAAAGGCGGAAGGCAAGTAATGAAGCGTCTTAAAACTAGGTTCCTACGGTTATCACGGTTCCCTCCAACAAATACATTATACCTATATTTAACCAATTACAAGTTTAAGTTTACTTAGAATATTTTTTTTAAAATTTAAGCTGACATTCGCTTCATAAAATCTAACACATTAAAAGTATAAAAAAGTTAGTATAAGTAAAAAATAAAATGGCAAACAACTTTCTGCTATCCGTACCTACGTAATATGGATTTCTTTCCGGACACCTCAAGTCTGAGCCGTAATTAAATATAAGGTCTGAATATTCATTCGAGAATTTAAATAATAATCAATTTCGAGAGAGTTTCAGGGTGTTTCCGTCCTTAGGGAGAGTAACTTTAAACGATACTCCTGTATTTTGTGAAATAAACTTTGACATTTTTCGTTGAATTACTCATCTGATTGGTAAGATCTTTTGTGTGTTTGTCTTTTTAAAAATTTACATAAATAGTCATAGTGAGTCTTAAAATTTGTTAAACTCTATAAAATTTTCATTTTTGTATTTAATGTCTTGGAAGGAACTTAGTTTTTACCTAAAAACCAATTATTTAAAATATGCTTCTAGATTGTGACACCTAATAGTTTTATCTAACTTATAAAATTAATAACTATACATACATCAATAACTATAAGAAAACGTATAAGAAGTTATTCTTCCTTACTTACATCCATCAAGGTACAGCAGCATAGCCTATAAACGCAACGATTATGAGTTCATTTCCCACTTGGGGGGCAACTTAATTATCTCACTCTGGTCACACGATAAAGCGTCGATTTTTACCACTCTACTCGCAACTGGAAACGCGAAAACTAAAATAATATAAAAAAACAAAGAGAACTCAAACCTCTTAGTATTCAACCACACACTTCTCTACTAAACTGCTATACACTAAAAATATTACCATACAAAATATACATAGAGGGTAGATTTTAATTTACACCCCTTCAAATAGTTTTTGCATACGACCGGTGTACATCAAAGCGTTATGCATAGCTGGGGGTAATGACCTGGATCGATGTGTAACTGAGGGCAGAAGGCATCCGATACGCGCCAACAAGCCATTCAATTTGTTTAGACTACCCACTACCTATCAACTGCTGAGCTTTCGTGATTTCAAAATAGATGATTTATTGTTGAAAACGACAAAATTGTTTTGGGAATGATTTCATTTAACTTCTTTTGATATTTTAACCTTTAAATTATTGTTCAAAATAATTGTTAAAAGAAAGAAATTTATAAGATATAAAAAGTACTGAGTACATTTTACAATGCTTTTGTGACTATTCTTGTCAGACTATATACTACTGGATCGTACGGGAGATGCGAAAATGAAAACGAATTAAATGCAATTATAACTTCCTTCTTACATTTTAAACTTGTATCATAATTCAGTGAAGTTACTAAGCGACGAATAAATATAACAGACAGTACGTTGAAAACCCACTAATAAAACACCTGAATACTAAAACTGTCCAAAAAAGCAATTTTCTTTTATCTTCCACGAAAAAATTCACTCCCTGTACACTTGTAATTATTTAACGTCGCCCAATAAAACTAATCGCTTGCCCCAGGCCGCCGAACCTGCCGAACTCCCCAAACTCATCGTAGATTCTTTTAAAAGGCATCCTATCGGAAAATAGGCTCGGGATTCCAGAGACCGGGACAAATGCTTATATTGACGTGTAATGGATTTTTGAATGGTGTGTCGCATGCCTTTCGATCGGATTAAACCGGTTTGAACCGGTTCAATCCGCTTTGGGCCCGTTCGCGCTAGTTAAAAGCGGTACAGATACGGTACAGTTGGAAATTCTCCTTCTAATACTGTTCGACGACTGCAATCAAGTTTACAGGTTTCATGCGGTCCAATTGCTTTTGCATCTGCTGCTATAGAAAATTACAATTTAAGTCTATTATCTTCTATTAAAGGAATGGCATGGGACGTGTTTTGATTATGAGTAAGTTGTTTACAATACTGTTAATAAAGTATTAAAATAGATTTTTAATATTTAACGAAATAGTAAATTTGTATAATCGTAATGAATGTTCTCTGTATAATTTTCTTGAAGTTTAAAAGTGATAATAAATAGAATAAAGACCTTGTGTCAAAAAAAATAACGAAAATTTTTATTTCTCACTATAAATAAGAAATAGAAGTAAATTTAGGAACCCTCGTGGCGCAGAGGCGTAGCGTCTGTCTGTAAACGTGCCGCCTTTGATTTCGATTCCCATTCGGAAAAGATGGATTATTCATTTCCATTTTCTTCGCTCTAGTGGCAGAACTGAACGCCGTGGTTCGCCAACAAGTTTTGCTACCTAAAAATAGGTAATAACCAGCTATTTCCGGGATAAAGCGTGAAAGCTAAAAAAATTAAATAAAAAATAACAATTAAATTTAACGACTTTCATTTGTTACAGGTGCAGTGGGTGGTGATGGTGATGACAGCGATGACAAGGAGAAGGAAGAAGAAGCCGAACGCGAACGGCAAGAGGCTATCCGTGAAGCTGAGGAGAGACGCAAGGAGAAACACCGTAAGATGGAAGAGGAACGGGAGAAGATGCGTCAGGAGATCAGGGATAAGGTAGGTCCTGAAAAATTAGGGTACTATTTGCTTTGTGTTCTGTGAACAGGAAGGTATAAAGTCATTATATCTGACTAATATTATTGCTAATATATGTCTGCCTGTAAACACGAAGGCTTGTGGGTTCCATTCCCATTCAGGGAAGACAGACAAAGCGCTGCGTTGAGTTCTGCCAAGCAACACACAACGCCTCGGAAAAAGGCGGAAAGCGGAGAATGGAATGTCTTAACCTTATGTTCTTAAGATTACTGCAGTTCCCTCTGCCTACCCTGTTATGTGCGAGATAAAGCGTGAATATAAGATAAAAAAAAATTACTGGATAAATCAAGCTAAAAGTTTATAAAAGTTAAATACAGTACATAATATAGACATACACTTTCTGTAGATAACAAAAATTAAAATTATAATATTTTAACTGAAGTATTTGATTACATGAACGTATTCATTTCAGAAAAGATTTGTTCAACCTAATAACAGAGCCTTCATTAACAATCTAGGATTTCCCCAAAACTTTCCGATAATCTCTATCATGAGTCACAATGCACATTGTGCTCTCCTGTTTTAGTGCCTATTACCGGCTCTTCGCTGGTTTTCTCTCTTTCTTTTCCTAGAATACCATTCAATTATTTGTTTTGCTTATTTCATAACTTTGACTTTAATTGATAAGATGATTTGTCAATGAGAATAAATTTTATTAATAATTATCAAAGTTTGATATTAAAAATGACCATAGACCACAGTGTGGTATGGCTTTTAAATTATATACAAAAAAATACAAATAATGTACGTTTTTTTTACGAAAGTAATGAACTTAATATAAACAACATATATGTTTTACAGTACAGTTTTATACAAATGTCGAATTCCACCAAATTGTTTCGAACGTTCGTGACATTAATAAAGAAAATACAGTAATTGTACGCGTACATACAAATTGTTCGAGAATTCCAATTGAACTACATTGAACAAGTAAATTAAAAAAATATCCAATGTCATTTAACAAAAACCAAATTGAAATGTCAAAGCTTGTATACGTATACGAATGTGTGTGGAGCTTTTTGAATTGTAGAGACAAAGATATGTATCAATAAAAGTGTAAAAAAAAAGTTTTTTTTAAATAGCATTAGATCAAATTTTTTAACTTACAACAGAAAAAAACACAAAATAAAAAACAGAATAAATAGAGTTGAAATATAGTTTTATAAACATATCATTATGTGTATTTCTGCGTATAATCAAACAATTATGTAAGTAAAGAGGTCGAGAGGTTTCGCTTCGGGCGTTATAATTCGTGACGTGAAGAGCTTTCACGTAATAATTGGTTTAGTTCACATTTTACGCTTAATACGAGTACGATCAGTTTGAACTGAATTGGTATTATTTAATTTTACTTACTGTATATAAATATAATTTTAATTTGTTATATAGTAACTTGAGACCGTTGTGGCGTAGAGGCGTTGCGTCTACCTGCAAAATGCGATGGTCTGTAGGTTCGATTTCCACTCGAGAAACATGGTTTTTTTTCTATTTCCATTTCCTTCGTTCAAGAAACTAGGCAAAGTGTGACGTTGAGTTCCGCCACTGAAGTTCCGCAAAACGCAATGCCTCGGAAAAGGCGGAAAGGAGGGATAAAAAAAGCAGGGTTTAAACAATGGAGTGTCTTAACACTAGGTCCTAGGATTTTTAGTTATTAAGCATACCGAATACCCACTAAAAGTCTCCTTTTTTTAGTGATTTATCTCTTTTGTCAATGAAAATAAGTTTTTTACTCTAGATCGTTGACTTAAATATATTATTAAGAATTCTAAGCCTTCTTAGGAGATATGTGACGTGTTAATTACTTTGTCTTCATAAATTATCTAGAAACAACAAGTATACAAAGTGTTTTCATTAGTATAAAAGTAGCACTTTTGAGTGTTATTCCTTACACAAGAAATTTCAAGTAATAAGTAAGTGAAATGTAACCAAGTAGGTCGAGCAATTAAGTATATTAATTTTTTTAGTAAAAACTCCTCTTTGAGTGCTTAGTGTTGAATTATGTTATAAGATACTTAAAAGGAATTTATATCAGGAATTATATTGTTCTTACTATTTCTTGATATTTTCATAAAAAAAACCTGTAAAGTAAAATTTATTGATTAATATTTAAATATATTTGTATATGTTTTTTTTAATTTCAAACTTGTATTGCTCGATAAGTTACGTTTAATTTTCCAAATATTTGTTCTTTAATTCAATTTTTTGAATATTTTCACCCAGCACCTTTGATTAATAAAGTAAGAAATAGTTTAGTAGTGACAACCTAGTGACAAGAAACTCCATTTTTGACTTGTTAGTAGGATATGACTCACATGGTTTAGTGCTCAGAGCGCTTGCACGATTTTCAAGAGGCGCTGGTTCAAATCTCGCTACGTTCAAAAATTTTATGTGTATTCAATAAATATTTTTCTACCGTTAGTGTGGAATAACACATTAAAAATCATGAAAATATTGGGCATAACTCACTCCCTCTCGTGAGAATCAAACTCATGACCGACTCTTACATTCTGTTCCTCTTGCACCACAATGGTGACAAAGAAATTAAAGCAATTTGTTTATTTGTCTATTAAATAAATAACCGCTTAGTTAAATTGTAAAATAAACAGTTTCTTGTAGATACAGTTGTTACCTAGCAAATAAACTTTAAAATCCATTTAGTGAGCTATAGAGATAAGTAGTTATGAGTATATATATATATATATATATATATATATATATATATATATATATATATATATATATATATATATATATATATATATATATATATATATATATATATATATATATATATATATATATATATATATATATATATATATATATATATATATATATATATATATATATATATATGCGACTTTTCCTACCAAAGCAAAGGAAATCTAGAAATAAGTCATCGAACACACAATCATCGCGGTTGCATTGCACACAACCTCTCTGCCACTGTGCCTCTACATCACATTAATAAATGCTTTAATAATAATCTTATAATACAAACAATTTTAAAATCAACTTTAAAAGTTGAACGTTTCAAATTTGCAGATTCATCAATTACGTTAAAATGGGCTTCGGAAGCTCTTTTAAAGCTTCAATCGATTATACGATCTGTCAATATTGGCATCTCCTTACTAAATTCATAGGATAGGATAGCTGTTCGTGTAATGCCGTAGTTTTATGTAGCTGCGTATAATATCAAATATGAATATATTGTCAGAAAACAATAAAAAATAATAAGTCTTCGTATGTACAAAAAGAAATTTTACACACAAAGCAAGTAGTTTCATTATAACGTGCCTTTTTAACATACTTTTGACTTTTTACACTTAAAAACCTAATTTAGATTCTGAAGTGAAGCTTTAATTTGCCGTTTCTTACTAATTACCTCGTTCTCTCAAAATTCTGTAAGATCTTTGAAAAATGTAAAGTAAGGGAAGAGTTGTCGAGTACACGTAGTTAGTAACCGTTGGACTAATTAGTACGTGTAAAGCCACGATAATTACAAGTTCATTGTATGGAGCTATAGCGAGGTGGTTTCCTGATAATAAAGAAACAAAAAACTTTTAGAGGTTAACAAATTTTCTTTAGTTTCACATACCCGGCATAAAGTAATGTAAAAAGTTTAAATTTTGAAACCAATATTTTGCCACGAGCTGGAATTGAACTTACTATATAGTATTATTATATGTGACGATATATACGCTTTTCTGTATTGGACAGGTATGAACAAAAATTTATAAGAATTATAGAAAAGTATAAATTAAATAACCTCTGGCCTGTGTTTTTCTAAACCAGTTCAGACATTAACAATTATATTTACAATACAAAGAGCATACCTTCTTAATTTCATTTGGAGTTCTTCAGATAACTCCAGATACTAGGGTTGTGTTAACATTTAACTGTCACATTTTATTTTGTTTCGGTTTACAAGAAACTATTTATAAAAGATCCTTTCTATATTTTTAGGAAAAAGTTATATTGGTACGTCATTTTTATTTTTAATATATTTGTATAGTATCTTTACATGTGAAGTAACAAGTCATTAGGCGTAGACTATACTACTGTATGTAAATTTCTACATATTAATTACTATATATACATTTTCAAACAATATTTTTATATAAAATATAATTAATTAGGTCAATAGTATAATTAATTTCAACTACCCTCAAAAACCAACCCTAAGTTCGAAGAACCACATTCCCCCTTCCCTCAGACCTCACTCACCCCAAGCCGCTCAGGAGACTAGAAAGAATGCCAGTTAATTAAAAAATAAGCGAAATACCTTGCTTTGTGGATGCGAGACGAGATGAGATTGGAGACTGAAACGTTCTTGTGCGAGTTCTTACTGTGAATTTGAGAATATTAATCGTGAAACTGTGATGTACTGGTACCAGTAATACTTGTACCAGTATTGCCAGTGCCAGTGCTAGTACCAATGCCAGTACCAGTACTAGTGCCAGTGATGGTGGTCTATTGGTTTCCTTATTTCGGTATTCGGTGGAGCATAAGGAACTCAGCGTCAATATTTTTTAAATGTTTTTGCTTCAGATTATTTATTTATTTATTTGAGAAACAAACAATTTAAAAACACTGTAATATAAAACAAATGTTTGAATATTCAGGCACTTAAGCTCTATCGAAAGATATATGTGTTGTGTGTATATGTATGTACATATAAAGACGTCTTTTCATCTCTCATTTTCATAAAATAAACAAATATTTTCACTAGGTACCCCGCAATCTGCAGGGTACATAGAGGAACTTTCTATTAAATCACTCCGTTCCCTACGCCTCACCTACACCTTGAAACATTGCGTGTTATGTATCAGAACTCAACGCTGTGCTTTATTTTTGTTATTAATTTCCTTAATGAATATATATTTGATTCTTACCTAGGAATAACGAAATCGTTATTCCTAGGTAAGAATCGAACTCACGACCTTCGCGTCTACATTCTACAGTCAGACACTATATGCTAATATACATACCAAATCGAGCTTTGATTGAATTTAGAAAACTTTAGCGTGTCACAATCCCGTCTAATGGGCCATTAGCGGAGCTAGTGTTGAAACGCCTTAATAAAGTTACCTCCGAACACAGCTTCAAAGGCTCCAATAATTTAGTAATAAGTTACCGTCGCCGTCTGCACAGTGTGCGGGTCTCTGGGAGACCAGATTCGATTATGCATAAATGTTGTTACATTTAACAGTATATGAAAAAGTTATTGAAATCTATGTAGTTGAAGGGAATTTGGTGAGAAATATACATATACTGGAGGTATATGTTTTTGTTATATATAGTCTTTTCTTTAATATGGATTGAAGTTGCAACCATCATGTTTAAAGTCATCTGTGCCATTAAGTTACGACGGACTCACCAAATTATCCTGATAAAAAAATATATTATTCGAAATAATATATGATTAAGATTATTTAAAAATAAATTCTATTTATATTTACTTCCTTTTTGTCTTTGTCATTTGTAACTCACCTTATTTTACAAATATATAACTGTATGTTTCTCTTAAAACAACATATATATGTTGTGTACATATATATTCTTATATACATAAATAAACTTATATATACATATATATTATATAAATATGTACCCGTTCACGTGGAATACTTTCAAGCAGGTTGCTTTATAACGCCTTACGTGATCTTATTACGAGTATCGACTTGGCCCCGTTTTTAAATTCCTCCTTCGTCAAATGAGGGTATTTTTAAATTAAATTTATTTCCTCTTGCGAGGGTTTCGAATGTTACCTTTTATAAGACTTTTGTAAATTATATATAAAAATATTTATTTGCACGAAAGCTTTTGTAACAACAGCTTAGGTACATATAAGATTGTTTTTGATGTAAAAAACAATGAAATTCAATTCAATTCAATGTTAATTTTAATTCAATCAAAATTTATTTAAATTGAATTCAATTCACAGCCCTACACATCTCCATTGCCCCTCTCTGGTAATCAACTACACGCAATGTCTCGAAGAAAGGCATGACAAGTGAGGAATGGAGTGTCTTGACACTAGATTTTTCTACCTACCTTGGTATGTGTGAAATTCAATGTGAAGCGTTGTTCAATGAAAATATGTCAAAAAGTGCAATATATATACATATATATATATATATATATATATATATATATATATATATATATATATATATATATATATATATATATATATATATATATATATATATATATATATATATATATATATATATATATATATAAAACGAAAACATAAAATTCTCTAAACGATTTCCCACTAAATTAAATAATAAGAACGGTCGAACACGCATAAAATGAATATACATAAATTTCAAACCGATATAACGTTTATCCCCAACGTCTTAAGGGTGTAAATTCTGAAAGCTACCCTTAATATTTATAATTTATTATGCGGAATATGAGCTGACCCAATCGTAAAATGAAAAAGGGTTTGCCATTACGTAGTGCTAACCGAATTTTACATATTATTTAGCTATATGATTTATTTACTATTATATATGAAAACTACTTTCTAATTAAACTCGGCAAGGCGTTTCCGCCACTCTACACGCAATGCCTCGTAAAAGACGGAAGGTATGGAACAGAGTGTCTTAACAATAAGTTCCCCGGGTTCCTGCGGTTCTCTCTGCTTACCCTGCAGTATGCGGGTTAAGGCGTGAAGGTAAAAGAAAACAAGCTTATTTGTAGAAATTTCTTTGTAAAGTTAAAGCTAATGAAATAATTATGTTTTCTTATAATCTTGGCACATCAGTGTCTAGTTGTAAGCGCGACGGTGTTGGATTCTATTCCCACTCGGCGGATTGAGTCGCATCTTTCATTAACTTTGGGATGGTTACATTTATTCAAGCAATAATCAAAAAACTATAAAATCATATTTCTATATTTCTAGAGAATTTTTATATTTCTCTATTAAAATATATATTTTTTAGATCACGCTATCACCAGCACATACTTGTAGCAAGATGTGTAGAGAAAACCCAGAGGTAAAGCTCTCCGTTTCTCACTTTATGCCTTTCGAGACGTCGCTTTTTCTTACTATTCGAACAAATAAAAAGAAAATTAATTTTCCCTCCATAGGTGACGAACCCACAAAACATTAAAACCAGTAATTTACATTCTTTGAATTAATTTAAAAATTTCTCAATTAACGATCAAAACCCCTAAATACGACATAATAACTTCCATACAAAAAAAAGCTTAGATAAATACTTTAGTTTTATATTTATAAAAGAGGACATTCCCCCAAAAAATATAATATTTATTTCGTCTTGTTATTTTCATAAGGATAAAGAACAAGTAATGAAGTACTGTAATTATTTCACTTCCGGTGCGAGGGCGGGCGGGCGCTTGGGCGGACTACAATTAAAACTTGATAAGGGTGCCACTTGGTACAATTTGGTGAGGTCTTTTGATATCATCGACTGATTCTAAGTAAATTATCTATACTTTTATTGAAATAATTATTTGTATTATATGATTGAGGAAAAAAGCTCAGAAAAAAGCTTTTTTTATTTTTTTAACCTGTAATATCTCTAAAGTAAGGCGGTGTGTCTTAACACTGCCTTCTTTCTGGTAAAGCAGGGTAAATATACTACTATATAGTTATAGAACTTCTTTGCAACGTTTTTTTTATTAACTAATTCATATATTTTGTTCTCCACCGTGATGGTTAAATGTACCTTTACTCTTTTTTCTTATGATGATTTTAAAAGCAACTTTTAAATTTTTTTTATAATGCGGTTCTGTTCTATTTCTTTTAGTCTATTTTTATTTCATCTAATTTCTACAAGTCGTTAATTTAAATATACTGTGCATATGTATATGTATACATACTTTGAAAGATTTCGTTTTTTTAAGCTTCACGCTTTATCCCTTAGCAGGGTAGGCAGATGGAACCGCAGGAACCGTATAAACCTAGTTAACACTAGACACTCCGTTCTCATTAAATGATTTCTAATCAGAATAATGCAAAACATATTATTATATATAACTCTTCAAATGAAACGTATATTTTTAATACTATACCAACTAACCTATACTCTCTTATCAAATACCTCTGACAAAAAGTAAAGGAAGTAAACTACTAAAATAAATTGCATACCTACTTCGCTTGCACATGTTTGCACATGTCTGCACATGTCTGCACATGTATGTACATGTACGTGTGACGTCACAATCTAGTTCACGTCGAGTGCGCGGACACTTAGCCTCCGTCAACACTATTAGCGCGCGCAAACACTTCACAAGTTTTTGTAAGCGTCTGTCTGATTGTCGATTTGAGGTCGATTGTAAGGCGATGGTTGGTATCTTCTTGAGATTTAGTTTGTATTAAATGCGTTTGTAGCACAGTTTCCTTTTAAATAAGATGTAATAGCCATAATATGGGATAAGAAGCTATTTCAAGATTTAACTTAGGTCTAATAAAGCCCATAAGTACTTATATATATATATATATATATATATATATATATATATATATATATATATATATATATATATATATATATATATATATATATATATATATATATATATATATATATATATATATATATATATATATATATATATATATATATATATATATATATATATATATATATATATATATATATATATATATATATATATATATATATATATATATATATATAATATATATATATATATATATATATATATATATATATATATATATATATATATATATATATATATATATATATATATATATATATATATATATATATATATATATATATATATATATATATATATATATATATATATATATATATATATATATAGGATGAATATATATATATAGATGGTCACATGTTGAGAATCAACTTGTGAGATACAAGGCAAACTATTTTAATTAATTAAATTTTTAAATTTTATTTAATATTTTTTTCAGTCAAAGGGAACAGTGGGAACCTAGTGTTAAGACACTCCGTTGCCAGACTACAGTCTTTTATTAAATTCTAATTATGTTTTTAAATATTTATAAAATTCTTAATATTCATTTGAAATAATAATACAGTAATAGCTGTCTATATAATTACATTACCTTAAAATAGCTCGTCTCTGTTAGTCTATGAATAACGAATGACACGAATTGATAGTAATAGTACGACTTAGAATCGATCCCATAAATCATTTATTAATTATGGCTAATTCTATTTTGTATTTGCTAACGATATGTAAACCGATAATTCTTATAGTGTTAGCAGAGCCTCTTTGAAATGAGCCTCTTTCCTCTTTTTTTACTTTTTCCTCAGACCTCTTCTCTTCTTGCCTCTTAGCATCATTACTTAATATTTATTATTTTTCTTCAATTCATAAACAACATAAATTCGTTATCTAATAATTTTATCTATTTAGCTAGAACATGAAAATCTGAATGAAATCAAATGAAGTCATACTTTTGACTTTTCAACTGAATTCGCGAGATAGCTTTATTTAACCGCATAGGCTACTTAGGTTCACAGCTTTTTAGGTTAACTTTGATGCTTACAGGAACTGAGTATCTTTTCTTTGTTTGATACATAAGGGAATAATTCTAGCTAACATAATAAACAAAACAAATTACTAACTATTTGAGTTTTCTTAGTAAACGTAACCTAGTGTTAAGACACTCCATTCCCTGCTTTCCGCCTTTGGATGCATTGCGTGTTGAATGGAAGAACCCAACGCCGCTCTTGTCTAGTTACCAGGGCGAAGAAAATGAATGAATCGACTTAGATTCATATATTTATCAAGTAAAACTAAAAATAACTTTAAAAATGAAAACAATGTTTACTAATATATGCCTTTATTTACTATAAAGCATTATTGTTACATCTCACTTTTCATAACAACAAAATTGTTGTTAATTTATATTTATCACCTTTTCAGTGAACTACTTAACTGAAATAAGTTTTCGTTTTAATAACTACATATATGCATTCAGCTACACAGGATTTCAGATTTCAGCATATACGTCTACAACAAGTGCTTGGAATTAAATTCATTTTTAGCTTAATCTGTATTAAAAACAAAAAAGGCGAACTTAAAACTTAATGTCCAAACACTTTGCTCTCCACTATCCAATGAAATAAAAAAATACCACAGCAGGCAAATGAAAATATTTCATCCCTAAATGGCAATCGAACCCACACCTAACGTACAACAGTGATTTTTTCACTCCAACTTTAAATACACAACCCGTCCCTTTTATTTGACAAAATGGGCGAAGCAATAAAAGCATGGTAAAAGTAATGGTGTAACCAGATCAAGCGTGGAATGGAACGTGTAATATAGTGTACCCGACCCGTGAGTTAACACGCGAGAGCATCGTTTATGGCGATGGCGACGATTTTTTCACTACATTTCACTTTAAATATGGTGTGTAGAGATTGAAAATTTGTTTTTTTCCATTTTATTTTCTTTTTGGTGTAATATTTTAAACGTATATAGAAGGGTGGGTGAGTTAAGGCACTTTGTTCTCCGTTTTTTTTTTTTTTGGTGGAGAAAAGTGGAGAATTATAAATGATGTCGCCGAGTTCGATAATCATCGCGTTAGACAACTATGTAGTGAATATTTAGAGAAAACATAAAAATTTAAACGCTGCAGGATTCGAACCCGAACCTTTTACAAACCGCTGCGTTCAAACTTATATATGTGTTCGCCTAAGATATGAGTCTAGTCTTAATAATGAAAAAAAATAACAAGCGAATGGTTTTTCGTGAGCTAAACACTCAGTCAAAATTGACATACTAAAAAATAATAACTGGCAAATGAAACAAAAGCAACCACTGACCACAATATTTGATTAAATCTATATTTTTTTCACGCTTCACGCTTTATCCCGCATATGGCAGAGGTAGGCAGAGAGGAACCGCAGGGACCGTGGGAACCTAGTGTTAAGACACTCCCAAAATCTATATAAATTATTAATTCAAAATTTATAACCAAAATAGCTTTAAAATATCGAAAACATAAAAATAATAACATTATCTATCTAGCTATCAAAAAATGTACTGAAATCAAACGTTAGGCGCGGACCCTCTGACGTGCCCTCTCCCTTTAGTCCCTTAACTTTACTCAGTCGGGCACCTCCTGTACCGATACCGATGTAAGTTCCATTCACTCTCATTAACTCACGCCTATGTATTTTTTGGTACGTAAATAGGGCTTGTATTGTTTTATCTTATATATTTTATATGTATGCATGCATGTACGTATGTATGTATGTATATATCGACATATATTTATTCATGTGTTCGACTACTGATATCTATTGACTTAAATCTGATTTATTTGTATTTTTATTTTATAACTTCACGCTTTGTCGCGCACATTGCAAGGTAGGTAGAGAGAGGAACCTAGTGTTAAGACACTCCGTTTCCTACTTTCCATCTTTTGTCGAGGCATTGCGTATTGATTTGCGAAACTCAACGCCGCGCTTAGCCTAGTTACCAGAACGAAGAAAATGGAAATGAAAACGTCCATCTTTCCAAACTGGGAATCGTACCCACAAACTGTTGCGTTTACAGGCAGACGCTACGCTACTGCGCCACAACGGTCCTCAATCGATTTATTTATATAATCTAATTTGTTTGTTTGATAAAATATGAATCCACGTATATTTAGATACTTTGACTCCCATTTAAATTCCAAGTACGTTCTCATAATATAAGGTATATAAGAATATTTGTAGTAACAATGTGAAAGTGACCGATTTTTACATTACTTCTAAATATAATGAATATAGCTGATTTTCTTCTCTCTTTGATATATAGTAGTGTAAGTAGAAGGGATTAATAGAAGGGAGTGTTGAGACACTACGTTTTCTCCCCCTAATAGCACATAGTAACACTTTCATGACACATTATGTATTTATACTTACTTCCACCCCCTTTCACTTATGCTATATAGGGTTTGTAACACTTTGACGTATAAAAAGGGATCATTTTAAGTATTTTGCTTTAATTTAAATTTCATAAGAAAAAGAGAATATTAACGATGTGGTCGCACTTAAGTGTATCGGCAGGAAGCGGAGAACGGAGTGTTTTTGGTTAAATTGCTTTATTACTGCTCTCTATCTTCTTATAATAAAAGAAATACATGAAGTAACTTAAAGTGACTTAAATTTATATTTTTTTCTATTTGTTTAAAAGCTTATATTTGTTATAAAATTAATGTTAAATTATAATTCGTACTTACAGCATTCGTTTTAGAGCAAATAATATGTATAAAAATGTCACAAAGTTCACAAATTTAAAAAAAAACTAAAATAATGCAATTTGTTCTGTATATTACACTTAAATTGAAAGAAAAGAACCTTTGTAAGTGACAATACATATGACAAGTAGCGAGTACGTGGTCTCTATTACTTTAGTAGATCTATTGAAACACACAAACATACACACAAAATATATAAAGCATATATATAGCTTATAAATCCCTTAATTATAATTACAATACAATTACAAAGTAATTAACCTAGTACAGGCTAAACTTAGGCTTCATAAAATAGAATATAAATTAAATGAAAATTTCCATCCCGTAGAAGATTTCAACGTCGGCTCCATCTCGCCGGCAAATGGGGGAATAACCGTGTTAGCGACAAACTGAACTACGATGACCCTACAATTATTGTGTAAAGCTTTTTAAGTCAAGTTTTAAGTAATAATTATATTTAATTTTAAGTTATTATAACTAGTTGTAATATTTGTGAATTAGAAAAAGTGTGTAATTAATTAATTTTAGCACGGCGTTGAGTTCCGCCACTCAACACAAATGTTTTTTGAGTAAAGTATATTTTTCCTGTGTTAAAATCTCCTGGAAGAAGGACTCATTGATTAAAAAAGTGGAACTTTCAATCTTACCATGACTATTATTATTTCTCCCAAATGGGAATGGAACTCACAACCCTCGTGTATAGTAGTCCAATAACGTTCCAATACGCCCTAGATCACAATAGATCCTACTCTTAAGGCTTAATAGTGTCAATTTAATAAAATTAAGTAATTTACTATAATTAAATTAAGATGCATGTACCTCTAGTGATGTGTATATGTATATATATATATATATATATATATATATATATATATATATATATATATATATATATATATATATATATATATATATATATATATATATATATATATATATATATATATATATATATATATATATATATATATATATATATATATATATATATATATATATATATATATATATATATATATATATATATATATATGTATGTATATATGTCACTCGCATTTTAAGTGGAAAATATATGTATTTTCCACTCTGAAAGTAGCAAAAAAATTAATTATTACACTCCCGTAGTAATAATTAATTTTTATGCTACTTTTATAAAAAATATTTTTAATTAAATGTGCTTCTACACTCCACAAAATATCCTAGAAAACTTTGAAAGTTAAAAAAAATCAGTAAAATCATATAATTGTTGACAAAAAAAATATTACAAAAAACTTTTGGTTGCCTACAAATATAATTCTAAGTTAAGTTTTAAGTTATTTCGCATTGAAAATAAGAGAAAGAAAGAAGAAGGAGAGAAGAGAAATAAAAAGAAGAAACTGGAATTAACTCATGGATGTGAAATTGACTCTAGTAGGGAGTCCGTTTCTACGCGACTCCCTAATCGAGTCAGGTTGACTTCTTTGAGTGTATCTCAACGCTAATTGAAGAAGAAGAAAGAAGAATTGAAAAAAGGAAAGAAGAATAAGAGCTATTCTTCTATAATATTATTTCATATATCTTTTTATTATTTCTGTATATAACTATAATATAACTATTTGAAAAATCGATTTTCCTCGGAATTTGATTTGAACGATGCTACGTTGTATTCGTTTATACGCTTTTATCCCGCATATTGCAGGATAGCCAGAGGGAACTGCAGGAACTATATGAACCTATTGTTAAGACACTCTGTTGCTTAGTTCCTGCTTTCTCCGTCCCCACTTTCCGCCTTTTTCGAGGCATTGCGTGTTGAGTAGAACTCAACGTCACGCTTTGCCTAGTTCCCAGAGCGAAGAAAATGGAAATAGAAAAATCCATCTTCCCCGAGCGGGAATCGAATCCACAAACCGTCGCGTTTACAGGCAGACGCTGACGCCTCTGTGCCACGACAGCCCTCACGTTGTATTCAATTTAGGTTATATAGAGAAATGGAGAAGTATACATATAATTTATCATATTTATTATATTTTATTACTAAAAAGATATATAATAATAAAAGTATGAAATATAGTATATATGTACATATAAGTAAAAATCATACTATGTTAAGTAAACTACACTGACTATAAATATTTTTTGTAAGAACTTGTTTAAGCTGTGACAAGAAGGTTTTATGTCGGAAAAGAAAAAAAACTTGAATTGATATTTTTAACCATCATACATTGTATGCATTTATTAGCGGAACTCAACACCTTATCATACCAGAATATTGCATTTATATAAATTACAAAGCAATGTGACAAAAATATTCCATAATATATTTTCACCTAACTTGAGAACGAGATTGTAACTTTAATAATCTATTGTTAATAATATATAAATGTTTTTATAAATTCTTAGATAACTTAGAGAAAAAAAACAACACAATTTCTAGTTTTAAGTGAAATTGTAAAAGCTTCGCAGTGAAAATTTCTTATTTACAATGTAATTTATAAGACACGTATTAAAAGTTAATTTTTAAGCAATTTCACTTTAAATATTTTAATAAACGATAAAGAGCTATGTATTAATTACGTACGACGTCATACAAAATATCATACTTCTTCATCGTTTATTAACTTAATCCCTCAGCTTGCCCCGAATCCTGTGTAATGGCTGACATTCTGATATGTAGGCTAATATTATAATTATGTGTGATTTATGGTAATTAAGACTTTATATTTGGAGAATAGGCAGAGAGAGCTAAGTGATATATCACAGAAGTCTTTATCTTTTGTCAGTTTAATATTTGTAGGCAGAGGGAACCGCAGGAGCCATAGGAACATAGTGTTAATACACTCCGTTTTCTGCTTTCCGCCTTTGTCGAGCTTACCATGCTATGTGTGGGATTCACGTAATTTTTTATATCTTAAGAAATATAAAAAATAAAAATATAAAGTCACTGTGCAAAAACTCTGCTATTTATCTCGCAATATCTCAGATAATTGCAGGGAAAATGGGAAAGCGGAGTGACTGAACACCACATATACAACGTGAATCTAAAAGTAAGACATAACGATTGACATATATTTGCTCAGTTCATTGGTTCAACAATATAACATAAGTAGTCAAAATCTGTCCGTTTTGATTGTCTTTTAATCTCTTACTGGTGTAATAATTACTTATATATTGTGTAGAAATTTAAGTTTATCAAATATAAATATAGTCATAAATTTATTTTTATTGGATTTCCTTGGGAATTACTCTGTAGATTTTTATTACGATATAATGTAAAAAAAGAATAAATGATGAGCATTTCTATACGTTAATCTTTCATTGTTTTAATATAGAAATTTGTTTTTTTTTTTCTTTTGCTGCAAGATATTGGCTTGAATATTCGGTATAAATTTCAAAAGAATTAAAAAATAATTTGACAAACCGACAGACAGATAGATAACAATGTGGCAACAAACTTATAAGGGTTTCGTTTTTTTTGAGATACGGAACCATGAAAAGCAAAACAGCCACAACTTACTTCAATTTATTTTACCAATTACGTAAAATCACACAATTAATTTTAATGATAATTACAATTAATTTTACAATTAATTTTAATGATAATTTTCTTCGAACTTTCGATCAGAACAAGTTATAACGCCACTCGATACTGTCGGTGTATATATGTATCTTCAAAAATCACTGCCCTGGGAATTGAACCCACGAACGTCGCGTTTCCGTTAGAAGCTGAGTCACGAAGGCCTCATTTATATATTAAAAAAAATAATATCTATCGTCTGTAGGGGTCTCAGTCAGTGCCATTGATTAACGATGGGCCGGCTTTAAGAATCTACTTACAACTAAGCCGCTTATGTCTAAGAATGAATGCCTCATTAAAATTTATTTTAAGTATTCAATTTACTTTATTTCTTTTTATATATATATTTATTCATTATAATATGATATCTTCTGATTCTGTAATACTTAATTGGTAATGCTTACGGTTATGTTGAGGTAGTGGGGTTCAATTCTTGTTTGGGGGTTGTTTGTAATTTTCTGCATACCAAACATGAATTCACAAACTTCATATTGGTAGTTGCTACTATATTTTCCTATTCAACTCTTGATGAAGAGTTTCTACATAAAGATGGATAATAGAACCCAAGACCATCGTAGTTGACAACAGTACGTTTCCTAATAAAATAACAAAACGTTTCAGTTTCTTAGTTTCTTCAGTTTGTTTTTCTTTGACACATGAGAATGTAATCGTTGTCTATACATGGAAGTTATGTTACTAAACTGAAAAGTACAATTATTTTTAAATTCTTTTTTTTTTAACTTCACGCTTTATCCATTGCACATCAGCGAGAATCAACGCCGCAAATTTTGTACTTCGTAATTGGAAATGACTATAAATAATTTATTGAATTGTCTGAAACTTTAAATTTATCTTTAAATTTATTTTGTCTATGCAAAAACGGCGATTGAAGCCATTTTTTTTTTTCCTGAAATAATAATAACCCACCACAAAGCTTTCATAATATATCATTTATAATAATAATACAGTATACGTATAGAGCGTGGCGAAATTGGAAATCAAGTGGATTCCTTTGGGAAATTACAACGGCGTGTAAGCGTCGCGAGTTTGCCTTCATATTATTAAATTCGGACGACTTTCCTTTTTATTTGACCACTTGTTGTATGAAGAAATTGTTAAATAGTAGAAAAATAGATATCTTTATCTCGGAGAAATATAAAAACGAAGAAAAAATCGAAAAATATAGAGAAATAAGTCTCTTACTTCTCTGTGGATTTTGGTAATCGATATTCGAAGCCTTTTAACGTTGGGAAAAATTCCTGTTTTATTTGAAATAATATTTCTTTGCAAGAATTCAAGATTACCAATTTTCAGTTACTAGTGAAAGACACTTCTTTAAAGTTAATTTTTACGTGATAGAAGAATGAGCAAGAGGTTTAAGGTAACAGTTCTCTACAATCTATTAAAAGATTGTATCAGAATTACTTTCCAATATTTATAGAATTACCGACTCTACTTGGCGTATAGTATATTGTTCCAAAAAGGATGATTCTAGTTCTAGTAGAATAATTTAAAATTAAATAAGATAGGCAGAGTACTCTTAATATGCATTTTCAAGGGAGCTCTCATAAAACTGCACTTCAGGTCGTAAGCCTCAGGCGCGGCTCCAAAATTAATCATATATATGACACATATACACACACACAAACCTACGCGTTGGAATGCAAAAATAGCCCGTTTTTAACTCACGAATTAATTATTTCTAACTTCTTAGGAACTTACAGAGAAACTTTTGTGTTTGTGTCATACTTATTTAAACAATATAAATTAAATATATAAAACTTACGTTACTCATTGTACCGAAAATGTGTTCCAGTATAAAATCCCTAAAAAGGAAGAGATAGCAGAGCAGCAGCAGCAAGAACCTGACAATCCTCTGATGAGGAAGAAGAAGACTCCTGAAGAACTGGCAGCTGAAGCGGAGCTCGAAGACCAGGATGAGTTCACGAGTGAGTATTATATTTGATTACTTTGAAAGATACTAGTAGAAGTAATAGTACTTTAGTAGTAGTAGTCCATGTAGGAAATGAGATGTTAATAATGTTTTTCTGGTCTTATCTTTTGATTTTCTAATTTTTGTGGCACGCATTTAATGGATTGGGAAGTATGTTTAAATATGATCAATTCCCTGAGCGAAATTCAAAGTCTATAACTTAGATATCACAAATCTGTTAAATGTTCGTCAAAGTTTAAGAAACGTATAACCTTGACTTTATGGAATAAATGTATTTGAAACTGAATTATTACATTTCAGAATTGAAAAACACGATCGAGACGCAAGTGAACGAACTGAAGTCGCAGATCGAGAGCAAGTGCGTGATGCAGTGAGCTGCCGCAGCAGCTGTCACGACACGCCATTGTTACCCCCATACAGAAAAAAAACCATACAAGTTAACTGTTTCGTTCGAAATCATTCGCGCTCACACGTTTTTGTAGGAACAAATTCTAAATTTCGGAAGTAGTTGGCTAGAGGCGTTGGTGCTTGATAATGAGCAATAATATTTTTATACACATACGGAGCGGAAAGCAGATCACAACGTTAGGTCAAAAAGTCATCGTCGCACCGTGCGTAGCGGTTGCCGGCCGGTTGCCGGGCGGTCGCCAAGCTGTGGCCGAGCGACTGCCCAGCGGTCGCCGAGCCGTCACCGCATGTGCCGGCACATTCGAGGCACTCTCTTAACTTCTTGCAGTTATCCTACATGTATTCATTTGTTTCATCCAAATTCCACTCAGCTTGAACAGCTTGACGTATTTGTGCTTGCGCTGTCACTTTTGAGATTCAATCTTTTGCCTCTACATCTTTCGCTTGCGTGCCTATGCGTATTGCGTATTGCGTTTTGCGTATGTGGTCAGTGGTCAGTATGAAGCGTCTTTTGTTTAGATGTACGATATACATACCTTATTGAATTAGCCTTAACGTCCACATCGAATATAGGAACAATATTGTTAATACGATCACGATCACGATCACGGTCATGGTCATGGTCGTCGTTTCGTTCGTACATGTCTAATATAAGATGTTTGATTAGATGTAAAGTAGAATAACCTCGTTGTGTTACCGTTGAGAGTTCAATCGTTGAATCAAGTTAGCGTATTCGTAGTTGACGCGATTCTAATGTTTTATGGGTGTTTTATGCTTAGGATTAAAGTGAGTTTGAGCAATCCTTCGAGCGATTAACGTTACGGTATCGACTTTCGTAGAGTGGTTAGGACAGCGGAGAGTGGAGAGTGGAGAATGTGCAGAGAGGTCGGGGTAGATGAGATTACGATTGTGGTGGTAGCGGATTCGCCAGGCGTTTAGGGCTAATGGTTCGGATGTTTGCCTCAACGTATTAAGCTGCAAATGCAAAAGATTTGTTATCGTCAAAAGCTGTGATATATAAATAAAATAAACTAACGCTGTGCGCCCGACGCGGCCCGTCCGCTCGCGCTACATACTCACTTAGCTTCTTGATATCTCTCTAAATCTTTCACTAACTTCAATTTCATCTTTAAGATCGACTCGACTCCAATCGGATTTACGATCGTCCACACTATCTTCGTAGTTTACTGTATGATATCTCCACGATGTCTTTACATCGTGAGTATTATCAGTTATGATTTATTTTTCTTTATAACTATTTCCTTAATCTGTATGGAATTATTTCCTAGGTGAGGTGTCAGATTCGTCTCGATCGACAGCTCTGACTTCATCGTATTACAATCTACATACAAAATGTAAATACAATAGATCACTCGGATACTTTCGGATCTATAAAAGAAACTGCTCTATTTTCTGACATTTAAAATTCAAAATATTTTCCTGCACTACTATTCATAAATATTTTCATAGCTTCTATAGAGTAATCTTGAGCACTAGTCGCCAGTCTAAAGTCTAAAGATGGGTACCTTCTAGCGAGGCATGAGACCCGTCCTTCTCAACTTCACGTAATTATAAGATATAACATAATTTTCACAGTGTACGTGTGTCTAGGATAGGTATCATGTATTACGGTAATAGTTCTATATATATGTGCATGGCAACTCTAGCTAAACTGTTGTTCGTAGTCGATACAATAATAGCGTTAAGACATTGGACCTGTATGTATCTATGGATATAATTTTAACATGACCAAAATGTTTCTCTTCTTCTACACCTGTAACATTATAGCCTTTCGTCTACACTTTAGATTCGCTTTATTTTATTTTACTCTCACAAAAACCAGAGTTAAAGTAAAATAAAATAAATAGTGTTGCTATCCCTAGATACTGTCCCTCTCTTTCTATCTATCGTAGTTATTACTATAATCTTCGTTGTTGACTCTCACGTAGTAATAGTGTTTTAGAAAAGTTATTTTGGTACGTAGCGAGGTTTAGATGTAACTTAAACTTTTGAATAAACTCGCTAATTGTCACTAAATTAAAAATGAAACGTTAATCAGATTGTATTTTATAATGCATGTTCGCGAGGCTCTTGTGTGTGCGGTGTCGTTTCTCTCTTTCATTCTATTTACTTTGTTTCAATGATCTCTTTAGGCGCTTCGAAGCTCTTATTTAACTTGTAAGCTTTCGGTGTTTGATGTGTAGTTACGGTTTCCATTGTAATTATAAATAATATAAATATAAGTATTGATGAAATGTTGCTTAAGTGCGAATTATTGAAGGAATTTGGGTGATATCAAATCAATCGCGTCACTTTGTTGAACCATTTGGTAAGGTTTGTGAATATTTTGATGTTTGGTGCATCGATGTTGTTTTAGTATTTTATATATATATATATATATATATATATATATATATATATATATATATATATATATATATATATATATATATATATATATATATATATATATATATATATATATATATATATATATATATATATATATATATATATATATATATATATATATATATATATATATATATATATAAACCTTATCCGCTAGATATATATTTAACTAGTAACACATTGCAGTTTGTTTCCACATTTTTATTTCATTTATAATAAATTGTAATGAATTTACAAAGAGGTTTATACAAGGTAGATACGTAGTCTAGTGATAATTGTAAATTATTTAAAATAAACAGGCAAAAGCACTATTCAACACGGCGGTAGAATAATTTTAAGCTCCTAAGTGACTGACCAATTTCTGAGGTTTCTTCTTAATCAGTTGATGAATTGATCTTATGACATTCACACTCAGGGTATTGTAATGTACTTTTATTGTAATTTATTGAGTTAGATTATTTAGATGTTACAATGACTTTTTGGCCTGCGATGGCACACAAGATCTTCTCACAAATACTATCCCTCTTCCAAATTCTTTATATTATCAAGTAACGACTGAAACGTCATTTTAGGCTGTTAATGGTTATTGCTATGACGCAATGGTAACTTTTTTACCAATTGTATGGACTTTTATAGTTACATATTTTGATGAGTGCGTTCTTGTAGAGTGCGTGTGAGTGAGACTGCAGTTGCATTTGACGTTAAACAGACTTTGAAAAGAAATATATTGTTTTTTTTTATAATTTGTATATTGGAGAATAATATAAATGTTTCGACTGTTATACCATTGCGTCATAGCAGTTGGAGCTGACTTCGCTTAGTTCGAAAAAAATATTAAACGCATTTTATACATATTGTTGAATTTGAATATGTTTTCGATGTAGATTATTATGCACTAGCACATAGGAAATAATAAGTTTACTATCTGAAAAATTTGATAAACTTTAATGAATTTTAGTAAAAAGAAAATTTAAATGATTGGTAAATACTGAAACTAAAATCGATATTAAAATAAATGTTAAACGAAGAAATATTAAAAGTTATCAAATTTTTATAATTAGTAAATACTCTAGACGTGATCCAAATGTTCGATAACTTGAAAACGAATATCTTAATAGAGGTGAATTAAATTTTACTGGTTTTTTTTTCAAGGTGATGAAGATCTTAAGTATTTTATTATTGTTATATGGACATATGGATCAATACCGCAATATATCACAATTCAGAGACAATTAGGGACAACGACACAAAACACCACAAGAGCTTCACACACACCATTTTAAAATATTGTTACGACTTTTTTAGATATTTCACATAGTATATTAATATTTCATTTAAATAACAAAGAACTGACGTAAGTGCCACCAGTTGTTGCGCTTTGAATTTTACATGTTTTTTTAATGCAAAATCTTTTCTATAATGAATATGATTTTTTTAAATTAATTTTCATTTATTTTAAAAAATTTGATGAAGCACTATCGAGGACTATCGATTTAGTATCGATAACATATGTTTAATATCTTATTATTCGATGCATTCGATTCCTCGATTGTGTTTTTGTCTGTTTGATAGGATAGTGATGTAACACACTTAGTGCGTTAGCTTTTAATATTAGTGACATCTAGTGTTAAAATTGCAAGTTTACGGAAATTTAAATGTAACGTGTGAACCATTGCGGTTCATGTTGTATTGTTATTGAAGAGAAAGTTTAAAGTTATCCGATAACATTTAAATTAGAATTACGAGGGAATGAAAGTTTATTGTTGATAATGTTTTTAGGTATTTAATCGGATTGAGCTTTCGTGGACTTGTTATTGTTCGTTCCGTTCGCATCGGCTGTACCTTAACGTAACGTAACAAAACGTCTGTCTTTTAAGTTTCCGTCTCACACTCGGTAGAAAGAACTCTGTAGGCTTTCTCGCTAATAATTATTTACGTCTTGTTGCAAAGCATTGTTAAATTTATTTATGGGTCCTTATTAGTTATGTATAAAAGTTTAGAGATGACCATTTTCATATTGACTTTGATGTGAGTGTGAAAGTGGTTTATCTACCATGTTGTTAAATAATAAATAAACTACATTGTACCACCAAGTGTTTTGTTTTATTTTAATCCTTCATTTTTTGGCTTGTTTTTCTAAAGTAACCGTATATTTAGTATAATATACTGTTTAAATGAATCAATATCTAATATTAAAGAATATCAGAGCGCAGTGGCAGGCAGTATCACTACTAAAAACACAATGCTTTCGGATTCGAGTGGAAAAAAGGAGACTGGAGTATACTTACTATGTTATCTAGTCTCTGCTTAATACGAGGTGATGCTTGAAACTTTAAAATGTAAAAATATAAAAAGATAAATAAAAGTAAAAAAGGAGTTCCTAGGTTAGAATATATCTTATATTTAAAGTTTACACAGAGTTACATATTAAAATACTTAAAATATTACATGTATATGTACAATTTTTTTACACTGAATTATTATTGATATAACAATATTTTGATTCTAATAAAATTAAAATTACTTTATAAACTACTCTAATATTGTAATAGCTGTCCAAAATCTATTAATGTTTTTGTTTAAATCAGATAATAAAGACAGAATATCGTGTAGAGTGGACTTAAGTAGACCAGAATGAGACTTCTCAGTAATATCTATAGTGGCGCTGTCATCTGATAGCTTCGTTTTTAAGACTATCCCTTCTCTAGATTCAATATCATCGTAATCTTCAGCTTCATCCTTTTCTTTCTCCTGTATTTCCAAAGGCAGTTCACTTATTTTTTTCAATTTATGTAATATTTTGCCAAACTTAAATGACTCTTTACTATCCTCTGGTATTTCGTTTTCAGATGATTCTTCTTCGTATTTCTTAGATTTAATGTTTGTGATGCTTCTACGTTTTCTTGATAATGTATCGTGATGTTCGTTTACTTTTTCTTTTTTTGTACCACTCTTTTTAAATAATGTCGAGTCAGGTTCAGTTTGTTTTGAATTTGAGAATCCTTTTGAGTTCCTTTTACTCTTTAATCTATAATTTCGTTTAGATGTTCTTAGCCGTTTGGTCTTACCATCTTTTAAAGCAGAAAGGCCATTCTTAAGAGTTGACAGGTGACTTTTAGATATTTCTGTCAATTTATCAAAAATATTACCTCCAATTTCATCATTATTTTGTGACCTTAGCTCATGTCTTCTAGAATATTTATTCCGTATATTTTCGTATGCATCTCGCTTAGCACGATTTAAGTTCATACTATTGGAACTTAATTTGAACATTCTATGAACATTTTTCAAATTATGATTAATACTGTCGAGCCTTTCTTTAAGTGCACTGTCATTAAATATATCGTCATAAATTCCAGATATTTCTTCAGATAATTCAAAATTCTTACTGTCATCATTAATAATATCTATAGAACGTTTAGTTTTAATAGAATTTCCATCTTTCCTTTGTTTACTCTTAAATATATTTTCCAAATTGTGACTGCTAGATTCGTAACAAGCTTCCACTTGTGTATTAGCGAGAACCCAAAAACCAAAAGACTTAGGAGGCAAATTGAGAAGTAACGTTTTATATGGACGAACTCTTTTCACAGCTGGACGAATATCACCTTCATGATACATAGCACGGTTGTTCACTACTATATTGCTGGAAATAATATAAGAAATAAAAAATAATTAATGAAGGTTTTTAATTTATCCAATATACCTGTGAAATCTTAAGACCTTGACAAAACTTACCCGCTATGGTCATGGCCTAAAATGAACTGCAAAATATCACCACCTTCTTCCTTCTTGCTCAGTTTAATGGAGAATCTTGCGGGTTCTTCATCCATGTTCACGCCATACAATGTTATGGCACCCGATATAGGTTTATGTCTTAGAGAAGTGCAATGTGCAAATATGATTGATTGAGATGAATCAATATCGACACTAAGAACTTTGTCACCAACCAAATTTTTAAATAAAAGTGCCATGTAGAAACTCTGAAAATATAAAAAATTAAACAAATATAAAACATCTATATAAATCTTTTTTAAAAATTGATTACTTTGGAATGCCAGCCAAGCTATATGAAAATTTGTTATTTCAAACACAAATAAGTGTCATATATTATTAGTGAAACAATATTCATGAAATTTGATCTCGCATTTTATTAAGTCAGATATATCACAATAGTGATGTGATTGATCCATCTATATTAAATTATTACTTTGTAAGATTATGCTAAGTAGTTTTAAACAATTTAAACAACTTTAAAAACAAAAGTAATCATAAATACTACCAATAAAAAGTATTGTAAAATATATAATAATAACAAAAATATGTACCAAAGTCGGTTCGTACAATTCCTTTTCAATCAATTCTCTGTAGTGCACTGAAAAACCGTTTCTAGCTGAATATCCTAGACTTGTGATCCAATCAGCGGCTCGATCCAGCTCTGTATGCATTTGGGTGTGCTCAGTGAGCCAGAGAGGAGTGTCACTGCGGCTAAGGAGAGTGAGTAGCTTCAACCTATCCTTTTCTGACATACGTTCCAACTCCTGGGACGAAGAATTTCTGGACACAAAAATTACAATCATTAATATTGTGTATTTCATAAAAGAGGGTCTAATAGACAAAAAATCTGTCGAATCAGTTGCGTTTACCTGTAAACGCGACGGCTTATGGGTTCGATTCTCATGAGAGGAAGATAGATTTTTCTATTTCCATTTTCCTCGCTTTTAAAACTAGGCAAAGTGTGGCGTTGACTTCCGCCACTTAACACGTAATGCCTCGAAAAAAGCGGAAAGCAGGGATTAGGCAACGGAATGTTTTAACACTAGGTTCTTATAGTTCCTGCAGCTCCCTCTGCTTACTCTGCCATGTGCAGGATAAAACGTAAAGACATAAAAAAACAAATAAAAATCTCTGTTGAAACCGCTGGAATCAACTAACCCATTTAATAATATGGCATCCATCATGTCGTTAGACAAAGTAACGTAATCTTTAAAAGTCACTCTTCGAATCCTTGTGTAAGCAATGAGTGACATCACCCCCTACTACTTGCCAGTCACCTTCTTTACCGGGGGGAAAAGGTTTCAATGATGACACGGAGGGTTTCTAAATCGTTTAGATATTCTTCTATGGATTGATTTGAACATTCTGAAAATTGAATTATAAAAATATATTTTATATTTATGTTTTGTAATAAAAAAATCTTTATTTTTAAGATTTTACAAAATTAAAGAAAGGTAGAAGAAGAAGATTTCTCAGAAAACCCTGTAACACAGCCAGTAAATAAAAAATCTCACCATATCCAAGTTGCCAAAATATCTCTCCAATATTTGCCTTATCAGCAACAGTCAAGATCTTTAATGCAGTATTCGGATCCCACATGCCGGAACTGGTCTTCTCGTCATTATTTAATGCGAAGACGAGATCGAAGCCAGTTATCTTCGCCCAATGCACAAACTTTTCCCATTGACTATGTGTTAGCTGCGAGATGGAGGCTTCTTTCAGAAGAATCTATACGTAAACGATATTTTTTTACTATTTTCTTAAATAGAATTTAATTTATTAGTACTTTTTGTATTAAAACATTTGAATCTTTGTTGTATCTAAAATATTTGTTACACTACAGTATAAATTTAATTGGTTAAAGACGGATTCAACTTTATAAAAATACAATATGATACGTTACTAATAACATTTCTTACCATCGTCTCTAAATAATTTAGTTAAAATCAACTTCTTGGGCTCATTATCGTCATCAATTGATATGGTGGAGTTCTCGAAGGTCATATAGGAAGTGGATGGTCCTGCGATGCGGATGTACGCCGGAGTGAGGGAAGACGCCATGCAGATACTTTCCTTACTGTTGAAATAAATGATATGCAATTAATTTAAAGACTTAGCAAGTTTTGTAATGAGAAGTTCTCGATCAAAATTGAAAGGTTAGGATTACTTCAAGGGTATTGTGAGAAAAGAAAGCAGCCATATTGAATTTTTTTTTTTTTATGGTCCTTATCTTGTCCTTCACAAGGCAAACGAGCGGTCGGGTCACCTGATGGTAAGTGATCACCGACGCCCACGGCCCTGTGTAACAGCAGAGATGTTACAAGAGCGTTGCCGGCCTTTAAGGTGGACGTAGACGCGCTTTTTGAAGGCACCCATGTCGTGTCGATCAGGAAACACTGCCGCAGGTAGGCTATTCCACATTAGTGTGGTGCGTGGAAAAAAGTTCCTACGGAACCGCACAGTAGAAGATTTCCACGTGTCCAGATGGTGGGGATGATATCTTAATTTGTGTCGTACTGTGCGGTTGGAGAATTCAGCGGCAGGCACCAGATCAAAAAGTTCTCCAGAACACTCCCCATGGTATAAGCGGTAGAGAACGCACAGCGAGGAAACGTCTCTACGCAGCGCCAAAGTGTCTAGCCTTTCACAGATATTTGGGTCCCCAACGATACGAACGGCTCTACGCTTTATTTATGACACACCGCAAAAATGCAGACAATGTATTCTATTGTATTCTATTTTATATACTAAGCAATCCATTGGAAGTGAATAATTGAAGAAGTTGCTATATTCATACCAAAACTATCTTATATTTTGAAGGTTCTTTTTATTAAAAAGGAACTGAAAAAATATAAGTCAAGTATGAAGAGTATTGGGGCACTGAAGGTTCCGTACCTCTTTTATGTTCGTATCCCGCTGCGAAAACTGAAACTTGCAGTCTTACATTTCATATGAAATACAGTACTAGTTTATAATTTTTTTTTCTAGAGTATACCTGTAATTTTCTAATTCCCGGATGTTTTCTTTTGTTTGTACTAAAAGTCTAACTTATTGTGGATAGGTTTTGTTTACGCGGAGATTTTCATACAAAATTCAAAAACAAATTAATCAATAAAAAAAATTAAATTTCATATCTTATGATTGCGTTTTTTTTAGCGAAGAAAACGGAAATAGAAAATCCATCTTCCCCGTGTGGTGAACCCTTAAACCGTCGCGTTTACAGACAGACGCTTACGCCTCTGCGCCACGATGATCCTCAAATTGCGTTTACTTAGAGGTTAGATTTTGTTTATGCATCAAGAGGCTACTTGAATATTTTATATCAAGTTTAGGCTTGATTCCTTTAAGTGATTTTAAGAAAGTCGCCTAGTTAAGACGGACAGACAGACTGACCGATTACAACGTGATCCTGTAAGGGCAAGTATTTTACTGTTTAAATATGAAACACTAAAATGCTTTTTCGGGTTCTTTCCACGTATAATTTTAATATATATGGTTAACCGCTTGAATTTATTATTAGAAGTTATTTTTAGTACTGGGTTCCGAGGGAAACCAATGCCTCGCAAAAAGACAGAAAGAGGAGAACGCAGTGTCTTAACACTTGATTTCTACAATTACTGCGGTTCCCTGCTATGTGCGAAATAAAAACAATAAATAATAATATATAAATATGAATATAAATAAATATATATGAATAAAAAATATATTTTACGTATCCTAGCCCAATGGCTTCTTGAAGAAATTGGGAATCAGCAATAAGGCCGGTTACTATGTATTTTTTGCCATTTTGCTTAGTACATTTATGATGTAAAAAAAATTATGAAAAAAGCAGGAACTAAGCAACGGAGTGTCTTAACACTAGACTCCTATAACTCCTACGGTTCTCTCTGCCTACCCCGCCACGTGCGGAATAAATCGTGAAGATATAAAAAAACATAAAAAATATAATAATAATACTTACGTGTTATACCTTTCACTCGAAGAAAACAAATATTTCGGGTCTACAGTAAAACTAAGGAATCTGCTGTCTACCAAATTGACATGTTGCTCCGTGCCTATCTTAACACTGTACGTGTCCGCTTTGACGTACAGATGGACAAAATTTAAACAAAATATATATATAAAATATATGAACCTGCGATCCATTTTCGTTAGAACTAAAACTAAGTGTGATGTTCTTTGTATGCGCTTTTAGGTCATATGTAGATTGTTTTATTGTTTATGTTGCGGTTAAAGTTGCAATTGGTATAGTTTTAAAATATTCTATATAAAGTGTTATAAGTAATTTTTTCATTCGTCTATATATACATACATATATAAATACAATTGAAGTATAATTTCAGAACTATATATATTTTTTGTATATATGGTTATTTACTCTTATTAAACTGAAAAAACACATTTTCAAAATAAAATTTGAAAAATAAAGAAGGTTCTAGAGCAACATATATGAAGTTAAATTCGATAAACTCTTACCGTGTATAAATATTTCAGTTCCTGGGCAAATATTATTTATATAATTATTATTGTAATATTTATTTTTTTAGTTTTTCCTTATTTCATTAGAGCAACGGTTTGCATGATTGTGGCGTGTGGGTTCAATTCTTAACCGGGGCAAAAAGTGTCTCGAATTTAGGCATAAAGCAACAAATGGAGTGTTTTAACACTAGGATCTTGGCACTAGAATCGTGAAGTCTTAACAGTAGATAGACTTAAAAAAGAAAGTTGATTAATTTTAACCTAAAATTTCCATGTTGGAAATTTCTAACTGCATTATTAAACTATAACTTAAAATAAACTAAAAATAATTTTATCATTCTTATAAATAACATATTTGCACAATTAAATTTAATAAAACAAATATATTTATTTAGTTACATATAAAATTTAATACTGACTGCAACATCATGCAGCTGACTCGTAAAAAAGCACTTCCTACTAAAATGTTTACTTGTTGCAAATATTTAATGTATTACACGTATTATGTCACGTACCATGTGTTTAAGTTATTTTGTTAGAAAATGAGGAAATTCTGCAAAATGGAAAATATGTTCTGGCAAAAAAACATGCAAGTGCGAGTTGTATTCCTATATTGTAAGTTCCATAAGAAATGAAATTTATGACAGTTGTTATATTTAAAAACATATATGTCGGCGCTAGGCTAGAGATTTGCTGTTAGGAGTCCATTTTTCATAATGAAATAACAGAGTAATATCAATTAGTTTATTCTCGTACCACAGACAGTACAGAAGAGATCAACTTTACATAATTAAGTCCTTTTTATTTATTTAACAGCTGATTACTCATTATTAAATAAATATATCATAAAGACCAGAAACGTCATTTCCTACATTACATAGCCATTAAATCACAGGAACGTAATGTTTTTACGCACTAATTTATTTTGAAAGCCTGAAAATTAAATGTAATGAAACAAAAAATAGTAACTTATCAAAATTTGTAATGAATGAAAATGTATTTTAAAATTGATTTACATTATATATATAAAACTTAACGAATGTAATTTAAATTTTTCCTAGTGGAAATCAAATGGCTTTCTTTGAGCCATCACTGGCAAGGGAGTGCACTCTGATAGTGACCTGTCCTTACATTTCTCAGTAGTATTACCAACACTTATTTATTAATGAGGACTGTGATATTAAAAAAATTGAAATCATTAGATTCTGAGACGAGGCACTTAATTATTTATTAAAATTAAAAAAATATTATTTATAAAATGAATGTAATGCTATTTCTGATCAAGTCAATTTTAGCCGTTGTTTTGGGCGGTTCCGACATTTTCTTACAGTTTCAACACATGTTCATGCATTTCTTTAACTTCACACTTTAATCTAGAAACTGTAGGAACTTAGCGTTAATATACTCCTTTTTCGGCTTTTCCGCCATTCGACGCATTGCGTATTAAATGGCAGAACTCAACACCGCCCTTGCTTATGAAAATGGAAAAGAAAAAATCCATCCATCCCTCAAACTGTCGCATTTGCAAGCAGACTCACTATCCTGTTATTTGGGACCGGACAGTCCAGAGTCCAGACAGTTTGTTACTTTTATAACATTGTTTTATTCATATAACATTTCAAGTAAAGTAGTTATTATTATTTCTATATTAATAAGAATCGTAATAACATTATAACATTAAAATAAAGAAAAATCTTATTTAAACCTAAATCGTGGTTACAAAGCCAATGTTTTGTGTGAGCTGTCAAACGGAAAATTGTCCTGTCGACGACGCAGCTGTACTCGCTCGACTAGAATATTGCACTGCGGCCATTTTCTTTTGATCTATGTAAATTATACATACAAATTATATACCAATATTATTTATAGCGAAATCATATATATACATTTAAATATATATATATATATATATATATATATATATATATATATATATATATATATATATATATATATATATATATATATATATATATATATATATATATATATATATATATATATATATATATATATATATATATATATATATATATATATATATATATATATATATATATATATATATATATATGTATGTGTGTGTGTGTGTGTGTGTGTGTGTGTGCTATATGATATATAGCATATATCAATATAGTCAATGTAATGAGCCCATTTTGTTCACATAAAATAAGAGAGGTCCGGTGGCACCTAGACCCCAACTGCCCAGCTAAGTTTAAAGGAGTATGCTTGTGATGAGCGTTTGACGATCATGTAAAAAAATAAAGATCTATAACACCTTACGCAAAGCTCTGGGCCTTCTGGGACACAGAAGCTGTCTAGAAAAATACAGCTGCTTAGGAATTAAAAATCTTAAGTATAAAAACTACATACTACTATACGTACCAATGTTTAAGAAGGCGTGTCCCAAGTGAATCCAGATCATTGGTATCCTAACAAATAATATACGGAGATTTCTAAAATATGGAAAAATTGTTTAATTGTAATTTAAGACAGTCGAAGCGTGCTGGCTAGAACTTTATTTGAAGTGAAAAACGTAGTGTCTAAGCAATAAATTATCCTTGCAAGCTCGATCTTTATTTGCTAGATAGGATATACTACTAAGTTTTGTTCACAAACGTATATTTATTTTAATCTCAAAATATCCTCGCTAAACTTAGTTTCATGTACAACGCCAGCAGTGTGCAGTTAATTAACGAGATCAAATTATCCTATGACTTAACTATGAAGACCTCAATGTTGTATCTATGAAAATAACCCTATTAGATGCTGGTCTTGATAATATACACTAGCATTATTGTTTTTCAGTACCTACTTGTCTTAAACATTGTCTTAAACATTTACTAATTTTGTAAGCTAACGTTTTAAATTAATATTTTGTATCTAAACTGATTATATGTAATTGTATATGGTAATAATTTTATATAATTATTAATTATTTATCTCCTTACTTTATCGCTGGTGGAGTGGTCAGTGGTTACGGAGCACAGAGCTTATCACTACAGTTCTTGCAAATACCTCTTTAACCTCTTTATACGTGCTCTCCAAAACAGTTAACCATTACTTATCTTCTCAACATGTCCAAACAATCTGAAGGCTTCCGTCGTCATTATTAAAATAAGATATTAGCTTGTACCCGCCATTCAGTATATTCATCATGTAAATTTTTGCACACTAATTATTTTAGCGTATATTTTCTAATCAAGTCACAAACGTTAAAGTTTATAAAATTGTATACATATACATGATATTTCGATTATTGTTACACATAATACATAATATTTGCCATTTATTATTCGAGAAAACAGATGATAAATAAAAAAAAAGAAATAAATGACGTCTTTCTTACAATTGTATTTTATTATCTATAATTCCATAGGTACAATTGTGACGTTAGTCATCCAATTAACTTTAATATGTATTGTTCAGTATTTTATTTATCAAAATATACTACTTATCTTAAGATAACAACGAAATTGGAAATGTTTTATCCGTCGCGAGTGAAATTATTACTTTCATGTAACACATGATAACTGAGTTAACTTTTACAAAGTTGAGGCATTTAGTTGTAAGGAAACTTGTTTATCAATGTGAGTTATGACGATTTTTAAAAGTGAAAATGGATAGTTCAAGTGAGAGCAACATTAAAACAGAGGATTGTAATCCTCTTAAAAAAGAGATTCCTTCAAATTTGCAAAAGATTTGTCTAGTGTGCGGTGACAAGGCTCTAGGGTATAACTTTAACGCTATATCTTGTGAGAGTTGTAAAGCTTTTTTTCGTAGGAACGCATTAACTAATAAAGAATTTAAGTGTCCCTTCGCTAACAATTGTGACATAACGGTGGTAACAAGAAGATTCTGTCAAAAGTGTCGGTTAGAGAAATGTTTAGCGGTGGGCATGGTTAAAGAATTTATCATGTCTGAAGAGGACAAAGCGGAAAAAAGGCGTAAAATAGAAGAGAACAGAGCAAAAAAACGTCAATTACCAGACCCTGATGAGTCAGTGACTAGTTCTAAAATTAGTAGACGGGAAGATGACATCCCAAATACCTATATACCTCAAGTTCCAGAACACACTGTGTTACAACATGATGTATTAAATAGCACCACCTGCAGTCCACACAGCACCATATCCCAGTCCCCGCTTAGTACTGAGATGGAGAATTCAATAAACTCGCCTCCAATGTATGTAAATAATCATTATGTGCCAGTACAAAGCTCTGAACAGCCTTATACCATGAAAGTTCACCCAATAGATGAAAAAACATTGATAACTAGAGCTATATATGAACATAGAATGATGGATTCGTATAACATGTGTGATAGTATGGACAGCGTGTATGAACCTCCTAAACAAAATAGCATAAGGTAATGTTGCTTCACAAGTACTTTTTTACAACTTTATTTTCGAGGCTGAAATAAATAAATAAAAATTACAATATATTTCAAATAAGAGAATGCCTTAAAAATATTATATTACTGCCAACATAAATATATGCAGGATATAGTGTAAAAAAAAATTGAACATAATGGAAATTGGAATTTTTTTATTCAATAAAAGACTGAACTCAAAATTCTTATAAAAACATTCAACAATATCTGACTATCTTAGTATATTTTCTTATGAGGGTTTCTAAAAGATTAATTTTAGTGAATGAGTGGTAAATTTTTTGATATTGATTTTATAATGCAAAAATAATGTACTTCATTAAGAGAAGGACCAAGTGTTGTTTCCTTTAATTTACTCTGCCTTATACAAAAGATGCATGAAAGCAAAAATATTTATTTTATCACATAGATCACTTAGACAATGATTCTGAGTCAAAAACTCAAAATGAAGTTTCTAAACATTGGATTCTTTCTGTGAACACTCTAGTTTTTATATATCAGCAGTTAGATGTGAAAATAATTCTACAAAATACCATTAAATTCTGCTGCACTAATTCATTTTTAAAACAACTCGATAAAGTTAACTACTATGTCTAGTCTAGTGGAATCAACTTTAAGAAATAAACTCTCTCGCCAATTCTCCTTTATTTTTCATATAAGTGAAAAGGAGTTTCATTTGAATTATTATTAACGATTCAAGAGTAACTGCATTGAATAAGGAATATCTTGAATTTATTACTAATTGTTAGTCATGTTATTATAGCAATGTTCTACTTACTCATTATCTCTATAGATATTTTGAATTATACATCATTTTCAATATATAGTCGAGAACAAATTATTTTTTTCTTGACATTATAAATGGTAATGGCACATCTCTACAATTCTCAATTCTATACAATAGTATGTGTTATTATCCTCTTAGATTAATTCTCAAATGTTCTTCAGATACTTTAATATGTGACCAATTATTTATTTAAACCAATAATTTTGTTATGTACATATTTTTTTTAGTCAACCAACTCTGTCATTTGCTCATTGCTTAAATTAGATTATGATGTTACAATTTTTCATGATGTTACAAATGTTGTTACTCTTATAGTACTAAAAAATTGAGACTGACATTTGTCAAAGAAACAAAATGTCGATAAAATATTTAATTCTCAAAAAACGTAACCCATGATTACTGTCTCAGAAGATTTTTCTTTGTTTTATTTGTCTTTAAACATCATCAATTAGTATTAAACAAAATATCAAAACTTTCTTCTTTAATGTCACTTTGGGGAGAGGCAAATATATTTTACTCAGAACACTCACTTAAAGGTAGTCAAGACCGGATGAATTCAATCCAATGAGGACTGTACACATATGTAAATTATTTTGCAAATGTCTATAATTATGATTTCATTACTTTTTGTAAAGTTTTTCTTGAAATTCTAGATTTTTTAGTACATTTTAATAGTATTCTATAACAAAATAAATTAATAATAACTAATTATTTAATTCTATTTTAAAAGTAAAAAAATATTAAGTATTTTTTTATTTTTAAAATAAATTTAAAGATAAAATTTAAAAAACTTTTTTATTCTTTACTTGCAATATATCTGGCATAACAGTATAGGCAGAGAAAACTATATATGCCGAAGCGAGAAAATAAAAATTCATTTCCCACATGAGATTGAACCCACTTCACACACCTTCCCCAACCCACACCTTCAAAATAACCTTGAAGAAATAAAATACACTACTTATGGTATTGATAGTAAAGTATTTAATCATTTTAATTTAATCTCCAATGACATACTGATTATGATAACAGTAACCTCAGTGTCTGTATTGTATTGCAAATTTGTAAACCTGTAGTTTAAAGCTACTGATAAAAATATTTTAAATTAAAATAAATTTTTGAGTATTTTTTGCAGTTTTGCTTATTTTTTTAATGAATTATATATTTTTAGTTTTTTAATATTCCTTTTTAAATTAGATACTTATATTGATTGTAATTTACCAATTATCAGGTATCTGCAGAAATGTGGAAATGGGAGGCTGTGATAGTATGTTTTATGATTTTAAAGTGTTAATCCACACAAAGGTTAGGAGAAATACTTAAAGAAAACATAAAAGTGTCATTTTCTCTCGCAAAATGATTATTTGTAATCTTTGGATAGCGGAAACTTGTTAAAATCTCCTTACAGAGATGCTAACAACGAAATAAATTGTATGAAGCATATATGAATTTCGACGCGGCGTGATAAAGAACGCATGGCTTAGCGCTCAGAGCGCTTGTAAACGTTTGCAAGAGGCGCGGGTGCAAATCCCGTTGCGTTTTTATGTGTTTTCTTTTTACATTATTTTCTTTAAGTATTAACCTATGATAATATAGAAAATATGAATCCATGACGCTGACTCCTAGAAACAGTATAACTTAGTGGAAAACTCAAAATTTCACCTTTAAGATGTCGTCGATGTGACGTCATTTTACTCAAGGCAGGACAAAAATATTTTACACAATTATTACAACAATTCCACATAGTTTTAAGTAATTTTTAAAAATTATTTTAGATCATTATTGACGAATGAAGAAAGCCAAATGTACAAAGATGCTAAGGAATCGGAGGCTTCTGACGACGCGCCCTCCACTAGTACCAGTCAAGACGTTAATAAGGCGAGGGATATTTTACAAGATGTAGAGAGGTAGGTAAAGGTAACTTGGGTATTTACTTTGATACCCCATGGAAAGAAAGGAAAGTGGAATAAGCTTCCTTTAACTGTAGGGACCGTGGGAACCTAGTGTTAAGACACTCCGTAGCTTAGTCCCTGCTTTCTCCATCCGCACTTTCCGCCTTTTTTGCGATTGAGTGGTGGAACTCAATGCCGCGCTTTGCTTAGTTTGCCAGAGCGAAGAAAATGGAAATAGAAAAATCCATTTACCCCTACTGGGGATCGAACCCAGAAACCGTCGCGTTACAGGCAGACGTTGCGCCTCTGCGCTACGACGCTCCTCAATAAGCTTGATGCTAGGCTCTTTCCGTTTGCTAGTTTGCTTTACAGGATTTAGCTATGAGCTGATAAAGAATGAAAAATATTGACCTTTTTTCTTCGAAAAAAATATTAATTACTTACTATGTATTACTGCAGTATTATCTTGAATTTTTAAAATATTATGTATAAGGGGCTGTTCACATTTTACGTCAACACTAATGGGGGTACTTTGGTTTGCTTATTTTGGATTACTTAGTGTTTGGGGACATATATACTATATATATGTAATGACATAATATATCATTTTGTTATTTTAAATTTACCTCACATATATTGTCTGTGGCAGATGAAGCGCATTTGACAAATAGTAATTAATGGTGGATGTTAGAATGTATTGTTAAAAGTAATATTATAACATCTTATAGAAAGATAAACATAAAGATTCTTGAGGATTCGATATTAGTAAACTTTAAATGTCGTTTCTTTGTATTTTCAGGTAATGTTCTTAGTAAAACGATAAATAACGAGGAAATATTGTAATATTGTTAAAGCTTATTAAATAAAATAAATCTTTGTAAAATACAAAGAATATATATATAATATATATATATATATATATATATATATATATATATATATATATATATATATATATATATATATATATATATATATATATATATATATATATATATATATATATATATATATATATATATATATATATATATATATATATATATATATATATATATATATATATATATATATATATATATATATATATATATATATATATATATATATATATATATATATATATATATATATATATATATATATATATATATATATATATATATATATATATATATATATATATATATATATATATGTAGGTTAATAAGTGTGTTAGGGCGCATTTTCATTGGTCGATAAGTTGGTAGTTAGCCCGAATGCGCGGAGTACCCGCATGCGAGCTAACAACCAATGAAATCCACTGGTCGATAACTCGGTCGATTGAACGTGTGCGGGTGATATCCACATTCAGAATAACGACCTTATCGCATGCGATACAGAAATCTCCCGCATCCCGAATGCGGGCCCTATCGACCAATGAAAATGCGCCCTTAGTATAAAACTGTGGCTCGGTTATTAAATAATACTCGAATAGCCCCTAAAACAGATATACAACTAACTTGTGAAAACTAAAGTGAAATAAGACACTTAATTATTTTCAGGATAGAACCTAATTCAATGGAATCCATACTTTGCGAGGCTATCAAGTTGGAATTTGAAGCCTATACCTCCGTTAGTAGCCGGAGCACATCGTCGCGGGAGTTGAATGAGGTAATTGTTTATTATGATAATAAAATAGCGTATTAGAAAATTTAATAATATGTTTTCTATGTAAAATGACCTACAGGGTTGGTTAGTTGGGGTTCGAAACCCGACACGGGTAAAACGAATTATGTGTCATTTGTATATAAAACGGAGAGCGACGTTTAGTTTCGCCACTCAATATTTATATTATGTTTTTGATCGTTAACATTCTGGGGTGGGCACGTGCCCATGTTTTTCTAAATACTTCTAAGCAATGGACTTGCTTGAAAATGATTTCGTTTCCAGGTAGAAAGAGCTAAGCTTAATGAACTCATAGTCGCTAACAAAGCTCTGCACGCGCCCATAGATGACGATATTTCGCAACTGATTGGTGAATCAACCACTGCTGGGCTGAAGGTAACGGGTTCTTTTACTAAATAAGATTATTATTTTTGCCACTGTGTCGTGTGTCATAAAAATAAACTTAAATATATATATATATATATATATATATATATATATATATATATATATATATATATATATATATATATATATATATATATATATATATATATATATATATATATATATATATATATATATATATATATATATATATATAAAACTATTGCGCACCGTGCCAGGGGGCGTGGATTCAAATCTCGCCGCGTTAAATTTTATATGTTTTCTTTAAGTATTTTTATGACTATTTAGCTTTAGGAAATTTACTATAAGAGAACCGTCACGGCGCAGAGGCACAGCGTCTGCCTGTAAACGCGAGGGTTTGTAGGTTCGATTCTCGGCACCTACCCTGCCATGTGCGGGATAAAGCGTGAAGTATACTTTCAGGACGGTGGCAAACACGATCCGAGGCTAATAACACTTGTCAACTTGACAGCGGTCGCCATAAGGAGGCTCATCAAGATCGCTAAGAAGATAAATGCATTTAAGAATATGTGTGAAGAGGACCAGGTCAGTATATATTTATTTTGGATTTATCTCACAGAGAATTATAGTAAACTAAGACATTCAAGTGGTTATCTCGCCCTAAATTCCCCAAAAACATACAATATGGCCGACCCCACGCATTATTTTAACGTCGACTAGGTCGACTAGTCGTTAAAATAACTTTTGCCTTTTGAATTGCCCTTTTTCCTTTAAAATTGTGTCTTGAAATGCTACCGCAGCCTCTCCCTTGACCATGTTACTCTCGTCTTCGAGTATATTGACGCGTACAGCGTGTGTAAGACTCACGTAATCGGGCGATCTCGGACTGCCAGTGATCTGTCCTTATAGGTAAGTTGCTTAGCTCTAGGTATTGTTGCATCGCAAATTGACACCATCTTATCCCTGAACTAAGCCAGTTCACTTTCAGGATCATTACACACTGCTTGGGCATATACGGGCCATTTTTTTTATATTGTAAGCTGACAAATGAACAGAAGGGCTAAATAATATTAAGTGGACACCTTCACCCATAATATCCACACCCTGAGAGCATGTGAATGCTTTACCAACTAAATCTGCTAATCAACGCCCTTTTAAGGGCTTCCAGAACTCTCACTCACCAGACGAAACAGCTGCTGTTTCACGATGGTGTTCTGTGAGAGCGTGGTAATTACCCGGCTTGAGTCTGGCCCTTTTTCAGCTACTAGTGGTGATGTAGCTTGGCTCTACCACTATAATGCCATTATGCAACAATAGTGGCAGCTTGAAGATCTTTCTTCAGTTTCTTAAGCGACCAGCAATGCCCCACCTATTCGTAGAGAATGATTAGAGCGACCGGGGCAACGGCGGATAGACACTTCAAACATTTTATGACAGTGCTCAGAGAGTTTGTGTATTTTTTTATATATATAATTTCTAGGTGGCGCTACTGAAGGGTGGGTGCATAGAGATGATGGTGCTCCGCAGCACGATGACTTACGACGGACAGCGGAACCAGTGGACGGTATGGCTTGTATATCATTATCTGGTCAAACCTGGTAGTTGTGGGTTCTTTTCTACAAGGAGATGTATGAATGTGATGACGCTTCTGACTCAAGTAACACAGGTAAGCTGAGTCTTGATGTAGCAGATGGTGAAATCGGTGTAAAAGAAGTTGACAGTGCAATAAGAAGCCTGAAATGTGCTAAGTCAGCGGGAGCAGATGGAGTTACTGTCGATATAAGTAGGGCCTCATATCTTGTTGACTTGTTTTGGTTTCTGTGCAATTTGTGCTCGAAATTGGAGGAAGTCCAAGATGCAGTCATCGTGCCTATTTATGAATGCAAAGGTTCACTGATAAATTGCAGTAGGTTTCATAAACTTAGGTGGTAAAGTATTTGCAGAAATTGTTGGAGATCCAAGGAGGCTTTAGACCTGAAAGAGGATGCATGGATCTGTTATTTTCCGTCCGTATGATCACAGAGAGGTTTTTGGATGGAAGTTTGTGGAATTGGACAAGGCGTTTGACAGAATTTACGAAAGGTACTGCCCTAGTAGAATGTGAGCGGACCCTTGCTGCGGGCTGTAAAGACTCTTTATAGTCCATGTCAGCTTGGTTGTTCAATTTGTATTTTAATAGCTGTCTTCAAGGACTGAAAGAAACTGACATTGGTATAAAAGTGGGTGACTTGATTCTAAATTGCTTGTTGTACGCAGATGATGCAGTGCTTATTGCATCATCAGAAAGCGAGTTGAAAGCATTGGTCACCATTTTGAAAGACGGGTGTGAAACTAATGGTCTAAGCCTGAATGGAAGTAAAACAAAGGTTCTGGTATTTAAAAGAAACGAGGAAAGGACAGAATGTAAGCTTTTTGTGAATGGAAAATTATTAGAACAAGTGAATGAAGTAATATACTTGGGAAGTATGTTAAGTAGAGATGGTAGATACGAAATGGATGTGGAAAGACGTGTTGCTGCCGGTAACAGAATGAACGGTGCCTTAGCTGCGTTGTTGAGACGGCAGAACGTCAGCGTCGCTGCAAGTTTGGTCGTACACAATGCAGTTCTGGTTCCGAACGCTGTTATATGGCAGTGAAACGTGGGTATTACAGAAGAAGAATGAAAGAAAGATGAATGCTGTGGAGATGCGACCTTTTCGAAGGATATGCAGAGTCAGCTTAGCTGACCGAATCCGCAACGAAGAGATACACGAGATGATAGGTACCAGCGAGGATGTCAAAGTGAGAACATAGAAGAACGTACTCAGATAGTTTGGGCACGTCGAAAGAATGAGTGACGAATGAATGGTAAAAAAGATATACAACGCAAAAGTGAGTGGTGAGAGAGGTAAGGGGAGACCTCGGTTGACTTTCAAACCACAGTATCAAAAATACTGGAGGAAGGTCACGTACAGCTAGCATGAGGACTCCCCGGAGAGCATGTATGAAGAGGTCAATGACAGAGCACGAGGCGAAAGAAGTATGCAGGGACCGCACTTCCGTTCCGTTTTCTCTGACTACCCCGCTATTGCAAGTTTCTGACGCGTCCCTCCCAGCTGCCGCACAACCAGGAACAGTACAGCAGCATCCAGACGGACGTGCTGAAGCTGGCCAAGGGCGACATCTACCGCTCGCACGAGGCCTTCATCCGCAGCTTCGACGCGCGCTGGCGCACCGACGAGCACGTCATACTCATCATGTCCGCCATCTTGCTGTTCACGCCGGAGCGCGCGCGCGTCGTGCACCGTGACGTCATCAAGCTGGAGCAGGTACGCACACACACACACACACACACACACACACACACATACACACACACGCGCACAGTAGGTAGTGAGGGAGGACTCGCTCTCGTTGCAGAACTCGTACTACTACCTGCTGCGGAGGTACCTGGAGAGCGTCTACCCGGGCTGCGAGGCCAAGTCCACGTTCCTGAAGCTCATCCAGAAGATCCTGGAGCTGAGGAAGTTCGCGGAGGAGGTGACAGGAGTGTACCTGGACGTGCACCCCGTAGAGCCGCTGCTCATGGAGATATTCGACTTGAAGCACCACGTGGCCTGACCTGTTGTGGTTATTAGGATGTTTGTGAGTGGAAGAAGAGATATTGGGTGCTTCTGTTTTTATCGAAGATGTTAGGTTTTTTATGTTTCTGTGGATTTTAGGGTTAGATTTGTTATTTGGTCTCAAGGTTTTGACGAAATCTTATATATATTGTGACGTGTAAACTATATAATTCTAATGTATTTTTGTTCATTTCTCGTTTTTTATTTTCAATACCTCAACTGTCAACTGTCAGCCAAAATAGATGAATAATTCATATTTGATATAAAGCATTTACATCATATGTTGTTGTATATAAGTGATGAGAGATGTGACGTGACGACAAGTTTACGGCTCAATGTTGTATGTACTATATGTTTATTTAAAGATAGATAATATATATATATATATATATATATATATATATATATATATATATATATATATATATATATATATATATATATATATATATATATATATATATATATATATATATATATATATATATATATATATATATATACATATATATATATATATATATATATATATATATATATATATATATATATATATATATATATATATATATATATATATATATATATATATATATATATATATATATATATATATATATATATATATATATATATATATATATATATATATATATATATATATATATATATATATATATATTATAAATTTGATAAGCGTCTACGAGGGTCAAACTGAAAGTTCTTAGAAAATCAAAAACTAAGCATTCAAGCAAGTTATTAGTTTTATTATAACTTTTCAAAATAGCGTCCGAAAAGCACCTTGAAACCACCACCACCAGAAAAGCACCTTGCCCACTCGGCCTTAGGGGTCTCTTCAACGGCGTTTTGAAACGCAGCCACTGCTTCTTCGGCGTTCATAAAATGTTTTCCTCGAAGTTTTTCTTTTATTTTCGGGAATAAATAAAAATCGCAGAGTGCGAGGTCGGGGTTTTACGGCGGGTGACCCAGTAATTCCACGTCTAAGGTCGCCAAATAGTCGATCGTTTGCCTGGCGGTGTGCGACGAGGCATTGTCGTGATGAAGGAGGATCCTGCTGCGAGGTCGTTTCTCTCGAACTTTTTCCAAGACAAGTGGCAAACAGTTGTTAGTGTACCACTCTGCATTAACCGTTTTCTGATTCTCTAAGACAACTGTCGCGTAATGACCTGTCTTTCCGAAGAACGAGGCCACCATCTTTTTTCCAACACTTCGACCTGTCTTCACTTTAGTTGGCAACTCTTCGGAAAGAAACACCCACTGAGCAGACTGTCTTTTGGTTTCCGGATCATAACAGTAAATCCAGCTTTCGTCACCCATTAGTATGTCGAACACGGCATTTGAGTCACCTCCGTTAAATTTTTGGATCATTTCTCGGCACCAATCAACACGGCGGAGTTTTTGAGCCTCGGTCAAATTATGCGGTATCTAGCGGGCACAAAACTTCCTGACCGCTAAATGTTGACTCATACCTATGCCTAGACTTGTCCGAATCTGCTGATAGGTCACTCTTTTGTCAGTCTCTATCATACGCCGCACAACACTGATATTATCTTCAGTTGTCGCTGTAGAAGGCCGTCCCTCACGCAAATCATCGGTGAGATTAGTTCGACCACGTTTGAATTCATTAAACCAGTTGTAAACTGTGGCACGACATGGGGCTTCATCGTGAAAAGCCAATCGAAGTCTATCATAACTTTCTTGTTGACTTATATGACATCGAAAGTCATAAAAAATCATTGTACGAAAATTTTCTCGGCTTAAATTCATTCTGACGTGCACAGACAATTTTCAATTTGCCGCCAAATCGTAAAACAAATGACAAACGAATGAAATGTATACTCAATATTATTGGTAAAGAGTTCTAATTTTAAAATTTAAACTTATTTTTTTAATATAATGCTTTTAAGTTGCCAGTTCTAAAAACTTTCAGTTTGACCCTCGTATATTTGGTTATAAGCGTCTTTATATATATTTATTTGTATGCATTATACATATATATAAACAGTTAGATGTCGTGTCTAAAAGTGCCTTTTTACTTATTATAGTAGTTCTACTAAAGATATAAATATTATGGATGACATTTTTGTTTATATATTTTTTTATTATTTATTCTTTGGAAATAGACATTACTTTGAAAAATAATTGAAAAATGGTTTCGGGTTCAATCCCACTAGTGGTACATACTGTACGTTTATATTTAGTTATTATTGTCATTTGTAAGAAGAAACGTAAGAAGAAAATAAAATATATATAGCTTGTGTATATGTATCTATGCACATATTAGAAATTGTCTTTAAATGAGAATCCTTCTAAGGAAAATGGTATTTATAAAACGTCATATATCACACTCGACTTTTGACTGTCGTTGACTTTGAACGTGTGACCTCCATTTCATTTGATACTCTATGGAAACGAAACAACCGGTGTCTTGCAGATAGAAGTTCTCTTTTCTTGAAGTAACTAGTGCTTCTGAGGTTTAGAGTACATTGGAACTACTGAGGTCATATTTAATATTTGTTTCCATTGTATTGTAAATTTGCCGTTCTGTCAAAAATTGAATAATTTGTTAACTTAACCTTGCAAATTATTAAAATGAGGCTTCTCTATTAAAGTTTGGACTCGACTTGTCTTTATAAGGAAAATACTCTTTTTTATATAAAATATAGTTACGTTGTAACATTGTATATACCAAAAACTACTAGTTATATTGTAAAATGTATGGAAGATGACTGCGGAGAGTTAGAGAGAGTTTCTATATATGTTGAATGTATGAAAGTTATGTATTAAAATGACATTTTTTTATTACGTCAATAAGTAAATATGAGAGAGTCATAAATCCTATTTAAGTAAATAAGAAGATGAAAGGCCACAAACTATATGTCAAGTCAATGTATACAGAATGTTCTAGCGAGTGTCTTTATAGAGGTTGGTCGCGGGTTCGGATCCCGTTCGAGGGAATGTTTATATTGATAATTAGTTTTATTTCAATTTCAATATATCTCTTCAATATAGAAGCGAGAGAGAGTCCAGTGTTATGACACTTCACTATCGAGTGGCGGAACTCAACGCCGCGCTTTACTAGAACAGAGAAAACATTGTCTTTATCCAAAGTGGATATTGAACCTGTAACTACCCCTTACGTCACGATGTCCTCTATTTCAGAACATGCTGTATACGTTTTAGAAAGAATATATTTTTTTTATATACATTATTGTAAATATTGTCATTATAGAAATTATTTTTATAAACATTTGTTACGACATGTTTAAATTAATGCAATAATATTTTTTAATAAATATAGTACTTTGTTACATAGTGTGTTTTGCTGACGCTCCTTTGGTTTAAAAATAATGAAAATCATCAAATGTATTGTCAATAATATACGTTAGGGTTCCGTAGCCAAATGGCACACAAAAAACCCTTATATATATACGTAAGAATATATATTAGCTTCACGCTTTTATCCCACATATTGCAGGGTAGGCAGAGGGAACTGCAGGAAGCAGGAGCACGTCTCGTCCACCTTAAAGGCCGGCAACACCTCTCTTGTAACACCTCTGCTGTTACACATGGCCGTGGGCATCGGTGATCACTTACCATCAGGTGACCCGACCGCTCGTTTGCCTTGTCCTTCCCATAAAAAAAAACTATATGTACCGTTCTGTTCAAACTGTCAAATTCCGTTGCTTGGTATCTGCTTCTCCGTCCCCACTTTCCGCCTTTTTCGAGGCATTGCGTGTTGAGTGGCGAAACTCAACGCCGCGCTTTGCCTACTTTCCAGAGCCAAGAAAATGGAAATAGAAAAATCTTCCCCGAGCGGGAACCGAACCCACAGACCGACGCGTTTACAGGAAGACGCTTCTGCCTCTGCGCCACGACGACGGCCCTCTTACGCTACGACAGTCCCTTATATGAAAACAGGAAAAACTATTTTACTAATCTTTACACAATATACAAGTAAATACTTATAGTGGTAGAGACCTGCATCTACATCATTACAAGTAAATTATTCAAAACACTTTTAATATTTCGTTTCTCAAACACCTCCTTGTCATAATATTAAGAAATAAACATCTCACAATCATCTAAACTTTATTAACTCACACGTGCAAACTAAAACAATTATGACCACTAACAAAAACATCTAAACAAACATAAATTAAATAAAAATAAAACTAATCACTAATACCCAGTGCCAACTTCATTTCCAGCGTGTAGTTCTCTAATCTCTCCACTTTCTCTTCATCATTCTCACAATCTTCAAAGACTTCATCATCTCCAGAAACATCTTTCACGTTAACCTCATCACCTACTTCATTTACTTCATCGACAACTTCATCATTTCTAATGTCTACTTCATTAATATTTGAATCATTAGATTCTTTACATTCTTGAGCATCTACAGTAGTTTCTTCCTTATCTTTTTCTAAAGAGAATGTCCTATTTGTCTCTTTATACTCAGTGAGAGTGTCTTCGAACGAGGTGTCCGCACTTGGTACCAAGGTGGTCTCGAGTTCATTCCCGTCTGCAACAGATTCAGTGGGAGAAGGCGTGTAGTTTACAAAATGGGAGGATCGCCATCTTTGTTCTGCTTCTTGCACTTGAGTCTCCAGTATATGCGATACTTCTGTTATCTAAACAATATAATAAAATATATGATAATAAATGACAAATACTTATTCATATTTTTATTATTTAAATAAAGAACACTTACCAGTCTGCTAAGTCAAAATAACGGAGACGGACGGAACGGAGAGCCTTAACCTAGTTTTAAGACACTCCGTCCCCCGCTTTCCGTCTGTTCGCGGCATTGCGTGTAGAGTGGCGGAACGGGCCAAACGGCAGAACTCGCCGCACTTTGCCTAGTTGCAAAGTAAATGGAAAAAATCATCTCCCACGAGTGGGAATCGAACCCTCAAACCGTCCGTATACCGTCGAGTCCACCTATATCCGAATATACAGAGAGAACCTAGTCTTAAGATTCTCCTTCCACTCAAACTCAGCTTCTATAGCCTTACTCCGGAAGCCAAGACCCCGCCTTATCATGGCAGATCAGAGAAACGAAAATAATTGTGGGGTCTCTTATAAAAATCAAACCTACAATCGTCGTTACAGTCAGACACGGACCCACTGAGTCTAACCTAACCATCACTAAATAGAAACAAAATTTCTAAGCCCCATTTACTCTTGCTGATCCTGTCCTTCCTGGCTTAGAACAACTAGTGATGTACCTCTCAACTCACACTATACTCATTCTCCAACTCATCAGAAATCTGCTGAATAATAGAATTAGTAGTGTTGTCCACTCTGCCCTCGTGGGACATGACCACGTCGATCTGTCTGTACATCTCCTCTTCTTCGTACTTCATAGTTTTGTTTAATATTTCAGTCGCCACAGACTGTTCGATGCGAGCGTCCTCGGCCATGTCGGCGTAATTTGTGCCTGAAAATGAAATGGCATTATTTTATATCTAATTAAAAAATATTTATATATGAGAGCTATCAACTTGGTCATTTGAAGGGTGCAAAAAATGAACGGTGCGAATTTAAAATTCTATTATTTTTAACCACCTTGCTTATTCGCCTTTACTTTCACTCTTAAAAGTGTGTAAAGAAAATTACGAGATAAATAAATACAAATAAAAAATTGTCTATTTTTTTTTCTGTCTGTAAATGCGAAGGTTTGTGGGTTCGATTCCCACTCGGAGAAGAGGAATATTTCCATTTTCTTCGTTCTGGCAATTAGGCAAAGCGCGGCGTCGAGTTCCGCCACTCAACACGAAATGTCTTGAAAAGGCGGAAAGCAAGGACTAAGCAACGGAGTGTCTTAACACTAGGTTCCTGTGGTTCCTGCTGTTCTCGCTGCCTACCCTGCCATATGCGGGATAAAGTGTGAAGCTATAAAAATATAAACCAGAGCTACTTTTTAAACAAAATAAAAAAATATTTACTTAGTTGCAACTACGAGTCTTTCGACGACATTAAATCACAACTACTTACAATTACGAAGTATATTTAAAAATGTACTACACCTTGAGAAGGAAACCTGTCATCATCATAAGAATTGATCATACCAATGATGGACTTCTTCGCTTCGTCTTCTTCGATTTTACTTGTACTTACATTATGAGCTGTGAAATAAAATGTAAAAGGTGCCAATAATTACAAAGCGCGGAATTAAGTAGAATAGAGATGCAAAAGATATATACTGTAAGAAAAAATATATTTTTAGGTGTATCTAGTAATTTTGTTTTTCTGCTTTAATTTTGAACATTATGTTATAAAAAAAGTTGACGTAGTGGAACTTGAACCTGCACCTCTCGAATACATACATTTGTACCACACCATCGCTGGAGCTTTTGTTAAATTCTTTTTTTTTTTTTAATATGATATTTAAAATATTTTTTTAGCTCCACGCTTTATCCCGCACATGGCAAGGTAGGCAGAGTGAACTGCAGGGACCTTGGGAACCTAGTGTTAAGACACTCCGTTGCTTAGTCCCTACTTTCTTCTTCCCCACTTTCCGCCTATTTTCGAGGCATTGCGTGTTGAGTGGCGGAACAACGCCGCGCTTTGCCTAGTTTGCCAGAGCGAAGAAAATGGAAATAGAAAAATCCATCTTCCCAGATTGGGTATCGAACCCACAAAAACCTTCGCGTTACAGGCAGACGTTGCGCCTCTGTGCCACAACAGTCCTCATAAAAAATAATTTCATACAAATAATTCTATTTACCATCATCCCTCGTAGATGAAAGCTCTTCATCTAAGTTAGCACTCCTAGCATGTACATTATCTCCAGCACTCCCTCTCTTACCACCATCAAGACTATCTTTAGCAGTGCTTGGTCTAGATCTCTCTTTTCTCTCATTAGATTTAAATGTAGGAGATTCTAGTATATCACTTTCTGAACTGTTTGTATTTGAATCATCAGATATGTGTATAGACTCAGTATCGGATGAAGATGCTAAAATAAAAAAAATATATAAATAATTGGTATACATTTTTTTAGCACCTTCAGGGCAATTACTTGTTGTTAATAAGCCCTTATAAATATCAATTCAGTCCGTCCTACAGGAAGCTGCTGCTTTCAGCGTTTGACTGCGAACGTGATGGTAGTGGGTTCAAATCCTATTCTGTAAATTATTATATTTATATTTTTTTTATCCCTGCTGTTATAAAAAGTAATAAAATACAATGAGCAAGCGGATAATAGATAACCACATTTATTTAGATCCTGGATCACTAAAATAATGACCATTGAAAGAAATATATCACAAAACGTAATTTAATAAAAGTTCGAAAATTATGCTTTAGGACCCTACAACCAGAATAATGAGTATTTATTGAGTATACCAAATTTCTTAAAAATCAGTTTAGAAGTTTAGGAGTCCATCGCGGACAAACGTTGTTTGTCACGTAATTTATATATATTAAGATATGTACATAACTCACAAAAAGATTCAACATTTTCATCACCGATTTCATAAGTAACTTTACTCTCTTCACATTTGGACTCAACATTTTCATACAAAACGGCCCCAGGTACGTGAGTCAGTTTCACTTTATTCGGATCTGGCAAAGATAATGATAAATTATTATACAGACAATAGCTTGCTACCACTACCGAGTAACATACATGTACGCGCACAAAAGCCGTCTTAGAGTAGTTAGAATATATCTAACTTTGACGACGGTAGTGATTTCTATTCTAACTAGAGTTAAATTTGCGTTTTTTCACATTAGCCAGGCTTTTGCCGAATTTTACATAAAATACCTCTTAATGTGTAATACATATATATTATGCAAATTAGAACGTAAAATCTTTACCCTGTGTTTCTCCTGCAGTCTTCTGACTGAGGGCGATTCTGTCGTACGCGTTATCATTTCTATAGGTAGTGATGTAATTCCTCTGCTGCAGCGCGTGCGCAGGCGCCGGTTCTATGGACTTGTGGAACTCCGCCATTATCTTGGCATCGTAGAGCTTCTAACAAGGAAAGAAAATTAAAGTTTTTTTTTTCATATCTTCACGCTGTATCCCGCACATAGCAGGGTAGGCAGAGGGAACTGAGGAGTGGCAATCGAACCCAAAAACCGTCGTGTTTGCAGGCAGACGCTGCGCCTCTGTGCCGCAACGGTGAAATTGTAATAAAAAAACTCACAAAAAGCCAAAAATCAATTTTGAATTTAAATGAACATTAATCAACTTCATGTAAGTAAAAAAAATATGAGTTTTATGAATCTGATGAATAAGTAGAAAACCATAGAAGCGCAAAGGCGTAGCTTTCGCCTGTAAACGCGATGGTTTGCGAGTTCGATTAACATGAGGGGAAGTACCCTGCCATGTGCGGGATAAAGTGTGAAGTTTTAAAAAAAACGGAATAAATAGACTTTTATTAGTTAATCGTATCACTTCAAGTCACAACACCTTACCATTGGGTCAACAGCAGGCTCTCCCCTCGCAATCCGAGCTTCTCTTTCCAACTGCTCTCTATCTAACTCTGCAAATATTTCTAAATCTTCAGCGCTAGGCTCTAAATCGTAATTGTCTTCTGTAACTTCTTCTGGAGACTGTAGTGGAGTGGTGACTTTAACAGCTGTTCTTGCACTATCGCCGCCGCCCTTAGATTGTGAAGCTAAAAATATTTTTAAGTCATCTCCCGTTTTCTAGTGTACTTATACTTCAATATTCTACGTAGTTTGGTATCAATAATTATTGTGTTTTACGATTAAATTTATATATTATAAATATTCTACAAATTCACGTTCAGTAAGTCGATTACCAATTTAATCATCATTCTCAAAAAAGCTATCATTATAAGATCTTATATAATATGCTGTTTTAAATAATTAATTTTAGCTATAAATAAAAAAAATCGCCATATCTTTTCCTATAAAATTTGTAGTTTTATTTAGTAATTAGTAAAATATTTTCTACTAAAATAGTGTAATTAACTGTATATATACCTTCCTGACTTCCACTACAGTCATTTGAACATGACGAGTCTTTTGATTCTTGATTTTTATTCTCCTTGTGTTCACTTTCTTTATCTTTTGATTTTGCATCACTATCATTGGCCTCAACACTCTTACCTTTTGATTCATCACTCTCTTCAACTACTCTACTTATTTCTTTTATTGGTATACGTTTTCTCGTCTTTCCAGTGTCTGTTGCATCTTTTCGTACGTTAGTTTTTTCATGGGCAAGTTTTCTATCATGATCTATAATCAAGTTACCATCTTCTACGATACCGCTACTTTCTTGTACGTGCTCAACTGTTATTTTGTTCTCATCTTTAGACCTTTTGTTATATTCCTCAATTATTTCAATAAGTGGTTTCTTCTTGGCATCGAAATCTTGAAAAGATTCTATGGTTTCACATTTGTCTTTTTCTTGATCAGCTTTCTCTATACTCTCTGTAAATATTAAAAGTAAATAATATAAAAAAAATGTTCGTATAAATAAAAAAACATCTCAAAAAAGGCGGAATGCGGGAAATATATAATGCGGGGAATAGAGGGTGAAGCTATAAGAAAAATATCTAATATTTTATATTATTAGTATGATAATCCTACCTTTAAAAGTTTGAGTAGCTTTCTTGTTTCCTGTACGCGACGGCTGATTGAATAGTAAATTATTTATCGTGCTAATTTCTGACGATGTTTTTCTGGAAAATAAAAAGTTACAATTTACATATCAAATGCTTACATTTTCAAATAATAAATAATATTAATATTTCAAAGTCACCTGTCTCCCGCTTGCCTTGTATTACCACCAATGCCAAATCCACTCCACTCCTCTTCAATATTTTGTTCATCTTTCAGTTCCTGAATGAGATGCTTCCCACGATCTACTTCTGACCACTCTATTTTTGCAGTTTCAGCTTCTAAAATAAGAACCCTTTTAATATAATAATTTTTATATCCTCACGTTTTTATCCCACATATGGCAGGGTAGGCAGAGGGAACCGCAGTAAAATTAGGAACCTAGTGTTAAAACACTCCGTTGCTTAATCCTTGCTTTCTCCGTTCTGCTTGCTTACGCTTACATTACGTGGTGAGTGACGAAACTCAACGCCGCGCTTTACCTAGTTGCCAGAGCGAAGAAAATGGAAATAGAAAAATCCATCTTCCCCGACAGGGGATCGAACCCAGAAACCGTCGCGTTAGCTGCGTTACAGGCAGACGTTGCGCCTCTGCGCCACGACGCTCCTCATTATTTATATTAAAAGTAAGAAATACTGTTAGAAAGAGATTGAAAAGAGAAGGTAGATTTGATATAATTCTACCTTGGAACTTAGAATCATCTTCGCTCGAGTCGCTGTCACTCGTAGTATCAGACTCAGTGTCGCTCAACATGTCTGTCACTACACCGTTCTTGTATTTCTTAGGCTCGTCGATATTTTCTGCTAATTCTTCGACGACTTCATGACTTTCTTTTTCTTCTTCCTGTTTTATAATTTAAATTTTATAATCATTACTTAATTTAAGTTGTAATTATAATTTAATAATTGATAATAAAAATGTATTTTTAAGTGTTTTAAATTTAGGTTGTGACAAATTTTCTGACACTACTCGTACCTTTCTGACATTAAGAGGCAAGCGTATCAGAAGTTTTGACGTCGACTCAATAATATCGAATAGTTTAGTTGCTTAGATTGCTTGGATGTGAAATAAGGAGAGCGAGTTCAAGTCCTGCTTTGACCAAATTTATGTACGTTTCTAATGATTTAACTAATGTGAGGTATTTTATTATTTTGATTTACTCCACAGTCAAATAATCACCAGATAAGACAAAAGCCACAAATCTAAATACCCAAAATAAAAACATAATATAAATATATATTATGTTTTATAAAATTAAAAAAAAAAACAAGGAATAACCTTATCCTCTATTGCGGGAAGTCCCGACTTCTCTCTCTCCTCCTTCTCCCGCGCCTCCCGTCGCGCTTTATTCTCGTCTCTCATCTTTATCAAGTACCGGACACTCTCCATCACCTTTTCTTGATCTTTCGCTATCCATCTTTAGTATAAAATTATAAATTTTATAAATATGTATATTTATATTCAAATGAAATGAAATGAATTTCTGAGGTGAAATTCTAATTTCCGTTAACATTTATTTTGAGGACTACTAGTGCCTAGTATATTATTAAGTCTAGTTCAGATTTTTTGCTTATGTCTCTAAAATATTAGTACGAGGGTCAAACTGAAAGTTCTTAGAAAATCAAAAACTAAGCATTCTAGCAAGTTATTAGTTTTATTATAACTTTTCAAAATAGCGTCAATTTACATCAATACATCGCTGCATTCGATGGAACCATTGAGAAAAGCACCTTGCCCACTCGGCCTTAGGGGTCTCTTCAACGGCGTTTTGAAACGCAGCCACTGCTTCTTCGGCGTCCATAAAATGTTTTTCTCGAAGTTTCGTTTGCCTGGCGGTGTGCGACGAGGCATTGTCGTGAAGAAGGAGGATCCTGCTGCGAGGTTGTTACTCTCGAACTTTTTCCAAGACAAGTGGCAAACATTTGTTAGTGTACCACTCTGCATTAACCGTTTTCTGATCCTCTAAGACAACTGTCGCGTAATGACCTGTCTTTCCGAAGAACGAGGCCACCATCGTTTTTCCAACACTTCGACCTCTCTTCACTTTAGTTGGCAACTCTTCGGAAGGAAACACCCACTGAGCAGACTGTCTTTTGGTTTCCGGATCATAACAGTAAATCCAGCTTTCGTCACCCGTTAGTATGTCGAACACAGCATTTGAGTCACCTCCGTTAAATTTTTGGATCATTTCTCGGCACCAATCAACACGGCGGAGTTTTTGAGCGTCGGTCAAATTATGCGGTATCCAGCGGGCACAAAGCTTCCTGACCGCTAAATGTTCATGGAGGATTTTGTGCACTTGACTCATACCTATAGACTTGTCCGAATCTGCTGATAGGTCACTCTTTTGTCAATCTCTATCATACGCCGCACAACACTGATATTATCTTCGGTCGTCGCTGTAGAAGGCCGTCCTTCACGCAAATCATCGGTGAGATTAGTTCGACCACGTTGCACGAGATGGGGCTTCATCGTGAAAAGCCAATCGAAGTCTGTCATAACTTTCTTGTTGACTTATATGACATCGAAAGTCATAAAAAATCATTGCACGAAAATTTTCTCGGCTTAAACTCATTCTGACGTGCACAGACAATTTTCAATTTGCCGCCAAATCGTAAAACAAATGACAAATGAATGAAATTATACTCAATATTATTGGTAAAGAGTTCTATTTTCAAAATTTAAACTTATTTTTTAATATATTGTTTTTAAGTTGCCAGTTCAAAAAACTTTCAGTTTGGCCCTTGTACCTCGTTCACCGCTTTCCAAAGTTAGAGGTAACGCTTTTTCTTATATTTAGTCTTTCGCAATCGGAAGACGTGCGTAGATAATAGTATACCTCGAGAAATGGAATATTCAAAATAAAAATAATTTTCGACCCATTACTTCCTTAGACGAGCGCGCCCAAATAATGAAATAAACAAACATTTCGCCTTTATATTATTAAAAAATAAAGCAGGCACAGTACATATGGGGAAATCAATATACATTTTATGATTTTGTTGTTACGAAAGTATTTAGTACAGAAATTAATGTTTAATTATTGAAATCAGTAAAACCTATTTGTAATGTTAAATTCTTTATGATATTATTTTCGAATATTAAACAGAAAAGTGAGCTGTTGATTGGATAAAAAAGTCTGAATAATTCTGAATAATTAAAAATAAATACCAAATAAATTTATATTACTCTGTTATTTTATGAAAATTGGACTCTGAACAACGAAATCCTGGTCTAGCCGACATATAATTTTAATACTTTAATTTTTTTCTAGGAGATGCTTAAAATTTAGCTTCACGCTTTATCCCGCACATGACAGGGTAGGCAGAGGGAACTGCAGGAACCACAGGAACCTAGTGTTAAGACACTCCGTTTCTTTCTCCCTGCTTTCGCCGTCCTCGTTTTCCGCCATTTTTCGAGGCATTGCGTGTTGAGTTCCACTAAACGCCACGCTTTGCCTAATTTCCAGAACGAAGAAAATGGAAAAAGAAATTCCATCTTCCCGGAGCGGGAATGGAATCCACAAACCGTCGCGTTTACAGGCAGACGCTTAAGCCTCTGTGTCACGACGGTCCTCATTTAAAAAAAAATAATTTTGAAATATTAATATTTTTTATATACCGTCTTCTCTCAGCGATCTCCTCCTGCACGCCTCCCCTCTGCCAGGCGACGGCGCACGCGCGGTCTCGCGGGAATATAGGGCGGTTGTCTAAATTCAACAACTCTTTCAGGCGTAATGTCAAAGTTTTGCGATACGCTGGTATGTTGCGGACTACTGGGTTCCCGGTCAAGACGAGAACTGGAAATAAGATAAAAAAAATAGGGAAAGTCCCGCTGAGTTTCTCGCGCCGGTTCTTCTCAGGTGAGAGGCATTCACTTTGGCGAACTGGTGCGAAATTTAACTATTTGACGTTCAAAAAATGAACCATGTAACTTCTTATTCTGAATAAAATTATTTGACATTGACTTTGATTTTGACTTTAAAAAGTGATTAAGCTTACTTTAATAACCATTTCCTCTTCATATAACATTCAATTAATATACACAACAGTTACTTGTAAGTTATCAACAAGCTTATAAGAGATATTTCGTTTGATTTAGTGGAGATCAATACATTTTTCAGGTTCACGCTTTCTCCCCCGTATGGCAAGGTTGATAGTGTTGATAGTGGGTTAGGTAGACCTAAGAGAGAAGAACCCACTATCAATACTCTCCACCTGAATTGGAGGTATTTCGTGTAGTGCGGCGGAACTTAACGCCCTTTATTTCTATACCATAGCGGAGAAATGACGGCAATACAACTCCACGGAATCAAACTCACAACATTCGTAATATACGGATAGATTGCACAAAACATAGAAAATATTATTTTAATAAAAAAAGTAGGTACACATCAATCTAAATATGTTTAAATTGTTATTTTCTTTGGCTTCCAGAACCAATTATAAATAATTTATATATATTCACTTGAAAGATGACCCCGACCTAAGGTAAGCCAATGACAAATAAAAACATTTGGTAAGGTAACTTCACTGAATCAGGATTATATAAACATTGCAATTAGCTTACGAAATTTATTTACTCATTAATATTATTAGAATAAAATATACGAAATGGACGTGGAAAGGGATATTGTTAACGATAACAGAATAAACTATGCCATGGCTGCGTTGTTCAAGCAGCAAGGTGAAGCTGCACGTGTGTACGTGCAGAAGAAGAATGAGAGAAATATGAATGGTGTTAAGACGTGATCTTCAAAGAACATTGAGAGTCAGCTCAGCTGACCGAATCCGCAACGAAGAGAAACACATTATGGTAGGTGCCAGCGAGGATGTCACAGTGAAAATGAAGAAGAACGTGCTCAGATGGTTCCGGCACGTTGAAAGAAAGACTGATGAATGAATAGTAAATTATAAGCGTTGCGCTCGAGTCTTCGCCACTTACACTCGAATCGTTTATTCATCGCACATTTTCTGTAAGATTTTTATCATAAACAAAATTTAAGAAAAGAGACGAGAGCTGACTTAGCACTTTATTACGCGTTTTTACAATGACGTTATGTCGTATTACTATTTTCGTAAAATAAATAAAGTACGGTACAGTAAAGAAATACCCACTTTTATTGAATGGATTATTTTCATTTCAATACAAACCTTTCAATGTCGCCATGTCCTGCAACACGTCCACAATAAGCGGATCCTCTAAACGATTGTATGATAGATCTAGTACTGACAAGTTCTTGCAGTGTTTCAATTGATCTAAATCATCTGAAAATATGATTATAGTACAATCAACATTTGAACCAACACGTTGCGTGATACAGCCAAATAAACTACTCCCATAGATAACATTTCTGTTGGAAGTTTTCATTTCTCAGAGGCAGGCAGAGGAGATAATTTTGAACAGTGATAAAATAGTGATAAAGTTTGTATTGTTACCAGAGGAAAGAAAATGAAATAATTCATTTCCGCGAATAGGAGTCGAACCCACAACCTTTGCGCTTGCCGTCAACCTATTTAACTAATATACTAAAGAATTGGTTCAAGTCCTTACCAACTGTTGTCAGCATATTATGGCTAATACTAAGCGTGTGTAAATCAGGAACTACGTCCAAATTTTCAATTTTTGTCACAAAATTGTGATCCAAGTTTAAAGTGTCCAGTTTAGGACATCCATTTAAATTCTCAATTTTCCTCAACACATTGTAATGCAGATACAAGCACTTCAATTCGGAGAGTGTATCGAGACCTTCGATCCTTTGAATGCCATTATTTTCAAGAAATATACATTTCAGCCCCGTATATTCTTCTAAGTTTTCAATTTTGGAAAATCCCTTGAAATTGAAAATAAAAATTAAGTAATTAAAAAGATTTTTTATGTCTTCATCCTGCACATGGTAGGGTAGGCAGAGGGATCTCTACAGGAACTGTCCGTTGTTTCACTCTGCTTTCTAAGTCCCTGCTTTCCGCCTTATTGAAGGCATTGCATGTTAAATGTTTACAAGTAGATGCTACTCCTCTGCGCCACGACGGAAAGGATTTAATCTTTACAAGTCAAATTTCTCGGAACAAAACATATATTTTTTAATATTTCTCCGAATAAAAATCAAATAAGTAAGATTATTGTTTTTTTAAATTAAACGATATTTACTAACTTTAAAATGTAAATACAGAATATCGTTTAGATAAGGTGTACAGTACAACTTGTGTTGCTTGCAATGGTTCCTTATAAACTCCTTGGTCATTCTTGGTCCTTGATTCATTTCCTCCAATTCCTTTTCTATTTTCAATTGAAACTGTTTTTGTTTTTCTTTTTCAGCCATCTCTTTTTTCAGTTTTTCATCCTCTTTGGGATCTACCAAAGAAAATATTTAAATTTAAATTTGTACTTATTTGTAAGAAGACACTATTTGCTTACCTTTAACTTCATCAAGTGCCGGCACCTCAGATACTTTAGTTGCTACATTTTCTTTCAATTCATCTTCCCTTACAAAATCACCTTTGGCTTTTTCGTCAATTTCTGGCAACTCTTGAATTTTAGGACTGGCCTTTAATTTTTTCTTCTCTTCACGTCTTAATAAATTATTTGCAAGACGCAATACTTCTTTGTTATCTTTCATCTTATCCTTGATATCGTATAAAAGTCCATCTATTTTCTTGTTTCTTTCAGTTTCTTGTTTTTTAAGCATATTCAGTTTATCGTTAGTCGTTGTAACTTCCTGATTTACGTTCTGTAGTTGTGGCTTGTTATCTTTTATAGTTGGATGTAAAACCTCGTGAGATTTCTGTAATATCCCATCAACCTCTTTCATAAAATCCTGACATTCTTTGTTTCTTATTTCGTAATTAGTCTTACATGTTTTAACTCTCGTTTCATGGTTTTGAATTTCATTATTCAGTTTATTAATTGCATTATTTATGTCGTCTATTTCTAGCTGTGTAACGTTATTGGCTTTACTACCTCTGTTATTTGCTACTACTTCACTTTCTCGGTTGTCATCATTTTTAGTTTTATTTTGCTCTGTTATTTTGTGTTCTTTTCGTGCTTCCCCTTCTTCTTTAAGTTTCTGATATACAAGATTAGATTTTCGTGAATTTTCTAAAGTTTCATTTACATCATTAAGTAATTCGTTCATACTATTAAGTTTATTTGTTATATCTTCCCTAATCAAAGTACTTAAATTTTCTGCACCCTCGACAATGTTTCTTGCAAGATTCCTCATTTCGCTATATTCAAGATCATTATTTTCAGCATTCTCGGTTCTACCAATTTTAAATATATCTTGTAGGGCATTTTGTAGAGTCTCTTCTATCCTCATATTATAATTTGCTCCATTGTTTTGCCTCTCGTCCTGCGAAGCTTCTGATTCATTTATATTAATTGAATCTATTAAATCATCATTTGCTTGTGAATTACTTATCGATTGACAGTTCTCAGTTGAAGGACTCTGGTTCAAAATACTAGTAATATCCTGAAGACATTTTTCAGTGTTCTTAAGTTTTGTTTCAAAATTGCTTGTACGGGGCTCATTTGCATTCCTCTGTTTATCTTGTTGCATTTGTACTTCATCTTCACACGAGTATTGAGGCTTAAACTTACTATCCTTTATTGGTATATTAAGTGATTCATTTATGGCATAACTTTCTTTAACCATTTCCATTGGTGACTGATCTCTCTTTGGTTGAATTAGGCAATATGAAGATTCTTTTAAAATTGGATGATTTTCTATTTTCATGGTGTTAGAATTTGTATAATCGTTTTCTTTGTGATTTGGATCTTCGTACTTATCAGCTAATTGCTGGAACATTTCCTTAGTTTCCTGGAACCTCGTTTCGTAAGATTTGTTAGTGCATTCTGTTACAGCTTTATCGATAGCATCAAATTCTCTATCATCATTTGATTCGTCTGACACTTCCTCTTCTATGTGTATAGAGGCCTTATTTAGTTTACTTTTGGCCCGATATTCAGCGGCTGCGTTCATTAAAATTTGACTATTTTTGTATTTTATTGCCTTTTGTTTTATCAATGTCTCCTGCTGCAGACTCTAACTCAGCCTGTATTTCAGAATACTTAGGTAATTGTATTTCATCTAAAGGAACTGCAATATTCTTATTTTGGGAATTAATAGAAATCTGAATTTGTTTTGCTTTTTCCTCTATTATAGGATTGTCTTTTAGTTTTTCTTTTATTTCATCTTGAGTTAAAGGTCTGTTATAACCTTCAATGCTTGTGAATGGTTGACCAGTCATTACTTCGTATTCTGACCTAATAGGACCAGATGCTGATGCTGCTATGTAAGGCGTATTTATATTGGTTCCCTCTATAAGCGGTTTTAATTCATTTTCAATTACCTTATCTATAGTTTCTTTTGGAAAACTTGCATCTTTAAAAAAGTGTTTTAATTCAGTCCGCTTCTTTTCTATATACTCAGGATCGTGAACTTGTGAACCTTCCATATTACTTAATAATTAAATTCGTTTTATTGTGAATAAGAAATTTGCCTTCCAAACATTGCTTGGTTACATTTTATTGTTTTGTTTAATCAATATTCAAAAATGGAAAAGAACATTACCATTACTGTAAATATTTTCAATTATTCTTTAAGAATGATATTTAACATATTAATATAGTATATATTAATTATCAATATTTATTTTGTTTAAATAAATATTATTAAAATGTATAAAATATTTTTTATCCAGAGATAAATTTGCCTGGATTTATTAATATACATTGAAAATGCTCTAACATTTTTAAAATCGATTTTTTATTATTTATATCAAAACAACTTAGTTAATATACAAATAGCAAACTCAGTTTCGTTACTCCAAGTATAGTTATACTAACGCCATAATTAATATTATATAAAATATTAAATAAAAAACTTATTTATACACATATTTAAATTGCCATAAAACTATTTTGTTATATTACTATTATTAACAATTATTTTGTATCAATTTTAAGCAATGTATTAAATGATATAGATAATAAAAATTCTTTCCAAAATCATACATCACTAGTGAGTAGTGTTATTTAAGCGTCAATAGCTTCAAATTTGTCAACACAAATTTTATATGTACCGCAATTTTTATATTATTTCATTTGAAACAATAAGATATGGCCGTCGTGTAAAAGGCATTTTTTAAGTATTGTTATTGATTACCTCTCTTTACACTTAAAATGGCTGATGAAAGGAATTTTCGTTCATCCTATTATGAGAAAGTTGGGTGTCGCGGTGTAGAAGAGAAGAAATCTTTAGAAATACTAATGAAGGAAAAGCCCTGGGACAGGGTTAAGCTTAAACAATTTTGCCTGCGATTTACAGTACCTGCAGCGTATAGAAATTTGGTCTGGAAAGTTTTGCTTGGTAATTATTTACAGATGTAAACAAATGCTGTGAAATGTATATTTTTTACTTAAATCTTATAACAAGCATATTTATTTGTTATTAATGGGCAAATCTTATTTTCAGAAATGTCCTGAGAATATGGGATACTTTCAAGAATTATTAAAATTTTATTTTAATGCAGAATATGTTTTCAGATATCCTCCCAGTGTATGCAGATTCACATCAGTTTGTAGCTGAACAAAGAACTGATCAGTACAATCATTTGCTGTATGCAGTAGAAAAGTTACGCTTAGTAGACATGAAAGCTCCTCGGGGAGAAATTTTGTTAGCAATGTGGCTTTTAGAAATTGAAGAGACTGAAGCACCTAAATTTCCAGAGAGTGGATGTAATGTAAGTATGAATTATTTTTGCTTTTACAAATGGTTTTATATTATATAATTTGGTAACTGCATTCAATCTTGTAATATTAATAGAGCAGTCTTAATGAGATATTCTTAAGTATATTAGTATATTGTATATTGTAGAGACTTATTACAATTCTATTATTGTTTTCATACACTAAAAACAACCCATAGAAACAAGAATTATTTATTTTTTATGATTTTATAGTGTTAATAACTTAGGATAAAAAACCATATAAAGAATCATCAAAAACCATTTAAAGAATCATGCAAAAGTCACAGGTTCAAATCCATTTTGCATTCAAATTTTTATATTTTGTTTAAGATGAATTATTTTTTAAATAATCAAAATTGATTTTACTTATAATTTTATTTCAGTCTGCAGACACCTTTATTCCCATAGCAAAAACATTAGCACAGCTGTATGATGATGAAGTAGATGTATACTGGTTGAGCAAATCTTTAACGGATATTGTGCAAAATATGCAAAAAGACCTTCCTAAATTGAAGGAGGCCTTCCAAAATATGCTCGAAAAGGAAGACAAGGATGTTTATAAGTATGTCTGTTTTACATAGTATGGCTCTTGTATATAATTTCATTTGCATAGACTATATTATATTTCACTAGTTTTATACAATTTTCTCTCTTAATGTCTTCTCCAAGAAGCTTACATGCTATATTTTAGGTTTGTATGTTTACTTTGATTGTGTGTATCAGTAACTTCCTAGTATACATTACTTCAAGGATCATTTTTGTACATATAATTTTAAGAAAAGGCCGGACATAATTAATTAATAAGATATATAGGGGAATGAAAAAATATATATTATGCCTTTGATATGAAAATTTAAACTATATACAATTTCTTCGTTCCTACTACATACTAATACCTACATTTCTTAATAATTTCATTTTACAATTTCTTATTTGTATATTTATTTATGTAATTGCAGTCATCTGGTGGAAGTAAAAGCACTAGATATTCTTCCGCTGACCAAATGGTTTAATTGCTGTTTTGCAGGTGTCCTAGATGACACTTCCCTTACCAAGTAAGTGATTTAATGTAATTTTTCTTATACTAATTAAAATCAAATCATAAAGTGTAAAGATTTAGAGCTATAAATGATGTTAGGCTGATTGAAATTATTGCATTTTTATACAACAACAAATTACTTTCTTTTTAGCTTAATGAGTTAAAAAATACAACTTTAGATGGCTGCAATGATAAGTATAGTATAAAGGTACATCTAGTTTTATGACCAAATGTAATATATAAATAAATCTTAACTAGAAAGCAAAACAGTTATTTGCTTCTATAATGACAGATGAATGATTCTATGCGAATAAACACCTGTAAAATATACAAATAATGTAGCCCTTTTAATATAATTTTATTCACATAAAACAATACTGAACTTAAACATTGAAAATAAATAGTGTATATTAAATGTAAGTCATCATATAAATGTATTTTTATTTAATTTTAGAATATGGGATAAAATTTGTAGTGGTGCACCAAAAATCCTGTCCTTTGTGGCTGTTATGCTTATTGTTACTTTACGGCGACAAATATTGAAGGCGAAGAATGGAGCAGAAGTACTTAAATGTGTTTTAGAGGTAACTATTATACATATTATATAATTATAAACTATATATAAATTATAACTATTTCAAGAAAGAAGTAATTTATTTTACTAATAATAATTGTTTTTTTCTGTTTTAAATATAATTAAAACTACAGACAGTTGGTTTGTTCCCTTTTTAACTTATACTAAATTTTCTTATCATAAATAATAATTATATAACATATTTTTTTTTTCTTTTTTTTTTTAACTTCACGCTTTATCCCGCAAATGGCAGGGTAGGCAGAGGGAACTGCAGGAAGCATAAGAACCTAGTGTTAAGACACTCCGTTACTTAGTCCTTGCTTACTACTTTATAGAATAAATATTAATTATAATGAACTCTTAACATATCTATACTTTTTTATATATTTTTAGTTACATAGAACTAAAAGTGCAATCTTATTTTTAGATTCCAGAACAATGTGAAGAAGTAGTAGCGAATAAGGCAATCGAGCTATGGCAGTATTATGCTCAGCCACAAAATGAACAATTAGCGAAAAAATGATGTATGACCTTCTAATGAGGTCTTAAGCCTCATTAGAAGATGTTTGATGAATGACTCTTGCATGTGACAGTGAAAAAAAAAACGAACTGTATATATATAATCTGTATTTTGTAAAAGGAAACCTTAAGTGGGTGCTTATGATACAAAATAATATTAACTGCATTCACAAGACATTAGTGCTTTATATGTTTTTGAATTGAATTGAAGAATAAAATGTTGTTTTCAATTTTTATGTGTGCGCAAGTTATTATAGAAACATTTTAACGCGTGACGAATATTCTTAAGAGTATGTTTCTCAAATGTTTTTTTTACTATAACGATAATATGATTTTCAACATTAAAAAAATATAAGTTCAAATTTTTACTTTTATTTCTATTTCATATTTTTAATCACTATTGCTTTACAAATAATAGAAAAAAAAAATTCTTAAACTAAGATCAAAGTTCTCCTAATGTTACGTCTAGAATCTCACATTTAATATAACTTTGTTAGCCATCTCAAGAAAAAATTCTTAAATTTAGATTTTTGTAACGAACTACACATTTTCATGTCCTTAGTATAAGATATATAATTTCTTTAACTTTAAATTTATTTATCGATATATTTGTAATAACAATTTAAAATAAAAATAAAAGTTTAAATTGAAACATTTTTTCTGTGATCTGGCAACACTATTTCTAGGTCTCGCCATTTTGCGAGAATGTCAGCCAAATCATCAGCTAGCGTTTATATATGATTTTTATATTATTTAACGTGTAATCATTGTGATTTATTTTCTTTAATATCACACAATAACAGTGCAGTGCAATGGATCGATTTATAAGCATGTGGAAAGTCCGCGAGCTGGCGGACAAGGTGTAAGTTGAGACAATATTTTAACTTATTTTATGTTAATTACACATCCTACTCAGATATCTAGTGGGTTAGTTATTCTAAATATCTACAATCGCACTTTCCTCCTGAAATGTAAATTCATGCATGCGTAAATTTTTAATGCAGTACTTTCTATACGTTTAGTTTTCTCGCCTTAAATCGCGTTGAAATATTCGTTATCAATACTAATGCCCAAAATGATAAGAGATTTGGAATCTTAATCGTTATTTACGTTAATACCTGGATATACATATAGTAATACTATATTATGACATTTCATTATACAGTGGTTACCGCCTTTTATATAGAGCTCTAAAGCCATTCAATAATGTCGAAAGATCTGATAGATGATTTCAACATAGTAACGTAGTAAATTACTTGCATTCATATTTAAATACCAACTATTTAGCCTAAATGTTTTGTATAGAAATATATTCAATAGAACTTCCTGTTTACTCCTCACTTCAATTACAGTGTGCAGTACTTTAGTAAGGATTTTGAATTGGTTATTAAAAATCATACTTTTTATTAAAATATATATTTTTTAGTTTGTAATGATAGTAGTATGTGACCTGAATATGAATGCAATCACTTATATATTATAAATATGCACTTTTGTAACAATTGGTATTGATCTGTGATTATTCAGTTCAATGGATAATAACTTTTATGTATCAATGCCAAACGATTACAATATACACAGTGTAATAATAATAATATATTTTATATTTATATTATATTTTATTTTACTTTATTTTTCTTCATCTTCTCCATTTCTCCACATAGCTACAATTATGCAGTGAGAAACCAGAGTTAAATGTTATAATGCTTGTTTCTGCTGTAGTATAAATTAAATATAAAATAATAAAACAAAACTTTGCATTGCTTTCACTATAATAATTTTATTGCCACAATCAATTATTTATAAGATATAAATGGTTTTTTTCCTATAACTCTTATTACGAGCAGAAAATCTCATGAGGCATGTAAATATTAATTATTGTTTTTTTATGATACAATATAAGGCTACTTAAACAAAAAAAAGTAGACAAAATCTTATATTTTTCTTGTGTACAATAACATTAGTTACTTTAAGATTAAAATTGTTCATTTTAAAAATTGTTAATGATGTCAAATTGTTTAAAGTTGTTTATGAAATATATAAAATAAAGATAAACTATGAAACTACCATTTATTTTTAAATTTGTTTTCAATATAAACATTATTAATTGAAAAATACTTATAGTGAAATGGCAAGTTTAACTCAATACAATATTGCGGCAACCTTGACACCATTTCTTAATCAGTGCCACTGTACTGTACTGAACTATACCTTATATGTACAATTTGGATTTAATTTATACTATAGTATATTATAGAATTAAAAGTCATTGTTACTTATTGTGCAAATCTTGGTTTGTTCATGCAAAGACTGTGGGTTTAAATCCCTTTTGGAGTTCATGAATTTAAATTACATTCTCAGATTGAGAAGAAATAGTGAAAGGATTCAGAAATATTGATTTATTCATAATATTGATTAAAATTTAATAAGGTAAATGTCTCATATGATGTTGAATCTACTTTTAAATTTTTTGTAGTAGTTTTCTACAATATTATAATAATGACAGATTTCCATATTTACTGAGAATATCATAAATAAATGCATAGAGATGATAAAATTATGTATATGTTTGTTATTTTTATAATATCCGCTGTTATAAGTATGATTGATTGTAGTTAAGATAACAGTGATAAGTATTCAGCATTGAACTCTTGTTTGTAATCATCATAGCAATGTCATATAATAACTAAATTATTTTTGTCTATTTGTAATTTTATTGTAAAAATATTTATATGTTATTTAAAATATAAAACTTGTTATTCTATTTCAATATGGAAGATATATTGGAGAAATACCAAATATACCTTGGTAATGAGACGGAGTGCTATAGAGTAATTTTTTATATTAATGTGATAGTCATTAATTGGATTACATTTTATTACTGAGGAGTTTCTTTCGCCATTTCTTCTCCATGACAAAGCACCTTTCCGAAATGGTAGTAGATAAATATTGACGTGCATAAGTTTATCTGTGATACCTATATGAATAAATGATTTTTGATTTTGATTTTTGAATACAGCTTATTGATTAGCACAATTTTAGAAAAGCTCGAATGTGCTTAACACTATTTACAATGGTTTCTAATTTAAATCATATTTTTATGTTTGTGAAAAATAAACAATTGAATGGGCACTATCGGAACGTTCAGACAACTTGTCCTTACATATTACAGAGTTTAGATTATACTAAGTAATAATAATTAACTTAAATCTTTTCATATATTTATGTTAGTTTTCTAAAGAGTGTATGGGTTCGATTCTAATGTGGGGGAAATGGATTTTTCTCATTTCCACTTTCTTTGCTCTGGCATCTAAGCAAAAGCGTGGCGATGAGTTCCGATACTCAACAGGCAATGCCTTGAAACGGCGAAATGCAGGGAACGGAGCGTCTTAACACTAGGTACCTGCGGTTCCCTATGCCTACCCAACTGAGCTGAAGCGTAAAGCTGTGTGCGCGTGTGTAACTTTCTAAAGTATTTTTTACAAACTTTCAATTTACTATGAATTAATAACACGTTGAAATATTCCTTAAAAAAAACTTATCGGAAATAACGGAATTAATGATTTTCAATTCCTTACTTTTTTTAAACTAAACAGGAAATGGAGTATCTTACGTCAGGTTTCCCCAGCTTTTACGCTTTAGTCTGGAAATGGCATGCAGTTGAAAAAATCTTTGGTTTATTATTGTGTAACAAACCACAGTTACCACTTGTTGTTGTGCCAACTTTCACATTCAACCATATTTACGACGAATGATATTTTACTTCTCTATGTTCATATGCTCTGTTCTTATAAAGGACCGTCGTGGCGCAGAGGCGCAGCGTCTGCCTGTAAACGCGGTGGTTCGTGGGTTTAGTTTCCGTTTGGGGAAGATGGATTTTTTCATTTTCTATTTCTTCGCTCTGACAACTAGGCGTTAACGCGGCGTTAAGTTCCGCCACTCAACACGCAATGCCTCGAAAAGGTGGAAAGCGAGGAATGGAGTGTCTTAACACTAGGTTCCCAAGGTTCCTGCAGTTGCCTCTGACTACACTGTTAAGCGTGTGGTAAAGCGTGAAGTTATAAGAGTACCAGATAATAATATTTTTAAAGTCATTTTTTTTATTTTCAAAAATAATTTTAATCGATTACGGTAAAGAGGAGCAACTATTGTGTGTTGTAACTTGTGAGTCGATTCTCTATGGCTCTAGATATCTGGAAAACGTTTTTACACCTCGTTCAACCGCGGGTACTATCTATACCGATATGATTAGTTTGGTCATGGGAGGCTAGGAGGAATAATCGAAATCGCCATTTTTTTTAATTTTTCGTTTAAACTGTTGTTATTTTCGATATAAAAGTTGAACTTATAACCTATATAAAGAACTTGTTATACAGTAGGGGCCAGGGAGGTCCTAAACCCGCTAATTATTTTTTGATTACAAAAAATAATTTAAACACGAATATACATGAAAATAGATTTTTTTTTTAGCTTCACGGATTGTCCCGCACATGGCGGGTAAGGCAGAGAGAACCGTTGGAACCATTGGAACCTAGTGTTAAGACACTGTGCTCTTTTCCTTTTTCTTTTTCTTCTTCTTGGTTCACCTTCCCCGAGTGGAAATCGAACCTACAAACCATCGCGTTTAAAGGCTGACGCTACGCCTCTGCACGATAACGAAATTTAATTATTACGAAATTCAATGTTATTAATATTATTTTTAATTTTAATCTGCAGTATTACGTAACTTTAGCGAATTCGAGGTTACGCGTTTTCAAAATCTCGGCCTCAGTTCGATTAAAAGAGCGAACTTAACTAATATATAGTATATACCTACATGTATATGTATTTAAAAAAATTTTAGGTAGCTTAACCACCTTGTTAAATTTTATTAACTTTGTTAATTAACGATAATCTCTATGAAGATATATAATATTTTTTGATTAATTTGATATTTTCTTTGGCTTTATGCCCCAATTAAAAAGAATATATGTTTATTTATATATTAGTCCATTGCAATGTTACTTTTACTTTGCATTTATTAGAGGACGCAATTTTATTTTAGGGACACGTGGGGGGGGGGGGGGGTCAGTAGAAGCTTAACCTCAAGTCTGTGGGGTCGCCGCCCTTGTCCCCCGGCCGCCATCTTGCAAAAAGGGGGGGAAACATTTCTTTCGCGATATCTCGAGAACTATGCGACGTACAAAAAATTTGTAAGATCATAATTTGTAGCAAATTGTTTTGTATATGTAATTTTTTAAGCTTCTACTGACCCCTCCCACATGTCCCAAAAATAAAATTGCGTCCTCTAATAAATGCAATACTCGGCCCTTAAAATGTAACATTTCAATGGTAAAATTATTTAATTTTACTTGTGCGTCTATTGCTCAGTCCCACCTATCGGGTTTACAGTAAAGGCGTATGTACCAGGGATATTTATGTATATTTCATTTTTTTATTTTTTAACATAGCTTATACTTCATAATATACACATACTTAAGTAGCCCTTTTATGATACAACATCAATAAAACATTACCTCCCATTAGCTTTCACTTTACGTCCACTTTTACGACTGCTACGTCACAGTTCATGCCTTATTGATAATGTCATGTTTTTTATAACTACCTAACAGTGGCTTTGGAGTCATAGAATTTTTTATAGCAAGCCAGTTTGGCTAGGATAGTAAAAAAATGAGTATAAGTATAAGATTTTTTTATATAGCTTTACTCTTATGGGTTCTTTGATCTAGCGACTAGACAAAGTGCGGCGTTGAGTTCCGCCATTCAACACGTAATTCCTTGAAAAAAGGCGGAAATTAGGGAACGGAGTGTTTTATCACTAGGTTCCTGCGGTTCACTCTGCCTAGATATAGGAATTACAACCGATTATGTCACGCTGTTGTTATTTGTTAACGTTCATAACATGACCACATTAATGACTTCCGAAGCGAGTTTATTACAATATGCGTGTAATTACGTCGAAATTGGGACGGCCTGCCTCACCTTTTTGGTATACCGTTATGTTACATAATGTTTCGACTTTTTTATCAACTTTATATTGGAGTTATAGAGGTATAGTTCCCGCTTAGGGTAGTAAATTATGTTTGTTTCTTCTCTGGTGAAGAAAAATCTCCTTGAATTCCGGTTCTCAAGACGAAATATCTTTAATTCGGGTGGAAAATAGAAGTGGTGAAGTGTTATAGTAGTAACTTAGATGAGGCAGGGATGCCCAAACTTATGCTATGACATAAGAGCCTCAAAAATGAGGAATAAAAAGAATATAAAACCTAAAAAGCATATTCCTTCTTCACCAGCACCAATGTGGTAATGAACTACACAGAAGTGGAGGGCAAAGTACGTGAAGCGACCTCAGACGAGGCGTGGGGACCCACCGGTCAGCAGATGCAGGAGCTAGCTCTGGCCACCTTCACTTACGAACACTTCCCGGAAGTCATGTCTATGCTGTGGAGACGGATGCTGCACGACAACAGATCGCATTGGAGGCGAACGTACAAGGTAGGTTTGTGATTTTCCGAAATTATTTTAACCTGTTGTTATTTTCGATAAAAAAGAGAAACTTATAAAGCTGCATTAATGACTTCTGTGATACTCTAAGACTATACGAAGGCAGGTAGGGCCGAAAGATGAATTCTGGATATTCATGAAAATAAGACTTGTTAAGAAATGATACGGTTATTGTATTTTTTGCTGATTTTTAGAATTTTATACGCAATTTAATGTTATTTAAGTCTAATTTAAAAATTTTTACTACAGTAATAGCCTCGAACAGTAATAACGTTCCGGATTTTCCTAATTATTTGAGTAAAAAAATTGATTCTTTGTTGTAGTTTTTTGGTAAATTGGGAGCTTGTTTATACGTGCACTTTCCAGCATTTATATCTATATTGTGAAAGTAGATGCTTCATTATATATTTATAGAAGTAAAACTAATATTTTCCCTTTAATAAGAATATTGTTAATGATAATATTAGTGGCGTCAAAGGATTTATCTTGCTAGCACGTCTTATCACTTATCGAGGCAATTCACATTAATCAATTGTTCTCTCTTTCTCTCTCTCTCTTTTAGTGTCTCCTTCTTCTAAGCTACTTAGTAAGGAACGGATCAGAGAGGGTGGTGACGTCAGCGCGTGAACACATATATGATTTGCGCTCCCTCGAAAATTACACTTTTGTAGATGATCTGGGGAAAGATCAGGTAAGCCTTGATTTTTTTAAATAACTCTAAAAATATAATTATCGACATATTTTCAATACTAATCATTAATTATTAGATTAACTGAATTGATTCATCCTCACTGATATATACATACATATATAACTTCGCGCACTATCCCTAGCGGTGTAGCGCTAAACGCTGCGTTCTTATCTTCCTTTCTTCCTCTCAATAAATCTGTATCACCTCGACCACTGTCATTAAACTCTTCATATATGCTCTCATGCTCCAGTATCTTCTACACTGTGTTTTCGAGGACTTTACTTACTACTCTCTTTTGCAATACCGAGTAGATTGACCGTTTTTAGTCATGTAACATCATGCAATTGTAGTTTTCTACAATATACACAAAAGTTACTTTTAAAAAATTTAAAATTGCCTTGCACACTGTTTAGACAAAAGTGTTTGACGAAATGCCACATGATATTTTGGTACAGAAATTGGGAAAATTCTATTCTATTCTATTCTATTCTATTCTTCTATTAGAAATCGCAATCAGGTAGATGCTATAAAGGTTTACTGTGCAATGTTACTTCTATTCTCCTTAGGCGTACTACAGGGATCACCACTTCGCCTACTTTTCTTTATTATATTTATAAATAATACGGCTGGCTTCCATCGTTTTAAAAAAAATATGTCGCTGACGATGTTGGAATTGAATGTTTAGAAAAATATTATTTATATAAAAGTTGTGTAAAGCTAATCGAAAATAGAGAAAACAAGGAGCAAGGGACAAGGCTATTGGATGGTTCGGTTGGCTTTTCATTGAAGTAATCATTAAATTTTACACTCCAATTTTTAGTGCTAAACGTCTATTTTAAATGTTATATATGTTTATTAAATACTTCTTCTAGACAATGAATATTAATTTTTCCCAGGGTATCAATGTAAGGCACAAAGTGCGGGAACTTATCGATTTTATACAAGATGATGAGAAATTGAGAGAAGAGAGAAAGAAGGCCAAAAAGAATAAAGATAAATATATAGGTATGTGTTGAAATATATGTTTTTGTTATATGTCTTTGTATATGTTATTTTCTACTTGGAGAGATAAGCTGAAAAGAATTTGTTTCTTTAGGTTTTAGGGACAGTTAGATGACAATAATGGTTTTGTCAGATGATGTTTTGTTATTAAATGATTTAAATTAATTCCAGGCATGTCGTCAGAGGCCATAGTGATGGGTGCGCGCGGCACCGTGGGCGGCGGCGGCGGCGGCGGCGGCGGCGGCGGCGGCGGCGGCTGGGGGGAGTACAGCGACCGCGGCACGTCGTGGGGTTCGTGCTTTTTTTGCCTCACGCTTTATCGGGCACTTGGCAGGAACCATAGGAACCTAGTGTGAAGAAACTCCGTTGCTTGTCCCTGCTTCCTCCGTTCCCGCTTTCCGCTTTTTTCGAGGCATTGCGTGTTGGGCGGCGGAACTCAACGCCGCGCTTTGCCTTAGTTGCCAGAGCGAAGAAAATGGAAATAGAAAAATCCATCTTTATTCCATATCCATTTATTGTAATAAATATATACATATTTAAAAATGCTCACATGTTGAAGTTAAATTTATTAACAATAGTATAAAGTAAAAATAAATATGAGAGTATCGTTACGGCGCAAAGGCGGAGTATCTGTGTGCAAACTCGACGGTTTGGGAATTCGATTCCCATGAGGGGTGGATGGATTTATTCATTGATAAAGCGGGGAAGCGGGAAATGTTCGGGGAACGGAGTGTCTCAACACTAGGTTCCTGCGGTTCCCTCTGCCTACCCTGCCATGTGCGGGATAAAGCGTGAACCTATTAAGAACTGTGATGATGACATTGGTAAATCAACAAGTCTAAGCATAGCTTGGACATTTTAAAACTAGGAAGTTCAACTTTGGATATATACGAATAGATATCATCGTGTCGCAGCGGGACTACGACTGACCGAACACGGTGGTGGATGTGGGTTCGATGCCCACTCAAGAGAAAGGAGAAGATTCCCTCTGCTTTCTCTGCTTTGTGGAGGAGTACATTCGTAAAGCTTAAGTTAATTTGATTTAAACGTTTTTGTTAAACAGACGAAAGCAAAGAAAGAAACGACGAAGACGACTACGAGAGAGAGGACTCGGATGGGGAATATGGACACAGGAAACCAAGCAAGTGAGTTCGCAGGGTTCTGGGGTTACGTGTGTGTGTGTGTGTGTGTGTGTGTATGTGCGTGTCTGCGTGTGTGCGTGTGTGCGTGTGTGCGTGTGTGCGTGTGCGTGTGCGTGTGCGTGTGCGTGTGCGTGTGCGTGTGCGTGTGCGTGTGTGTGTGTGTGTGTGTGTGTGTGTGTGTGTGTGTGTGTGTGTGTGTGTGTTTTGTATATTATTTTCAATGTAGTAATAGTGCTTTTATTGTTTGAATTACAACTTTACTTATTAAAATTAAGTAAAAGAAGGTCATGAATATGTAAGTGTAGTTGTAAAATAGAAGAATTGCCGTCGCCTTCGTCTACACTTTCCATCAGATGATTCCATCTGACCTGATGGAAAGTGTTCCGTTACAAATAAAAAAAATATCTCCTTATATGTAGAGAGAACGTGTACCGCGACTCGGAGGTGATAGAGGAGTCCCCGGCCCCGGCGCGGCCCCGGGACAAGCCGTTGAGCATCAGCCTGCGGAGCCCCACGAGGGCGAAGCCCGCCACGCCCGTGCGGAGGATAGACTTAGGCAAGACACTAGGTTTTTTTATATATCATTTTTGGGATATACAGGCACATTTGACCCCCTTCTCCCCTTGTTTTTCTAATAAAAAACTAGGTCTATTTTTTTAATTTTGTCATTGGTCAGAATTTGTCTAGGAGTTTTTGAGTTTCTTCTATACATCAAACATACGGATATTTTAATCTTTCCTTTTTATAATGTTTATTAATATATGTATATATTACATTTATAACTTCACTCTCGTTATCCGGAAAGTTATATGAGATACCTGAAACATTAATGATCTCCGCTTTCCGACCTTTCGAGGCATTGCGTATTGTGTGGCGGAACTCAACGCCGCGCTTTGCCTGATTGCCAGAGAAAATGAGAAAAAGAGAAAGAGAAAAAGAGGTGGAAATCGAACTCACGAACCGTTCAAATTTTGAAGAACACAATAATTTGAACATATAATATGTATAACTGATTTTTGTTGTAAACTCCAGGTGCGGCAGCGTCCTATGGCAAGTCGGCCAACTCCACCAACACCGCCAACTCCGCCAACATAGCCAACAACGCCAACAACAATTCCCAAGAGTTGTTGGATGACTTATTCAAGACGTGTCCAGCGCCGTCGCCCGTCAATACTGGGACTGCCAGCGCCAGCGCCAACGCCAGCGCCAACGCCAACGTGGCCAACGCCAATGTTGTCAACTTGGTAGAGGATGACTTTGATCCGAGGTATGGAAGGGTTGATACACTGTTTGCACATACAATACATAGTAATCCCCCCTATAACACGTTACTCTTATAACGCGTTTTCATATAACGCGATTTCATGTCCCTCGTATAACACGTGTTTTCCCCCATATAACACGGGGTCCTTGGTTTGATTTTAATAAAACGCATATATTTCGTTCATAACATAATTTTTCCTTAATATTCGATTTAAACCCTCTTTAACAAGAAAAGTTAAACGTGAATCATTTGTATATAAAGCGTTATACAAGGTCATACGAGCGCGTTTTACGAGAATTTTCGTACAACGCGTTTTCCTATAACGCGGAACAAATATACCGTGTAATAGGGGGGATTACTAGTTAGTTATATGTAAATTAGTAAACTCCCAGTTTTTGCTTTGCTACACCATAATTTTATTTAAAATGAGAAGTTATTTTTTTTTCTGATATCTTTTATGGATTTCTGTTACACCTTATAAACCTTTTGTCATCAATGATTAGTTAACTTTGTCTATGTCAAGAAAATCATTGTCACTAATGAGAATAGTTGAGTTGTATTTTTTTGGGAAGTTAAAAAGAAATAGAGAAAGTCCCGCTGAATTTGACGTAAACAAATGAACCATGTATGAAGTCTGTCTGCCTGTAAACGCGACGGTTTGTGGGTTCGATTCCCACTCAGTGATGATGGATTTTTATATTTCCATTTTCTACACTCTGACAACTAGGCTGAGCGCGGCGTAGCGTTCCAATCAACACGCAATACCTCGAATAAGTCGTTAAAGTGGGGAACAGAGTCTAACACCAGGTTCCTGTAGTTCGCTCTGCCTGCCCTGCCATGTGCGCAAAAAAGCAATAAAATATACTGTTATCGCTACTTCAGAGCGGAGGAGCCGCCCCCGGCGCCCAAGGAGAGCGACTTCTCGGACTTCACGCAGGCCTTCCCGCCGCCCGCTCCCGCTCCCGCTCCCGCCGCCGCTGACGCCTTTGCGGACTTCACCAGCGCCTTCAACAACAATGTCACTGCTACAGGTGAGTGGATCTTTTACACTATACTTTTTAATGGAAGTCATTTAAATATCAATGCCTTATGTGATTGGATTTAAAAGTTAAGTCTTGGTTTCTGTGATTTAATTTTTGTTATAAACAAGTTACTACATAACATATTACGTTACATACTAAATAAACAGAAATATGGTGTATTGCATTTAAATCTTACATAAAATAAAAATTAAAAGCAAATACTAATAATTTTCATGAAATAAAATCTTCACAAGGCAGTGTTCTATTTTTATGTGAAGTTCTTAAGTTCATAACATTGATATAGATTGGTGTTTACATTATCTTGTAATATTTAAGTTAAGACACTGAGATTAGTCTATAGACTGGATTAAAAATAAAAATAACCTGAATTGTTGGTACTATATTAAATTGTCGAACAGGCTGTTAGGAGTCAAAAAACGCTATATAAGTGATCTCTTCCATATAACCTTTTTATATAAATGGAGTAAAAATAACAGAGTAATATCATTAGGTCTACCCTCATGCAATAGATAGTACAGGAGAGATCAAATTAAATAGTTAGGTCTTTTTATTTATCTAAATAGCTGATATTTCTGTTCAATATTTGAAAATAATATAATAAAGAAATTACAGTATAAATAGGTTTTATTAATTTGAATAATTAAACATTAATTTTAATATATAAAATATATATTGATTTGCGCCCATATATACATACATAATTACACATATATATATGCACTACTATATATATATATATATATATATATATATATATATATATATATATATATATATGTAATTATGTATGGTATGTTTATCGACTGGGGCTAGACCTGTTTGATGCTATTCAGAGAAAACGAATCGCTGGATTTATGTCAAAAGTTGGAGCGAGTAATAAGAATATAATTAACAAACTTGCTGATAGATTATGTTGTAGTCCCATGTACCAAAAATGGATACAGATAGCAGCATAAGGAAAGCATGTATATCCAGTAGTATATTTAAGTTAGTATAGTATTTTTTTTTATTAATAATTTCTTTATTTTTGTTTCTCGTTTGTAATAATGTAAAAATATCGAGATTTAATTTCTGAAATGAAGCTATTTATAATTATTATTATTTATGATAATATATGTACATACATGCAAAATAAAACCATTTAACTACAAAGTATTGATATGGAAGTTCCCAAAGTTTCAATATTCTCAGTTCTAAGTAACAATAAATATTAAAAAAATGAAAAATAAGAGTGCATTACGATATTAATATTGGTTCTATATATTATGTATTAATATTAATATAATTAATACTTATGTTAAGAACATACAGTTTAAGTTAAAAAATAGTATGGATCAAGTGTCTGTAGCGTTTATTTTCATTTCGGGAAAAGTTCCAATTTTTTTTTTCAATAATTTTAATTTGATACTTATACTTATAAAGGTAATTCTAAATACTTTCCAGCTCCATCATCAAACTTGGATCTCCTCTCTGAACTGTCTCCTCCGATCACAAATATGAACACATCTCTGTCTGCTCCGCAACAACAACCAGTACCAGTGGACCCACTGTTTGATCTCACAGTGGACTCGCTGAGTGATCAATTTGCTACTTTACATCCAGTTAGCACAGGTGGGTTTAAAATTTTTAGTGACTTAATTATTAATTAAGCGGTATAAAAATTATTTAAAAAAAATCATGTTAAAAAAATATAATTTACAATTTAAATTGATTTTTATAATATATATGTAATATATTATGAGCAGTTGAGTTACTAATTGATATGCTGTCAGTATAAAGTATTAAGAAAAAATTAAAAAAAATATGTTAGATAGGCAAAGGTAAGCAGGTTTTCAGCCTATTTTTAAATATTGTCTGTGGAATTGCAGAATTACACTCGATTTTTTAAGTATTTTTATTTCTCAACAGTTATAATAATATTTTATTATTATTCATATGATATTAATTTATTCAAAAAGAGAATATTTAATTATCTTCATTCACTTTGACATTTTCACTTATTTTTCAAAATAATAAAGATTCATTGATGTAAATATCATTTCTTTTTCATTTGATGAATTTGTATGGGTGTTGAATTTTTTTTGCAGCAGGTTAGGTAGATAGGTCAAGCAGTGCTTGGTAAATGTATTATAGGTGTAAAATAATTAGGTAATGTTATTAAAGAAAACAAAAGCTTTTTCATGTATTTTTGCTATATGCTTGTGCGGTTTCATAATGTTTCAACATTATGTGTTGAATTATACACACACTCACACATACACACACACGGAATGGCCTTATTAATAAGCGTAACAGTATATGCACATGAGTTTTATATGTCATGCTGTTTGAAATATGTTAAAAGTGGTCTTATAACAATCTGTCGTCTAAGGGTTTTTTTTGTGGTTTGAGGTTGAGGTCTCTCCTTCATATATATATAATAGCTAGTGTGTAAGAACTTGATTGTTTGAATTTAAACAGCAAACGTATTTTGGCACAAAACGTTTATAAATAAGGCCCGTTCGCACAACGGAGGTATACGTGACTAGTGCCGGACAGGAGTCGCACTGCGGCGGTCGTTGAGTCTCTTCCCTCGGGCACATTCAGGTGTTTGTGTCGACAGGGCTGCTGGCGGCGCTGCGGGACGCCGCGCGCGGGGACGCCGCCGCGCTGCAGCGGGCGCTGCGCCTGCTGCCCGGGCCCGCCGCGCCGCCCAAGCTCACGCGCCTCGACCCGCCGCTCCTGGCGCCCCCGCTGCGCGCCGCCCTCGCGCGTGTGCTCGCCGCGGCGCCGCGCGCGCTACTGCCGCACGTGGACTGCCGCCGCGTGGCGCCGCTCTACGCCGTGGAGGAGGGGCTGGCGCCCGCGCACGACGCGCTCGGCGCGCTGTGCGGCGCGCTGCGGGAGGAGCGCCGGCCGCCGGTGCTGCGCGCGCTCGCCTACTGCGCGCGCGCGCACGTGCACAGCGACGCGCCGCTCGCGGCCGTCGTGGACTGCAGCGCGCTGCCGCTCCCGCGCCCCGCGCCCGCCGCCCGCGCCCGCTGGGACGCGTACGCGCAGCTGCTGGTGACGCTGCCGGAGCGCGTCGCCAACGCGCTGGCCACGGACACGCCCAGGGAGTTCTCCCACGAGAATTACTCCTACTTTCTGGTGTTCCACGTGGTGCGGAGTGTGGATTTCATGGCCGAGTGCAGCTTCCACGTGGGCACCGGGTTCGACGTCGGCCCCCTGGCGCATCTGGTGTCCAAAGTTATAACCAACTACAGCTCGAGCGGGGCGCGCGCCGTCGACGCTCTGTTGGACGTGCTGCTGGCGTGGGCGGCGGCCGACCGCGGGGATCGAACCCGCTACGTGCGCCGGAAGCTGATTCAGACGCTCCTGAACAAGCTGAGCCGGCAGGCCGTGGACAGGCTGGCGCCGCTCCTCCTCAGGCGAAGTCCCATAGACTACGCGACGGAAGACCAGACCATCAGAAACGTGCTCGGCGATAATATTGATACGAATAAAGACTGGCACGACATCCTGACGTTTAGGATACCCTTCTACGTGCACCCGAAAGACTTTAGAGACACGACGGTGGAGGAGAATCTGATCTACTACATATCTAAGAGTAAAAACTCGGTGCAACTTTTGACCGATTTGCTGTACAAGTTGTGCAGGACGTGGTCGGACGTGCACTTGAACAATGTCGCCAACATCGACCACCACATGCACACGTCCGTGCTGTTGGTACTAGCTGTCAAATATCGTATAGTGATGTGGAGGAAGACGAGAGACCCGTGGGACCTCTCCGAGATGAAGAAAATACTCTACAAAGGCATGTCCAAGCATTTGGACGTCATCTCCCAGGAGTTTCGGTGTGTGGGAATGGCGACCATCGAGATCTTGTTCAAGATGCTAGTCGAAGTCGACGACTCGGATAAGAAGGCGGTTGATTGCTTAAACTTTGATTTCGAAGAGTTGGGACAGCAGTGTGTAAATATTTATAACACGTTACAAGCGGTCACTAGGAAATGTTTGATCGACGATAAAGACAAGAGACCCAACGTGGAAGTGAGGCAGATCGATCTGAAAGGAACGTTGGATGAGATAGCGGAGAGAGTGCACTCTGGAGAAGTGGAGAAACCGGTGCAGAATACGATTATGACGTGTGCGGTGAAGGGGCCGCAGCAAACCAAGGAAATTGTCAAAACTATAATTTCGGCAAAACTAGACGCTCTGGGGAAAGGAAATCGGGATGAAGACCTGGATTCTGATGATGATTTGCAACCGTACGATATGAGCAATGACGTCCCAGTAGCTACTAAGAAGAAACCCAAATACATACGTGATCTCATAGAAATAGTAAACGAAACGAAGGACCAGGAATGTTTCGAAATGGCTGTGATAGCTGCGGAGGATTTGGTTAATAAGCAACTCAGAAATGAAGATCCAAAGTTAGCGGTGGAACTCCTCGAAGTCTTCGTCCATTTGGATGATAAGTTCCACGTGGAAAATTTTAAGACCATCAAATTGAACACCTTGGTCTCCATAGTCTGCTGTCACCCGAAAGTTTGTGCAGAATATTTGTGTAAGGAAATACACTCGGATATCGGTCGGTACTCGATAGCGACTAAAATATTTATGCTCGACGTCTTGACGGAAGCCGCTGAGAGGATAGCCGATGTGAAAACAGATGTAGAAGAGAAACCTGCCAAAAAACCTGAACCCGTCAGCAAAGAGGCGGCCCGGGAAGAGGTTTTACGTAAACGCCTATTGAAAAAGACGAAATATTTCCATTCAAAGCGACCACATCACTTGTCAAAGGCGAAGAAAAATATGTTTGCGGCAGGTCTCGGACTACTTCTTCTATCCGCTTATTAGTGGGTTCGGTTACCGGCAGCTTACATTAAGCTATCACAATACAAAACAAGATATCGACAATTTACTGCTACTTCGATATCTATCAGCTGTTGGAACTTTAATCCTGGCGTCGAAAAACTGCCCAAAATGCCCAATTTACTGCCGGGAAATACTACAAATGGTCTTATATTTAAGGTTTTCTCCGAACCCTTCCGTACAAATGGCAGTTATTTCTGTAGTAGCTTCTATAGCTATAGCTTTACCAGAGTCGTTGTTGAAGGGAGAGTATTATGATGTGATGATGGAGTTGACATCTTGGCTTGTGGATACCCTGACCAGTCTCGAACTGACTGACCGTTTGGGAGGACCCCATTCCGAACCCGCTCAGTTCGCCACTGAGATATTGGCGCTTTTAGAGAAACTTTTGGGCGATTAAAATGGATGTTTAAATACTTTAAAATACGATTCGAACATAATGGAGGATAAAGTTGGCTATTAAAATAAAGATAATAATAGTTTTCGACCATTTTGCACATGCCGGATTTTCATGGACTTTCCCAACGATTGGAGACTTAAATTAAGTATTTTAGATATGGAGATTGTGCTTAGTTTTTACATAGACTATCCAGTTTTTTTTTTCAATCTGTCTGGATTTCCTGTGGCCCTAAATGTATGTCTAAGTCTAACTATAAATCTAATAACTTAGCTATATATATATTTATAAGCATTTAGTCAAACGACTCGTAGATGTAACCAAGTTATTTAAGTTAACTATACGACTACTGTAATGTGTAACACCCACCGCATTCGGCGATCTAAGAATAAATATTCCTTGTCTTTAAGTTGTTATTTTATTAAGTCACATATATTTCTAATTATTACTACTATATACATACACACACACACACACACACGTACTAACGAGCATATGGCAAGAAACTGAATATATATTTAAATATAATGATTACTAAGATTCAAAACGACAACTAGCAATAATGGTAGGTTGATTAAATTAACATTTTTAAGCTGTATTTTTTTTAAATTATTCGCTTTAATATTAAAAATAGACATGTTAACGTAAACTTTTCCCCTACAGGTCTACAACCGACACCAGTGAGCCTACTGCAGCCGCTGTCCGCAAACGCCCCGTCCACCGCCGGCCCCGCCCGCCCATCGCGCCCCGCCCACAAACTAGGCGCCACGTGGGCGGACACCGGCGTCAACATCGACGTTGACAATTTGCTGGGCCCGCGCTCCCCCCGCGCCGCCCCCCCGCCCTCCATCAATCAGCTCAAGTCTAACCCGGCGAGCCCCGCCCACCGCCCGCCAGGCCCCGCCCACAGCGCCGGCCCCGCCCCCTTCGCAGCGTTCGCCTCGTTCCCCAACAGCGACAGCTTGCTCCAATGATACTTGCTGCTGGCAGACGCGTGCCAAACCGGTTGAAACCGGATTTAAATTGTATGGAGATGTTTATATTATTTTATTTTTTTTTTTTAAACTATTAGTGCAATTTTGTCGGTTGTCCCTCGGACTATAAATGTACGGAATGGAAATTCATATGTTTATTACTCGGTTCGTATCGATTTTGAAATAGTAGTTGTTTTATTTTTTCTTCTAAAACATCTCCAGCGGTGGTCGGTGTGTGGCAGTTCGTATGTTGATATTACACACTCGCATATCAGCTTTTAGGACTTGATATTACTTAACGACGGTCGCTAGTCGTTTTTATTTGGGCTTTCTTTCCTTTTTCTTTTAATTTTTTTTCTATGAAATAATTGTCAATTTGAATTTATAATTAATTTATCTATTTTTTTTTTCTCATAAAATTTCAGTTTACAAAAGTCTTATATGTTTCAAATAGGGCAAATTTGTATGAAACTGACGTTTAGGTGTACGTAATAATAAGGAAATCATTTTTTTTATGCATTTTTGTATATATATGTAGATAATATACAAGAATGTGTAAGAATAGCCAATTAATTTCTATAAGAATTAGGTGCGGGTTCGAATACAGTTGTAGCGATTGTTTAACTTGTAAATCTTCCATTGCTCAAACGATTTACAAACTCTTTTAAATATAAATAAAATTAATAATCTGTATTTTGCTTTTAATATTTTCTGTTTTTTCTTTTTTTCTTTTTATCTGTATCTTTTATAACATATTTAAAATAGATTAGATTAATTTGTATTATTGTATATAAATAATAATATATGTTAAATCGATTTCGGTTCTATTCGATCGATCTAATTTTTTTAATTAAAATCCTTGTAAATGATATATATTTAGTTGCTATAATAATACAATAACTAAAAAATCTATATTACTATGAGAATTTTTCATGATCACATTAGCATTAAATTGACATTAACTCTTAATAAGATTTAATGACGGTTTCTGAGAGCCAATTATATAATTGAACAATAATACCAACATAATAGATATATCATGATTATTTGTTTATTTTAACAATTATTAATAAATTCTTTGAAGCATTTCATCTAAAAAAAGAAAATTTTAAGGCAATTTTTGTTTTTTCTTCTTAATTATTGACGATTCCATAGAAAAAAAGGCAAATGGAGTGAACAAGAAATATTAAGTCACTACGTATTTTAGTGACTCGACTTTGAATAAAGTAAAATAAGCTAAAATAATCTTTACACAAATAAAATTAAACCGGAAACGGCCATTATTATTATTAATGTTATTAATAATTAATAATGTATTTACTTAATGATAGAATATTTTTGTACCCGCTTCATTGTAGTGTTAGTGTAAGTGTTTAATGTTATCTGTGTACCGTTATGAGGGGGCGATTATCGATTATTCGTTTCAAAATCGATTTTGTTGGGTTCTTTTTTCTTCTAAACATAAATACTGGCTGAAAAAAATTCTGTTTTTGTTTTTCTTTTGGTTAATCGATTGCAAATTTGATTTGGATCAATTGTTAATATTTGTGTAATATCGATTTTTGTAATCGATTTGTTTTCAAATACTACTTCAAGCAGTAGATTTTTTTTCAAATGTTATAAACAAATTTATTATTCACATTTTATAAAATAATATATGATAATTATCTTATTATATATTATTTTTCGATATAAAAAATCGATTAATCGTAATCGCCCGCCAAATTTGTTATAGAGGTGGGTGCAGGTTCTAACTCTACTGTGTATAGTTAACAATGTTAGTACTAAATGTATGTATGTATATTAACAATAACTACTAAACCGTAACTTTACACATTCACTAAAGAGTACTTATGTAATTTAATTTAGATTAACAGTATTAAAAAACAATAGGTTTTTTAATATTTTTTTTGTATTTACTATTGTATTTGGCTTCTCTTGTCGTGTGAAGGCAGCTTTTAGTTGTTAGGTTTGATCTCGGAAGTCGGTCCGTTTGAAAATTTATACATATATACATACTCAATTAATGTGGTGGTTTTTATAGTTTTTGAGATTAGAGCAAATGTTCCGTCAAACAAAATTCTTTTGCTTTCTAATATTTCAGTATTAAATTGAAAGAAACATTAGCTTATTGATTTAAGCATTTAATTCAACATGTTAATTAAAAAGCTGGGACTTTTCGTTCGTTTTGTGATTTTGGAAAGGTGTTAGTCGATGTTGGGACCAAAATGTATGCGAGAATTAACTAATATTATTTGCCTTTGTTTTTCTCCTTTTTATTTGAGTTTTGAAGTATTTATACGTGTCATGTCGTAGTGTTGTATGAGTGCTGGTATCAAATTTACAGTCAGTTTTATTTTATCACAATTTTTTGTATTTTTAAAAAATATTTCTATAGCTTTTTTTTTAATGTAGTGTAGGCAGAGGGAATCCCAGAAACTGGGGAACCTAGTGTTAAGACACTTCGTCCCCGCCTTGCTTTTTGAAGCGTTGTGTGTTGAGTGGCGGAACTCAACGCCGCACTTTGCTCAGTTGCCAGAGCGAAGAAAATGGGAATGATAAGTTCAACCTTTCCCCTAGTGGGAATCGAACCCATTAACCGTCGCGTTTATAGGCAGTCCTCATAATTGTGTTTCTTAAGTAAATAAAACATATATCAATATATAAGCTGCTTTCTTCTACTTGGTTTTTGTTCCACACAAATGGTAACATTCCAGTTTTATATTGTTTCTTTGTATTTTAAAGGTAATATTTTCAAATGTTCTCTTCAACACGAGTGCTTGGTTTGGGTGCGTTTTTTTAATTAGTTCATATATTTTTTATGTTAGAAAAAATATATGACCTACATATTATATATTGTAAAGCAAGTTTTAGTTGAACTTTAGCATTATTTCATTATATAGAGAAAATATTCACTAAACGCATGCTGAGATGTATTCAGTTGCTCGTTGTAACCTCGTTAGTGCACAGATTACATAGAAGTAGCGAGGGGCGGATGCGGACATTTTGTGTTAATGAATTTGAATCTGCCCCCGCCGCCTGTGGCTTACACTTTTCCTGAAATTTAGTTCTTCCATAATTTTTAACGTGTTAGAGATTTTGAAGCAATAATTTTTATTATTTTAGTTTGTAATTTAGTTGTTTTATTTCTTGCTATAATTATTAATATATGAATGCGACACAACAACACGCGCACAACGCGTGCCCTATGACGTCATATATATATATATATATATATATATATATATATATATATATATATATATATATATATATATATATATATATATATATATATATATATATATATATATATATATATATATATATATATATATATATATATATATATATATATATATATATATCGACGGTAGCTTCGTGTAATATTGTAATTTAAGTTAACAATGTTATTATCACACTTATTATAAATAAATTATTGTAAAAATCGTTCAGTACTTCATTGGTCGATTATAAGACATCGTGTCAGGGCGCGGGTTCGAATCCGGCCGCATTTTGATTGTATTGAACGGTTTTCTTGGATTACAGAGAGAACTGTAAGTGTTCTTCGTTTGTATATAAGACAGTATGGCGGACGGACGGACGTTGTGTATTAATAAACGTAATTATATATTATGTATATGCTTTTATTACTTCACCCCCCTCATTTAGGCGACAGTGAAGTTCATATTGTCTTTGGTTTTCTTCTGTTACCTACTTAAGTACAAATTTTGCTTACTTTTTATAAGTTGTACACAACTTTAAATATTTAAATATTTAATAATCACGTGAATAATAAGCACTGATGACATAACAATGTTATTTTTTTTTTTTTGGAGAACATATGGTTTTTCATATTTCTTGATGAAGTTTTGTTTCAAATGAGTTATTAAAAATACAATCTAATGTATAACTTAATGGCAACTGTTTGCTCGATTTTAGAACCAAGAGTGATGTAACATTTGAAATTGTAACTAAGAATAATTAACACAATGAGTGGAAAATGACTAAACCTTGAAAAATTATAGCTACGGTGGCTTTCTAAGAAGCTGTTGACCAGGATATTACTAATGATATTTTTTTTATCTAGACGCTTTATCATACAGATGGCAGGGTAGGCAGAGGGAACTGCAGGAACTATATGAACCTAGTGTTTAGACACTCCGTTGCTTAGTCCCCTGCTTTCTCCGTCCCCGCTTTCCGCCTTTTTCGAGGCATTGCGTCTTAAGGCAATATTTTCTTTGTAATATACAAGCTATGATCTGTACCATTTAATGTAGAACTCTGAGAGACGAAGTAAGTAGTAAGAGATGAAGAAGTAGGTGGAGAAGGTGAAGGATCTAAATGTAAATTTTCTCCAACTTAATCATGAGAGAGTAAAGAAAATAATGTACGGTAATTTATGTTCGGTTAAAATAACAACAAGTGATAATTAAAGCCTTTAATTTGTGAAAAAATTGAGCGCATACAAACTAAGCCTAGTGGAACTTAAACTTAATTAATAATTAATTGTCATTAACGCTTACGTACAATACATATTAATTGAGATTAAAAACATCGAATTAAAAATACATTAAATTAATAAAAAAAATAATCGCTTACAGTTGCAATATCGAGACACAAAAATAATCGATATTCAGTCTTTTAAAATTATATTATAATTAATCGTATAAAAAAATGGAATGACTCCATTTTGATCGAACATTAATTACAATTAAAGAAGCAATTAAAATAAAATGGCATTAAAATTAAGTTAAATTAAATTACAATTAAATGAATATAATTAAAGTATTCGAATAAAACACAATCATTTGATGTAATTGCAAATTAAAATTAGATTAAAAAAAAATACGAAAACAATATCTATCAGTAAGGAGCTACAATAATTCAATTAATTTTTAATTTGCATTAAATTTACAATAATACTTTGAAAGGAACATTATTTGGTCTTGTAGTTGACGTTTTTCACAATCTTGTTCGGACACAGTGGATATAAAATATATATATATATATAAATATATATATATATATATATATATATATATATATATATATATATATATATATATATATATATATATATATATATATATATATATATATATATATATACATACATATATATATACATATATATATACATATATACATGTAATTAACATGTATAAGTGGTGATACAAAATGTTTGAAATTCCCACAATTATCATATAAACGACATATAGATATAGATATATAATAAGTCAATAATTTTCATATGATTATAATGTATTCTTGTTAAATTTAATTAATAGATACGCAGAGTTAAATTGCTATTAAAAATGAGATTTAAGTGCGATTAAAATTTTGGAATTTAAGAAAAATAACCAAAAGGCACTTTGACATATTATAAAATACATATATTTTGTTATAATATTATATATATATTAACATACACATGTTATGAAGCATAATACACAAAAAAATGTTTCCACTGACATTAAAAACATTAAAATCTAGTTTAAAGCTTATTAACAGTAAACATTACTTTACACTGTGGAATTATTAAAATTACAAAGTAGGAGAGTTACAAATGTACTGTGTGAAGTGAAGCGAAGCCGTTTGTGGATATATATATATATATATATATATATATATATATATATATATATATATATATATATATATATATATATATATATATATATATATATATATATATATATATATATATATATATATATATATATATATATATATATATATATATATATATATATATATATAAAAGGCAGAAAATTATTAATAATGGAATGCTTCACATATATTTTCATTAATTAAATAATTTACCTTGACATTTTCAACTTACACTGTTAAAAAAAAGCTGCCGATGCCAAAACAAAAACAAGATTTCAATTCATTTTAAAAGAAAATCAAACAAATATCACATTTTGAAATCAACAATTAAAAAAATCTATTCATTTCATAATTTACAAATATTTTTAATGCTAATTAAAGTAAAGTACAATTAAAACATATTCACTGTCAGCAGCGTGCTATCTGAGATTTGCTTTTACTTTATTTCACACATACCGTGTATGTGTGTGTGTGTGCTGTCTCCGTCTATCGCTTTCCCTTGATTTGCAGCCAATTTATGTTCCAAAACAATTTGTATACGTACAGTGAGGCAGTGAGGCGGTGAGGCGGCGAGGTCACAGGCGGCTGTACATGACGCCGTCGTCGAACTCGGCGGCCACGCTGTAGTTGTGGTGGCGCAGCAGGCGCGCGGTGTCGGCGCGCGCGGCGCGGTCGGCGGTGCGCAGGTCGATGACCGCGAGGCGCACGCGCGCCAGCGGCAGCGCGGCCAGCGCGGCGGGCGCGGCCGGCCCGCCCAGCGCCAGCAGCTGCGCCGCGCGCGCGTCCGCCGCCGCCAGCACCGTCAGCAGCGGCAGGCACAGCACGCGCGAGCGGAACACGCCGCCGCCGGCCTCCGCCTCCTCGTAGCTCACCTGGCGTGTGGGTGTGTGGATTTTTTTTTATTACTTCACGCTTAATCCCGCTCGTGGCAGGGTAGGCGGAGGGAACTGTGGGAACCTAGTGCTACGACACTTCATTGCTGCGTTCCCGCTTTCAGCCTTTTTCGAGATATTACGTTTTGAGTGACGGAACTCAACGACATACTTTACTCAGTTTGTAGAGCGAAGTAAATGGAAATGGAAAAATTCATCTTGGGTCATTCGTATAGGACGCGCGTCTGCCTCCCTTTAACCAGGCTGGAAACACCTGTTTTCAACCTCTAAAGAAAGAATAAGCTCAAGTAAATTAAGAGGACTATCATGGCACATCTACCTATAAATGTGACGATTTGTGGGTTTGATTTCTACTCAGAAAGGATGGATTTTTTCATTAATTTTGTTCACTCTAACAACTAGGATAAGCGCGGCGTTTAGTCCGCCACACAACACGCATTACTTCGTAACACTGAGTGTCTTAACACTAGGTTCCCACAATTCTTGTAATTCTTTCTGCCTACCCTACCATAAGCGCTTTTAAGAGATAATGAAAATCTGCCTAAACAAAAAACGTTTGGACATTCAAACTAGGTCCTAGAAGGTAGCAGATGCACTTTTGAAATGGCAATTTATTTTTATTTTATATAAGATTCACCAGCAGTGTTACAATGAATACATGAAACTCAGTTAATAATAAATAGAAGTGATTGCACAACTATATAAAGGTAAACACAACATGCGTATAGTAATTGCCATACAAAGCATATTTAATACTAAAATCCTTAAAAACATCACATTTATAAATAAACAGTGTACAAATTCAGTGTTTTCAATTTTGAAATTTATTTAAAGATTTTTAAAACACATCTGCAACCATGCTATAAGTAGTTGTTTAAAACCTTGCACAAACGAGGAATTGTTGAGTTGGCTCCGAGTATAGTGCGAAGAAGTGGGATAGACAATGGTGTAATCGTCGATCGGGGACCACAACGAGGTACTCTAAACTTAAAACTGCTTACGATTTTACGACAGTCAAAATAACTGTTTAAAACTTTATAAACAAGACGTATATCCAGGAGCAATCTTGGATTTTCGAGGGAGGGTATTTTAAAATATTTTTATCTATCGTCATAATAAGACAATTTTTGCGTTGCACGTAGAAAATGCTAGGTTCTACATAAAATGTTTTTGAATACGTTCAAGCCTCAGAACTTGCGCATAATGTGGGCGCCAAATAACGCTGCCGTACTCCAGTATGCTTCTTACAAGACTGTTATATAAAATTTTTTGTATCGGGCTTAAGAATTGTTTTTTGGCAGTCGAATAAAAAACCATAGATTTTTTGGAGTTTCTATATGGGGTAAGAAAGTCATTTTTGAATCCAGTACTATCCCTAAATAGTAACTTCTTTAAGATTCTGTTCATTGATGGTATATGCTGAGCAAAATGGGTGGACATTTCGTGTGAATTTAATATCTCCATTTGGCTACATTAAAACTCATTCCATTGTCATTGCACCATTGGACTAGACGATTAATGTCCCCTTGCAGAAGAACTGATTCATCTAACGTACCAACAGCTCTAATAAATTTAAGATCGTCAGCAAAAACATGCCGAGTCCAGTTTTTAAAACATACAACGACATCATTAAAAAATATATTAAAAAGAATAGGGCCCAAGTGGGACCCTTGATAAGATGTCTTGAGAACTTGACTTGTACCCATTCAATACAACATAAAAAGAACGGCCCTTTAAATGTGACGTAAACCATCTTAATATAGGTCCTACAAAACCATAAGCGGTTAGTTTCCTTAATAAAATATCGTGTGGCACACGATCAAAAGTTTTGCTCAAATCCGTATAAATTTCATCAATCACTCATCAATCGCCTGAATCAAGGAATTGGTAAAAGTTACAAGATCTGCCGTTAATAAATCCATGCTGATCTATTAAGGAAGGCTTAAAGTGGAAATTTATAACAGGACATAAAAGATCTTCAAATATTTTAGCAAAGTGAGATAGTATGGATGTTAGTCGATAACTTTTTCCCAGAGTTTCGTCATCTTGCGTATACACGGGAACGACTCTAGCTTCATTCCATTTTGTAGGAATATTTCCTGGAAAATGGAAGGAATCCTCACCTATCAGGTGAGCAAAAGAGCAAAAGAGTGGCAATGAAAGACTTACACAATTGACAATGTACAATGATGGAATATTATATATATATATATATATATATATATATATATATATATATATATATATATATATATATATATATATATATATATATATATATATATATATATATATATATATATATATATATATATATATATATATATACATATATATATATATATATATATATACATATATATATATATATATATATATATATATATATATATATATATATATATATATATATATATATATATATATATATATATATATATATATATATATATATATATATATATATATATATATATATATATATATATATATATATATATATATATATATATATATATATATATATATATATATATATATATATATATATATATATATATATATATATATATATATATATGTATATGTATATATATATATATATATATATATATATATATATATATATATATATATATATATATATATATATATATATATATGTATATATATATGTACTTAGTCTTGCCATAAAGAAAAGCACGATTTTTTTTTTATACGTAACATTTATTCCTTTCATAGTGAGTTAGTTTAATACATCAATATATAACTATTAAAAATATACAATGTTTATTCGAAGTGGTCCCCATTGGCTGCAATACAGTCTTTTAAACGTTGAGGCCAGTTATCAATAGCAGCACGAACTCTTTCTAGAGGAAAATTCTTCACTGCCAACCGAATGGATCGTTTTAGGGACTCCAAATTATCATGGCGTTTAGAGCAAGCCTTACTCTCTAAAACTGACCATAAATCATAATCCAATGGATTTAGGTCAGGACTTGACGACGGCCAGTTTTCAGTGCTGATAAAGTCCGGAACGTTAGTTTTCAACCAAGATTGGGTGGATCGAGCTCTATGACCCGGTGCCGAGTCTTGTTGAAAGCACCATTCATTGTTATTGAACATGGTGTTAGTTAAAGACTTAACTACCGTCTCAAGAATGGTATTTTGATAAACTTGTGCCGACGTTTTAATACCTTTTTCACAAAAATATGGCTCAGTCACCCCTTCATAGCTAACACCCCACCAAACCATCACTGAAGTGGGATAATGCCCACGTTGTACTCTGTTTACTAATTGCGAAGCTTCTTTAGAGCTTCCAGCATAAATACGGTCATTTTGTTTATTAAAATACTGCTCAATTGTAAAAATTTTCTCATCCGTAAACAAAATTTTTTTGTGACCTCCCTTTGCGTACCGCTTAAGTAGTTGTTTGGATTTTACCACCCTATTCTTCTTTAAATTATCAGTTAAGAAGTGACCAGTACGTCTCTTATAGGCTGCAAGTCCTAAGTCATCTTTTAATATACGCGACATGGTTCTAGGAGCTATCTTCATCTCCCGAGATAAAATCTTTTGCTTACGGACAGGATTTCTTCGAATTCTTTCCCTAACTGCTTTAATCACCTTTTTCACACGAACGGTACGTGGACGGCCAGATCTTTTTCTGTCATAAACAGAGGAGGTATCATTGTACCTATAAATAGCCCGGTAAACAAACATTTGACTAATACCAAGCGGGTGGAGGGTTTTAAAAATTGCACTTTTCTCCATACCTACTTTATGTAAGGCAATCACAGTAATAATAATATATAGTACATACTTTTAGTATGTACTTAATTTTGCACAGTAAACATTAAAATAAGAAACAATGAGTGTAAACCGCACTGTATCATTATTTCTTGTTATGCACTGATTGTATTATTCAAACACCAGTTGGATAAAGAGTTTAATCAAGAATATTGTCTATTGTTTTGACTTCTGACTTGCATCTACGCAGGTGCGTCAAGTAAAGATCTTTGGACGCCTGTCATATGAGATTGTCTACATTTTGATTCGACGTAATACATATGATTCTTCATATTTTTTCTTTTATTTTTAGTTTTTTATTCCCTAATGTTTTCATCAAATCACTGTATAGGTATATTGCTGATAGACTTATTTCAAACCAAGATATATATTAATTAAGATGCATAATGAGACGTGAATAAATAAAATTTTTTTTTTTTTTTTAATATAATATGGACATAATCGATTTTTATTACAATTACTATCATAGCTTCACGCTTTATCCCGCACATGGCAGAGTAGGCAGAGGGAACTACAGGGACTGTGGGAACCTAGTGTTAAGACACTCCTTTGCTTAGTTCCTGCTTTCTCCGTCCCCACTTTCCGCCTTTTTCGAGCGCTTTGCCTAGTTTGCCAGAGCGAAGAAAATGGAAATAGAAAAATTCATCTTCTCCGACTGGGGATCGAACCCAGAAGCCGTCGCGTTACAGGCAGACGTTGCGCCTCTGCGCCACGACGGTCCTCGTGTTATATTTGTACTCGTTATCTAAAAAACGGGAAAGTACACAAACTATTACCGAACTCACTTACTTCATTACTTATTTTTATTTAACCGAATCAAGTTATTTTTTATTTAATTCATTTCTAGAACCCAGCACCTGTAACCAAGTAAAGTAAGGAGAGAGTGTCCACTGACCACGCGCGGGTGCTCCGTGGGGCTGAGGCAGGCGTGCAGCGCCCGCGCGGCGCCGCGCAGCGCCAGGAAGTCGCGCGGCGCCGCCCGCACGGCCACGCCGCGCCACCCGCGCGCGCTCTCCAGGTACAGCGCCGTGGGGTCGCGCGGGCCCACCGGCAGGAACTCCACCAGCGTGCCGTTGTGCTGCAGCCGGATTTCACAGTTTAGTGGCCTATATTTCGAACACTTTGCAATCATTCGTGGTCACGGGTAGACTCACGAAATACTGCGAAGTGTTGTACTCGAAACGTCGTCGTCGTTGTGAACCAAAAATGGTTAATATACGCCATTCATCCAGTAAAATCGTTTTATTTAAAATTAACAAAAATGGCGAAAATCAATGACCTTATTATGTGATTTAATTGTTTTAGTTCCTTTGCAGTGTACTTATATCTTCACCTAACTCACAAACCGTCTCATTTACAATATATATTTAACAAAAATATTTTCTATTAATCAATTAACCCTAATAATTTTATAGTCATCTTCGACTCACCACTTCTCCCAATATCCTGTCCAGAACTGCCACCCGCGGTGTGGGCTGTGGAGTTGGAGGATTCCGAGGAGGCCGTGGAGCTAAGTGCAGCTGCCTGACATAAGCCACTAGTGTAGGAGAATCGGCAGCTATCCCTGCTAGTTCCTTATCTTGGGTCATGTTCTGACGGAATTGCTGGGCACCTAATGCTTTTGAAGGTCAAATTGTGTCACATATATAAAAAGAAGTTACTATATTTTAAAGCTTCACACTGTAACCAGTTTATATAACAGGGTAGAGGCACCTAATGCTAAATAAGCCTCACTGTTCAATTATTGAAATGTACATGTTGAGTGATGGAATAAACTTATGTACTCTTAGCATAGCTTGGAAATTTTAAAAAGTATCATACCTAACTGGGAATTAAACCCACAATCATTGGATTTACAATTAGATGCTGAACTACTAAACCATGTTAAACTGTAATTACATTTTAACATCACTTGAAGGGGGTTGAACACAAAACTATTGCCATAATAGCTGAATATTGTACTAAAATACCCTTAAGTATTGTGTACATAGCTTCACTTTTTATCCTTATGAGGATAAATGGAGAGAACGGAGCACCACTACGTCCCTACCTCTTTCACCTTATGCACTGTCATTAACCTCTTCATACATCCCTCTAGGTCTTTTTACTTCATACATGCATACATGTATTTTAGTTTCTCCAATTTCTTTCAATTTTGTGTTCTCAAAAATCAAATAAGGTTGACTTATTTCTTTTAACACTAGCTATTTAACTACTTCTAACACTATTCTTTCACCCAGAAATTACTCAGGGATATTTATTTCTATAACAGTATATTAGATACTAATCTCAAAAAGTATACAAACAAATATTTATTCTAAATTTCTCTAAAAGTAATTTACATTTACACTATGACAGTATAGTATACTATCATTTGATAAATAATATATATTTATAATTATAACTTTAATTCACTAATTAAATAATATCAAAGGGATAGCCAATGTCTTACCAAAAGTATCCATATAAACCAACAGCATAGTCATCACAGTCACAAATGTTAATATAAACAGTATGGCTGGTAGAAGCTTCCTGTACAACTCATTGGGTGGAGTTTTTGTAAATGACGGAATTGAGAGTCGGGGCACTTGTATAGGCACTGCGGGCTGTGGGGTCACTTTGGGGACAGGCTTAGGCACTTCCTTTGGTTTGTCTGTTGCTTCAGGTTGTGAAGATTCAGCTTGTGGATTTTCTTGTGTTTTCTAAAAAAATATTATGAAATATTGAATTAAGTGATATAAGAAATATTTAATTTTCGTTCAGGACAATTTATTTACCATATTTATATTATTAATACGTAAAATAACACTATAATTTTTCTCCACTCATGTTACATGCCAAAAAGAAGCCCCACATGACATCGACAGGTGTTAATTTTTTTTATTATCGATATAAAAACTTAGCTAGTTGAACATGTAATCATATAATATAAAAGTAGTTTGTATGTATTTAATAGGTTAATTTAAAACATTTTTTACCTTTTCAGCCATTCTGCTGTTTTATATAATGCAGTTTCAAAGAAAAACAATAGTATATTAAAGCACTTTATGAGCAATGTAAATACTAAGGCACTTGATTGTAAAATACATTGAAATAAGTAATCAATCTTTTACTTAAGACGCATATTTCGCGTAATAATCGGTAAATTTGTTCCGAAATTTAAAATAATAACAATTGAAAAATAACAATGAACAAACAGGTGAACAAGCGTGAGTCAACAACGCGCAGATTAAAAATATAAATGTCAAATTTTGTATAATCTATTCATTTGTAAGGTGTATTATTGTATAATTTATTAATTATTTTAGATAAATTTACAAAAACTAAAATTTATTTAGGGATTTTTAAAATAATATCAAGAATGTATTAGTAGGTTTCTTAATAGCACTGTCACACAAACTTTAAAAGTGGTCTATATTAAAGATTTCTTTTACAAAAAATAGAAACATGGAGGAAATAGATCGTAAAATATCAATAACCTGGAAGAAATACTGGGCACGCAAAGAAATACTTAAATCAAAACTCACACCATCAATTAAGAAAATAGTTACGGATTCAGCGATTTTACCATGTCTCACCTACGCGTCTTAAACTTGGACTTTCCACCAAAAAACTATGAATAAAATACAAGCAACACAAAGAGCATTGGAAAGAAGCTTGTTAGGTATAAAATTAACTCCTGGCCCCCCGGATCAAGAAGGCAGTGGGTGCGTTGCACAGACTTCTGCCTAATCTCGGGGGAACGAGGGAGGAAGATCACCTTCTCTATGCTGGTGTCGTGCGACTGATGGCCCTCTATGGGGCACCCGTTTGGTCACATCGACTGACGGGCATCCGCCGCTGCAAGACTAAGATCCTGAGTCTGCAGCTGCGGGGACATCGCACGACATTCTTCGAGGCGGCAACCCTTCTGGCGTGCTTTCTGCCGTTGGAGATCTTGGCGGAGAGGGGCGCGAGGGTCTACGCTGCCAGCGTCCTCGAAGCGCTCAGGCGGCATGAATTAGCAAAAGTAGCAGGAGAAAACTGGCTATTATTGGCTAGACAAAGAGAACGGTGGAAGTCCTTGGAGGAGGCTTTTACCCGAAGCGTAAAGCGTAGAGCGTTTAAGTTGAAATAGTTAAATTAATCTAATCAATGCAATCCAAATTATTTATTAAGAAATTTATTTATCATATTTTGATATATTAAACTTTATATTTATTTTACAAATAATACTAACAACCAAGAAAAGCTTGAAGTTCATAGTAAACAATAATATAATAACAATTAATTGTTGATGTTACCTTATAATAAGAAACAAGTTTCTATATGGTTAAATTAGGTCCATAATTTGAAAATGGAACCGCTTGATGCTGCATTATGAGCCAATAGTGGCTTGTTTTTTAAAGCTTCGCAGTTTTATTACGCTCAGGGTAGGCAGAGGGAATCGCAGGAAACGTGGAAACCCAGTGTTAAGACACTCCGTTCCTCAGTATTTCCCGTTTTTAATTATAATTTATCAAATGTGAAGCGATGGCAACTGCTGATGCCGGGTCAGCCCACAATAGCACGCGTGCTTAGGTACATGAATTGCTCGTAGATGTCATTTTATCCGCAGTATCGTTTAGGGGTATTCGGTAATTGCAAAACATTACAAATTGCCATTATGAGAAAAAACTGCTTAGCATTCTATGGATTCACCATGCGGGTACCGGGCCCATCACGTTGTAGGAAGAAGAGCTCCGAGCAGGGCTTGGGACTTGCGACCCAAGTGTAGGTTTAAAGGGCCCCTTTAAAATACATTAACGCCCACCTTCACTGTCCGATCTCCTCCCACTAACCTAACCAAATTTTAAACGATTCTACCAAAGCCGCCTTCGAAGTGTGTTCTAGAAATGATATATTTTGGAAACGCATGCTTAAATTTTACGCAGACCATTTTCTAGGGTTAAAATCCTACCCGGATTCGCATAATGCTGGATCCAATAGTTTTCAACTACTGTATTAAGTTCATACTACTGCATTTTTAGTCGTCATTTAGTGTTCAAATAGGTATATGCATAGGTAGTCAAGCTCGGAGCGCGGAGGAGGACTTTTTGAAAAAACTTTATTTTAATTATAAAATTATATTTTAATTACAACCGACTTATTAAGCTGCCTTAAACGGACTAATTGTTAATATTAATCTTATATTATATGAGAAGTGCATGCGACCACCCAATGCATTCCTTTGTAACTCGTTCTTAGAATATACGGTGTTGGTGAATGGCGTGTGCCGACTCAGCGACTTGGGACGACGTAACTAGGTAAATAAAAAAAACAAACTCACTCTTTAGGAAGATATTTATTGTCAATTTTAATAAATACATAAAGTAACAGCAATTTATTATTAAAAACTTTTAGATAGTGAATTTACAAAATGGAATAATGTTAAAACTTACAAATTACAAGTACATAATATATACATACATACTGTTTAGTTTTTTTTATATATAAAAAAGCATTTTAAAATGAAACCTGAATACAATAATACCATAAACTAAAATTAAACGCTATTTAAAAAAAAAACTACATCTTCACAGATAATCTAAATTAACTGCATCTTTAGGTATATGATGATATAAAATTATTTACAATATGAACTATGTGAGGTTCTATTGTATACAATGTTATGTAATCGCACGCAGAAACGCTAATTATTGTTTAAATGAAATTAAATCGATATATAAATGTTGTACATTACCTATATATTATTGAAATAACCTTCAATAGCATTTTGTTTGTTAAATATTTATAATTGAATTGTGAAATGGACGTTTTATATAATTTGTTTTAAATTAAATGATACTTGTATAGTTTTGGGAATATATGAAGTAATGTTTTGTATGAGGGTATACATATATATATATATATATATATATATATATATATATATATATATATATATATATATATATATATATATATATATATATATATATATATATATATATATATATATATATATATATATATATATATATATATATATATATATATATATATATATATATATATATATATATATATATATATATATATATATATATATATATATATATATATATATATATATATATATATATATATATATATATAATATATATATATATATATATTATATATATATATATATATATATATATATATATATATATATATATATATATATATATATATATATATATATATATATATATATATATATATATATATATATATATATATATATATATATATATATATATATATATATATATTCAACTGGGGGAAATACCGATTTTAATTATTGATGTAATTTACAACTTTGCAATAAATAATTTTATTTCACTTAATGTACTTCTTTATAATGTACTTCTTTATCATAAGAATAGAAAATGCGTCACTGCCAACATTATTAATAAATATATCTACATATGTCAAATATTAAAGTCACATAGTTTTCAATGGCGGCGTAATTTTGCAAATTATAAATATATGTTAGGCATATCTCAATATTATATGATTTCGATTATGTATATATTTCCATTATAATTTGTAACAACACGATTTATTTCTCTAAAACTTTATAATTTATAACGTCTAATAAAGATCTTTAAAACAGAATTTGTGCATCAACATCTACAGCTACGAAGTGTAAAATTATGCGATTCAATTTTAAATACTAACGTTTTTTGTATTTTTTTTTTACTAAATATCTAATATAATAATAATAATATTGGGTAAAATTTTGATTTTTTTTTGCTTTCTTCATTAAATACAAAGTTTTCGAATAAATTGAATTTAAATTTATGATAATTCAGTTAGTTTATTTATTGTCATAATTAACTACCCAAAGAGGTTCTAACAGTTTTTAGTTTATTCCTTGTCATTTTATTTTATTAATATACCAAAATGTAATTTTTCTACATTATTTACTTATAACAAGTACAAATAGAATGAAAATTTATTATTTTAGGAATATTTGCAGCATGAGTCATGGTAACACTGAGGAATTATTTACAATAGTATAAAAAATTAAGTAAATAATTAAATACAAAATCTATGAACAAAAATATACTGCCTAAAACCTAAAAAAGTCAATTTTAAAGAAAAAAATATAACATTTGTACTCTGTTCAAAATAAACAAGACTAAAAACTCACATTCATATTAATAAAAAATGACATATTGTGTACAAAATTGTAATAAATTAGAAAAAAAAACAAAACCTATATATTATCTATTACTTACTTGGCTGGGCTTACAACTAAGCCTAGTACTAGCTGAAGACAGATTCCACTCATAAAGTTACATCAATAGACTTTATTTATTGTCATTATTCATTCACAGCTTATATATGAATTAAATTTTAAAATTATTGTCTGTATGTTATTTTTATTATTAATTAAAAACTAAAACAAAATATTGGGGTTCTTATTGACCACTGCTCATATATGTGTATATAACATATATATGTTGTATATATAATATATGATATGGATATATTATATGTAGAAAATTTATTTAAGCACACATATATGTATATATAAATATTATAACAATATTATATTTAATTATATCTATTGAAACATTATTGTCATTTATCAATCTTTACATTGAAAATTGATTTAAAAAATCACGAAACTTGTTTACAAACTAGAAATATTGTGGTGAATATAAAAAAGTTGTACATACATTACCTATTAGTGCTTACCTTTACTTTTACCTATACTTTTACCTTATTGTCAATCACACGACAAGGACGTTACTCTAAAAAATATTAATTATTAATAATTATTGTAATTTTATTGTCAATATTTCCATTGTATATAGAATTGATGATTAAATTCATGAAGCCGAATCGATGCCAATTCCTAGAGAGCATGCTGTCTCCCTCATTCATACGACAGGAAGATCGAGTGTGAGAGAGACAGCTATACACCTTAGTTTCAATTACCTAGTTAAGTACTATAGTTTAAAATATTCAAACGTTAATTTTAAATATTTATTTGTCGCAAAACGCAGTAAATGACTGATATGAGATTGATATAAAAATTTATTGACATTATTAAACTTTACCTGTACAGTACAGAACAACCGAGCCCTGCTGGTGCCGCATAGCTTTTAAAAAAATAATATATATGTATCTAGTAGAATATATATATTTGAAGTAAATATAAACGACGGTGGTATTTTACAAAAGTTTCTAATAAGTAACATTTTCAAAAACTCGTCAAACTTAATTTACTATTATTTGTTAAACAATTATTGTTTCTTTAAAAAGAATACAATTCAATTTTGAATCTTTCTTATTTATTACCACCGTTTTGATTAATCTATAACATTATGAACATTTCAGTTGCTTTATTATTGTCATTAAAAGTCTATTATTTTAAAAATTCACCTAAAAATGTATATATGACAGTCTAAAATAAGTATATATTATAATACTATATACTATATTACGTGTTATAAAAATTTATTTATATCTTTTATTGTCGTCGTTTCATCTATCAGACGTTTTCAGTATATTTTCGAGTATGAACTCAATATATAGTGTAAATATATATAAAGTGTAAAAAAAGTATAATAAGAATGACATTCTTTTTTCAAATAAATCCTGAGACGTTCGCAGAGCTCGGCGCGTGTTTCCGAACGTTCTTATCTGACAAGTGCTGTCAAGAGTAGTACAGATGACAGTTTGGACAGCTGTGACATTGACAGCTGCGTCATCGACGTTGACAGTTGCGGGTTTGCCGCGTTCACTATCGCGCTTTTATCCCCCGGTATTGGAATCGGAGTCCCGGGATCTACGACGTGTATTTTCCAACCGAGATTATTGTGAGTATAGCACTGAAAATTGATTAAAAAAAATAAATAAATAAACAGAAGCTAAATATTATGTAGAAATAAATAAAGATAAAAATAGAAAACTAAATTGGTCCTAAATCAGTTTATTTCTTTTTATTGCTTGTGATGTCATTTTACAGTACATTGTTATTGTATACTAAAAAACTTTAACATTAGCACTAAGACCTTTTAAGATCTCACGAGCAACCTTTTTTAAACACAATAAATATAATGCTATTTAATAGCATGTGATCTTTTTACTTATGTTATATAAGAAATGATTTTTGTTATACAAAACATAATCGCCAAATGATAATCTCGTTCACAGGAATTGCTCGAAGAATCATTATTATTGCAAAAGCTAATATTATAAAGAGAAAACATTTGTATGTTTGCTTGTTTCTTTGTATTGAATGAACTCAAAAACTCCTAGACCAATTTTGACGGAATTTGAAATGAAGAGACCTTAAACCTCCCTATTGTAAAAGAAAGGATAGAATACCATTTGAGGCGGCAGACCTGTAAATGTGACGGTTCGTGGGTTCGATTCCCGCTCAGACAAGATGGATAGTTCCGTTTTAATTTTCTTCGCTCGGGCAACTAGGCAAAGCGCGGCGTTGCGTTTCGCCACTCAACACGCAATGTCTCGAAAAAGGCGGAAAGCAGGGACGAAGAAAGCGGAGAGTAATTAACTAAAGCGTGACGACATAAAAGAAAATAGAATGTCACGTATGCAGCTAAACTTCACGAGAGACCTCTGTTTACTCCAAAATGATCTGAATATTTCAATGTCCATGTGTGTGTGTGCGTGTGTGTGTGTGTGTGCGTGTGTGTGTATGCGCGCGCGTGTTGTGTGTGTACGCGTGTGTATGTGTGTGTGCGTGTGTGTGTGTGTGCGTGTGTGTGTGCGTGTGTGAGTGTGTGTGTGTATGTGTGTGCGTGTGTGTGTGTATGTGTGCGTGTGTGCGCGCGCGCGCGCGTGTGTGTGTGTGTGTGTGTGTGTGCGTGTGTGTGTGCGTGTGTGAGTGTGAGTGTGTGTGTGTGTGTATGTGTGTGCGTGTGTGCGTGTGTGTGTGTATGTGTGCGTGTGTGCGTGTGTGCGCGTGTGTGTGTGTGTGTGTGTGTGTGTGTGTACCTGGTAGTAGACAAGGTCGGGCGTCTCGTGCGCCACGGTCCAGGCCAGCGCGGCGGGCTCCCCGTCGCCGCACTCCAGCTGCAGCGTGTCCAGGTACTGCTCGAACGTGTCCGACGACTCCGCGCGGTCCACCGTCTTGTGCGTCCACTCGCAGTAGCGCCCCACTGGCGAGTGTCAGACACACATATATATACGAATGGTTGTGGTTGTGGGGTTATTTGAGACTTTTCCCATGGGCAAAGCCCAAGGACGCGTCTGTATTAACGGGCGGAGAGTGACACTACGGTCAGAGGGCACGGCCCTGACACTATATCTCCTCTCTCCTACGGAATAAAGAAAGAAGATCCGACAGATTTTTCTGTGGGGAAACTGGAGTTTCATAGCCATACGCCATGGACCAGTCTACAAAGATATATTTGTAAGGAAATGGCAAAGGCAAAGGTTTGGACATATCTGTAACCAGATAGTCACATAGCGATACAAGATCTTAAATGCCTAGTGCAAGGCATAAAGCCTAATCGCTTTTGCCTTATTTAAAGGGATTCAGTTGAAATAGAGGTTGCGTTAGTCGACCTCGATTGGAATGAACAGGAGACATCCATTCAAGATCGACAGAAATGGAAATCTCAGGACTCTTCTGTAAGTTCGAAACGAATCGAACCATCAACTGACCTCAGCAACGCAAACTGCAGTCACTGTATTATTGCAGTTTACGGCTAAACGAAAGCCTTCAAATTTTTTAAGTAGAATTAGTAAAGATACTGTATGATAACGCCACAGCATACAGACATTAATTTTTACAATTTCTCGCTAAAATCGTATGGAATGCCTCACATGCAGCGAAGCCTCAACTTAATGTAAGAGACTCTCGGGGAAGAGTAGTTTTTGAGCTGCTTAAGGATAAAGATAACCTGGCTTTTAGAAGCTAAGCTATTTCACATGACTGGATTTACCAATGACATAGCCAGAATAGCTGAAATGCTATAAAGAATGCTGTCTAATTTTAATGCTGCCTCGAATCGAGTTGGAGTCAGGATGAACTTGGACAAAACCAAAGTCATATTCAATCGATTGTCCAAAAGTATATACAGGGTATATCTGACAACGCGGCCTTTGTCAAAACCACCGACAGGGTAAAATATCTCAAGGCTATACACAAAAAACTAGTTAACAATTATCTGTAGTTAAAGCACAGGGTTATTTTACCTATTTAACGATATTTACACGTACTGTGTAACGTGAGAGGTAGTCATTATTAAATACAAAACGTACATTCGAAAAAATAACTGAATGAGAAGGAGATATATCTCTGTCCCGCTCTGACAGTACAGTGTACGCTCGCGTCATACTTGACTAATGGCGTTCTATTTTGGAACTATAATTTAACAACTTTGTTTGAAAAAAACTTTTTTTATTTTTGAAAATATTACTTTTTAATAATTTTACCAAGTTTCTATAGGTTAAATAATACTATGTTTTAAATTAAGGTCGCGAGTACATCCACACCTGTATATCTCGTGACTTCCATACCTGTACCTTGCGGAAGACCTACGAGAATTGCTATACGCTAAAGAGTTGAAATTAGGTAAAATTAATCATTTCCATAAAATGAAATTAGTGTAACTAGTTTTCTTTTAACTTTTATTTCGCCATTAAAATTCAAAGTTATAAAAACATCAACTCTACTTACCGGCAGTGGGGTAGGGGTACCCCTCGTTGTCGTACGCGACTCCCGCGAAGACTCTCTGCTTTCTCTGCTCTTCGGGCTTCTTCTGCCCAAAGCCTCCTTCGGATGAATCGCTTATGTAGAACGGGTGGAACCTATAATATGTATTATTTATATTTAAAAAAAGAAGATTTTGAAGTTCGATATATCCTGTGCCCTAAGGAACTATAGCTTGCTTAAAAGATATCATTATCAAATTTAATAACTGAAAATTGTCAATAACTAATTGAAAAGACAATGTCCCATCGAGTTTTCTGTACCAGTTTTTCTGAGGTCTGAGGTATTAATATCGAGGGTCCCAAATCCAATAAAAAGCCCAATAATGCTCTATATCAAAATTTAAAAGAATTGTGAAAAGACGTTTGTGTGTTGAAGGTTATTATCTAAATAATGATTTTTTAAATGTCAATAACTTGACTTGGGAATGAAATGCTCGCTCCAGTCTGTTTCAAACGTATAATAGAATAAACTAAAAAACAAAAAAAATTAAAAAACTCGTTTCTCTTTTCGTACGACCTATTGCAAATAAAGTTAAATAAAGTTTCTATTTAACTGTCACGGCTTTCATTCATCTTTTATAGCATCACATTAGACTGTAGTTCTCTATCCCGTGCGGGATAAAGCGTGAAGTAATAAAAAAAAATAAACTAACTTGGCAGGGTTGGTCCTGTCGTCTCCTCCCTCCACCAGGAAGGTGTAGGTGCTGCCCCTCTCCACGTACAGCTCCGGGATGAGCTGGTCGTTGATGTACCACGCGATGCCCCACGACGGGTGACCTGTGCCACATATATGTATATTTTTATTTTAGACCTTATTAATTAGACATTGTTCCAAACAATGTCATAAAAGAGGGTAGTTTTAGTTGATAAAGACTATAAAAGCGTTGAATTTATGTAAATCGTGGCAGTTGCATATAGGTAACGTACTGGAAGGGAGCTGCCCTGAAGTATAGTTATTGAGTGTAATATACTCGAAACATGATATGTATATGTGTTTGTAAATTAATTTTAATTTTTTTTTATGTCTTCAAGCACATGGCAGTTTAGGTAGAGGTAACCATAGGTACGATAGGAACCTAGTGTTAAGACACTCCGTTACTTAGTCCCTGCTTTCTTAGAATCTCTTTCCGTCTATTGAGTTGAGGGAATTCAACGCCATGGAATGGAAATAGAAAAACTCATCTTCCCCTCACGAGAATCGATCTCACACACCGTTGTCTTTACAGGGGGACGCTATGCCTCTGCGCCATGACGGTCCCCAATTAATTTTAATTTCTATAATAGTGTACAGTATAAAGTAATGAAAATTTTACCGTATGACGAGAATCCGTTATTGATATCATTGTCTGCGTGTAATGGAAGAAGACATGTTTAATAAGTCAATATTTATGTAAAAAAAAAATTGTTCCTGAATGAATATACGCTTGTCCACTTAAAAGCCCACGTAAGGAAAGTCGTAGGCTATGGCTTGTATATACTTTAATAAAATTAATTTCACATAGAAAAATGAAGCATCTTTAGATGATAAAATTTAGGTTAATTATGTAAAAATTAATGTTTTAGATCGAGTGTTGAAATACATTGTAACCATGCGTTTTGCTTTTCAAGATATAGCGTATCGAGTGGTGATAATCAACGCTACGGTTTTTCTCCTAATTAAAGCAAGTCCCCAGATCCTATTCCTCAATTTCCCAAACCCTGGTCTCCAAACCCCACTCCCCGTACGCGGTCCCCAGTCTCCATACCCCAGTTCCTAAACTTTAGATCCCAAACCTGAGTCTTTATATTCCAGTCCCCCTAATAGTAAAACCATTGAACTAAATTTATTGAATGTAATTTAAGTATATGAAAGAAAACAGAAATGTTGAAAATGTTAAGAAAATTTTGAAATTGAGGAAAGTTTTATTTTATATCCTCATTAATTTATCAATAACTAAAAAATCGCTGTACAAGATCTCTAATTATGTCAGAGGGACGAGTTTAAAAAACAAAACAACCCCAGTTCCCATTCCTTAAACCCCAGTCCCCATACCCCAGTCTCCAAACCCCATTTCCCAGTCTGTAGTCCCCAAATTCCAGTTCCCATACCAAAATATCCATATCCCAGTCTTTAAAACACCAGTCCTCATTCCCCAGTCCCTATTCCCCTCACCCTAGTCCCCATTCCCCAGTCCCCACACCCAAGTCCCTATTCCCCTCACCCTAGTCCCCATTCCCCATTCCCCAGTCCCCACTGACCAGTGGCGGGCGTGTACCCGCGGCGGCCGCCGGCGGGCCCGATGCGCGCGGTGAAGTTGCTGAGGCCGGCCAGCACGCGGCGCGGCCAGGGCGGCGGCGCGCCCGCCTGCGTCTCCGCCAGCCCCACGCACGCGCGCGACCCCTGACACACACACACATACACACACTAACGTCAGAGGTCACCTCTGTCACCTCTTCCGCTGTTATTGACCTTGACCTCTTCGTATATGCTCTCCGGGGAGGCCTCGTGTTTTTATCATGACTATACTCGTGTTTTTATAGTAACTTTGATATTGTGCTTTTTGAATGTCAACCGAGGTCTCTCCTTACTTGAGTGAGGTATAGGCGCCCAAATAATTTAAAAAGGTGACAAAGGTATATGAAATTTAAGTTAAAGATTCATATTGATGTTTATATAAAAATAAAAATTACTGGTTTTTATTGTTTAAGAGAAGTAGTGATTATTATATACTTTTTTTGAAATTATATTTTGAAAAAGTAAATATTAATTATTATGTTCAGTTTGTCTGTATCCTTTTTAACTTGTGCTCTATGTTCTTGTTTTAAATATTAATTAATATTAATATTAATACATAATATATAGAAGTAATACTAATCATTTTATCTTTACATTTTTTTATATTTATTACTAAAAATAAAAAACAAAGATTGGCAATTTAATATAGGTACTTATGATAACAATTCTTATTAAATTAATATGTTTTCTTTAAACATTTGAGAATTGAACCCCCATACCTGAGCTCCAAAGTCCAACTGTACGTCATTCCGCGTAGTGTCCATGAAAGAGTGGGCGTTTGCTTCATACCTAGAGTTGAGAGGACCTGGAAGTGATGTAGGCATAATAAGTGCCAAATAATAATTATTTACTTTACTTACAACTTAAAGTTATCTGTATCCCACATGTAGAGAGAATTGAGTGTTTAAACACTCCATTCCTTGTTTTCCACCTTTTGGAGACTTTGCTACTTATGTATTTAACGCCAAACGTGAAATAATTCATTAATTTCGAGTGGAAGCCAAATTTCATAGTAGTTAATTTATACAATCAATTATAAGGTAGTAATATAAAATCTATTTGATCCTCCAACTTTTGGTTTCACAACTATACAAGTTAACTTTTGATTTAACATGATATTTTTTACACGGCAGGGTAGACAGAGGGAACCACAGGAACCATAGGAACCTAGTGTTAAGACACTCTGTTTCCTGCTTAACACCTTTTTCAGACATTGCATGTTGCGTGGCGAAACTCTACGCCACGCCTTGCCTAGTTACCAGAGCGAAGAAAATGGAAATGAAAAATTTCATCTTTCCCTCATGGGAATCGAACCCACAAACCGTCATGATTACAAGCTTCAACAGTCTCAGCAATATACTATATATCTACATTATTGTGCCATATACATAAACATATATACTCATTATAGGTATGTATTGATAAAATATATACATATACAATTTTTTTTAAACATTGCTTATTATTAAGGTTAATTATTTTAACACTTCAAATAAGTCAAAATTCAAACTATATATATTAAATTGAAAATATTTTCATTTCCTCATGGAATAAGGTGGAACTATAGAATGGAATAAGGTGGCACACTATGGAATAAGGTGACGAATTTCATTTAATTCCGCCATTAAACACACAGTATTTAAATACTCAGACAAAAGCGGAGAAACATAGTGTTTCGACATTACGTTTTCTCTGCAAAAACAGTACTTACCGAAAGCAGCGATCACAGACTGAGAGCGAGTGGTCAAAATCTCCTTGTCCAGTGACTCGGAGGCGGCCAGAGGCCGGCGGTACGTTATTGTTGTTATACCGTTTTGTTGCTGACCCGATACTGGAAATGATAAATGCCTTTCCTTCATCCATACACGATTTCTTATATATATATATATATATATATATATATATATATATATATATATATATATATATATATATATATATATATATATATATATATATATATATATATATATATATATATATATATATATATATATATATATATATATATATATATATATATATATATATATATATATATATATATATATATATATATATATATTTTTTTTTTTTTTTTTTTAGCTTCACGCTTTATCCCGCACATGGCAGGGTAGGCAGAGGGAACTGCAGGAACCATATGAACCTAGTGTTAAGACACTCCGTTACTTAGTCCCTGCTTACTCCGTCCTCACTTTCCGCCGTTTTCGAGGCATTGCGTGTTGAGTGGCGGAACTCAACGCCGCGCTTTGCCTTAGTTGCCAGAGCGAAGAAAATGAAAATAGAAAAATCCATCTTCCCCGACTGGGGATCGAACCCAGAAACCGTCGGGTTAGCCGCATTACAGGCAGACGTTGCGCCTCTGCGCCACGACGGTCCTCATAAATATATAAATATATATATATATATATATATATATATATATATATATATATATATATATATATATATATATATATATATATATATATATATATATATATATATATATATATATATATATATATTATATATATATATATATATATATATATATATATATATATATATATATATATATATATATATATATATATATATATATATATATATATATATATATATATATATATATATATATATATATATATATATATATATATATATATATATATATATATATATATATATATATATATATATATATATATATATATATATATATATATATATATATATATATATATATATATATATATATATATATATGACAAGGTCGATTGGTAAATATCTCTCTATATGTATGACGTTTTACAAATCGTATAAAATTTGAACCAAGCGGAATTTCAACCAAGAGGACGCGTGCTCAGTCAGAAAGCTTGCACGGTTCGTAAGTGGGCGCGGGTTCAAATTTTTATACGTTTTCTTTAAGTATTTTTCTACCCTCAGTGTGGATTAACATTTTAAATCATAAAAATACCTACTAAATCGTTCTTTTCTTTGTGAAACGAGTGTTTAGCAACAACTATTGCTGTCTGAGGTCTGTTTCATAATATGTTCAGTTTTACATAGTCATATTTAGTATAGCATCTCTTTGGAATAATATTCCTAATCCTATTTAAAGAAATTTATTAATTTTTTCTTCAAATTTATACTAAAAAACCATTTACTTGATTGTTATAACAATTACACGAGCGGGAAAGAGATCGATCTATTTTTTTTCGGTTATTTTCTTGAATGAAAGGTGACATTCGTATTTAATCACGACTACCTCCCGCGCTACCCGGCACGCACGTACCCACAGTGACGTCATCGCGGCCGCCCACGCGCGCGTCCGGGCACACGCCGCGCTCGCCGTCGCACTGCGCCAGGTGGCTGATGCTGTAGTCTGACGCCTTGGGCTGGTTGCTTCTGTAGTTTCGTGACGACGGTTAAATATGTTGACGTATATTATATGTTATGTTAGTATGTTCGTGTTTTGCACCTTATTATATATTTATAGGGTAAGTTGGTTTACGTTTTCAGGAATATAGAACGGTGACTAAATCAAAATCCAAAGTCATTTACTCACGTAGTTATCACAGATACACTTATGCACGTCAATTATTTATCTTCTACCATTTCGGAAAGGTGCTTTGTCGTGGAAAAGGAAGGGCGAAAATAACTCCTCAGCATATATTTTAAATAAAACAACAACTTTACATACAACAAAGGTATTACGAGTATTGCTTAGCTTGGGTGAAACTGTTCACAGGACTGATTGACTACACGCGTGTTCACTTAACATCAGGTCTCCTTGCTCGTTTTTTTTTTTTTTTTTTAGCTTCACGCTTTTATCCCGCACATGGCAGGATAGGCAGAGGGAACCATACGAACCTAGTGTTAAGACACTCCGTTACTTAGTCCCTGCTTACTTCGTCGCCGTGTAATATTAAAAAAGATAAATTAGTCCAAGTTGGAATAGAACCAGCACTAACCTAGTGTCCCAGTAGGCCACTACGACGTCTGCGCCCAACATGGCGGCGCGTCCCTCCGCGCCCGACAGCCCAAACGCCATGTACTGCTCCCCGCGGAGGCGAGCCGACAGCGTGATCTGCACGTGCTCGCCCTGCACACGCGTGTTTGTTTTTAGCTTTCACGCTCTATCCCGTACATAGCAGAGTAAGTGGAGGGAACCGCGGGAAACGTGGGATCTGGCTTTGTCTAGTTCTTAGAGCGAAATAACTAGAAATGGAATATCGATCTTTCTCGAGTGGGAATCGAACCCACAAACCTTCGCGTTTACAGCTAGATTATGCTAAAACTGTCCTCTTACTTGCTTCCTTAGGGTTGATAGAACAAAATCTATTTTGAATCTTCCTTAAAATTTGAGATATGCTTATTATCACAAATATAACCTATATGTATTAAATAATAATCGTTTCCACGATTAAGAATCGAACCTTTAACCGTCGTTAATGATCAGGCATTGTTCAATTAGTCACAATATATATAATTTTTTTGACATATATGAATTTTCTTATTTATACGTCCAGAGATAACATAAGCTATACGAAACATATAAATAAACACATTTTTATCGTCAATTTGAGCACATCGTTAATTTTACCTTTTCACACCTCTCGTTATCACTCGCTTGTAAATGGAAATTAAAAAAAAACTAATTATTTCATGAGATACCAATATAAATAAATAATAAAATTTTAATAAAAAAATTACATACATATTTATACATATGTAATGTAATTGTTTTATTGTATTTTTAATCTGTGTATCAAAATAAAATTCATTCTTATTTAATGCCTACCTTTATCTATCATGAAAGAGAAGTTTAAAATTAAAAAAAAATAATAATATTCTTTATAATCTATGGTAAATAGAAAACAGATAATTAATTTAGTTTTTTTTTCTAATAGTTACCTGTATTTCCCACCTCACTTGTAGCCGCTTGTCCAAAATCTCTTTACAATTGTTAGAAGCACTGAATGGCGTTTGAGACGTGGTAGAGCTTGTCTGAAATTGGCATTTCTTGTTGAAAAGCTTGAATAAATCTTTTTTTTTTACAGCTTATATTATTAAATATGTATTTAATAAATAAATACAGAAGAGAAAATATCAACAAATTGTATATAAATATAATATATAATGTATATACTGTATATAATAACTGAATTAAAGTTAGCAAAAAAACGTAATGTCAAGATATTATACTAACATTGCGTGTTGGTTGGTGGAACGCCTACGCCTAACCATTTTTAAGAATATTCATGAATCTCCTTTGTGGGAAATACATTCATTTTAAGTTTTTGAAGGTAGCTTCACTAACAGCTTCATATATAACATTTTTGGGTATATTTCCACAGGTTTAAATGTATGTGTTGTCTTATAAGCGTAAATAGTAATATATATATATATATATATATATATATATATATATATATATATATATATATATATATATATATATATATATATATATATATATATATATATATATATATGCCACTCACCGGATTATACCACCAAGCTGGCTGCAAATTAAAGTAAGCAAATCCCAAGGAAAGCGTTGAAAGAATCGCACACAGTAATGTTAGAAGAAATTTTTATTTTATATTATTAGTTATTATTAGCTTAAATTATTTGGTAAACTATATACAAATATAAAAAAAATATATGTTTTTTTCCAATGTCATGTTATAAAAAAGTTGTATATTATATTAATATAAATAAAAAAATAAACTATATATTTATTTATTACATAATGATGTCAAATAACTATTAAACTAAATTTAAAATTTAAACCAATCAAGGAATGAAACAAATGGCCTGGATGTGGTTATTTTGCCAATTTTTGATCTGTTAGATGAATGATTTGAAGTTTTAACCTGAAAGTGAATGAAATTAGTTACAATATCCATTTCCGGTTAGGCTGTTAAGAAAGTTTTTGTTAGCGTCGTTATATTATTATAGTGAGATGCTTCAATTTGAACGAAATGAATGAATAAATATAAAGGAAGGCAGGTTCAAATCACTTTTGGGGTATTTATATATACTGTTTTCTTATGTGATACAGAGCTATTATAAATAAAAACAATGAAGCAAAATTACGTAGTAAAATCAGTTTAAAATAAAATTTCAGTATACTTTTCATTTAGCTTCACGCTTTATCCCGCTTATAGCAGAGGGAACCGCAGGAATACTGGGAACGTAGTGTTAAGACACTGCGTTTTCCGCGCACCGCCTTTTGGGGGCATTGCGTGTTGAGTGGCGGAACTCAACGCCGCGTATGACTAGTTGCCAGAGATAAGAAATTGGAAATTAAATAATCCATTATCCCCGAGCGGGAATCGAACCCTCAAACTGTAACGTTGCACGCGCGCGTCTGCACCACGACGGTCCACTATAAATTTTATAGCTTCACGCCGTATCCCGCGGCAGGATAAGCAGAGGGATTGCAGTTGAGCCACATCATTCTCTACTTTTCCCCCTTTCGAGATGGGGGATGGGTTTTATCTTACCAAAGATTTCAAAGGGTTGAATAAAAATATAAGCTTGTTACATTCAATGTACAGCCTTACTTTCCCGTATTAACTATATTATTTATAGCTTCACGCTTTATTCTTATAGCAGAATAGGCAGACGGAACCGCAGGAACCATAGGAACCTAGTATAAAGACATTAATTTGGCGCATCACTAGCATATAGTGTTAAAACACTCTACATTTAATAACCTAATAGGATTAACCTTTTCAAGAGATACGTTTAAGGGTCCGTTATATTTATATATAAATAATAAAAAAAATGGTTGCCTGTAAAGTGGGTTTTACGGGCGAAAATTTTACGTGACAACGTCTTTTTCTCGGTAGAATATTTAGTGATATGAATAATAATTATAGTATAAATTGCACAAATTTTAACTATAGAAAATATATTTTGTTTACTAAAACATTGTACATGTGTCAAGTGATAGCGCGGCGGACCGATCATAGTTCGGTGACAGTTGACACATCGTTACGTTACCATTTTCATATTTGACTCCGAGCCGCACAACCTAATTTAAGACGTTGTCACGTCAAAATAACTTACAGTAATTTTCGTCTGCCCCAAAGCGGGCGGCACGTCGAGGTCTTTAGGGATGTACACGTGCCCGAAGTTGTGTCGATACTCCACGCACCACACGGCCAGCCAGTCCACAGTCGTACGCTGTGAGCTTGTTGGGCAGCACTATCTCTATGTCCTCCCCCTGGTAGCCGCGGAGAGGGTTGAGAGAACCCATCTCGTTTGGTACCTGGGTAGGTTTCGATGGATATTAAATATCTAACGAGATTTAACTAGAAGTTGAACTAATATGACGTATTAAAATATTTTTTTTTGACTTCACGCTTTATCCTGCACATGGCAGGGTAAGGCAGAGGGAGCTGCACGAATCATATTATTAAGAAATTTCGTTCCCCGCTTTCCGCCATTTTCGAGTCATTGCGTATACAGTGGCGGAACTCAACGCCGCGCTTTACCTAGTTGCCAGAGGTTCCCAACATGAGAATCAAATTCACAGACCGGTCGCGTTTACAGACAGACGCTGCGCCAAGACGGTCTTCACTGCATCCTTTATTTCCTCAAATCATACTTACTTTAGTTCCAAAAGGATTGGGTTCGCTTCCATTGCCAACCCAAAAGTATGCATCAGGCCCAGCTCCATCATAATGTAAGTTGGGGATGTAGAATGTCTTCGCATCCAAAACACTTATGTTTCCAGATCTAAGGCCGTGAGCTAATCGCTTAAACTCGGGAAGCACTCGAGGCCTGGGAGGATCTAGACCTGGTGGGATGAATACGTCGCCGAAATTCACCTGTAATAAAGGAAAATATATTTTTTTAGCAAATGTGAATTATTTGTGGTATATAGGTATGTACAGTGGTGTGTTAAAAACGAAAAGAAAAAGTGTTTCACGGTTTGTGTTTCATATATATATATATATATATATATATATATATATATATATATATATATATATATATATATATATATATATATATATATATATATATATATATATATATATATATATATATATATATATATATATATATATATATATATATATATATATATATATATATATATATATATATATATATATATATATATATATATATATATATATATATATATATATATATATATATATATATATATATATATATATATATATATATATATATATATATATATATATATATATATATATATATATATATATATATATATATATATATATATATATATATATATATATATATATATATATATATATATATATATATATATATATATATATATATATATATATATATATATATATATATATATATATAAAACTGTGGATCTTATTAACCAAAACTGTGGAAGAAATAGCTCTCTCGGCGAACAGCGAAAGCGGCCTTAATGGCCGCTTTCGGTAATATCCTAAATAAGTGTTGGCTAATTTCTATCAATGGATAAATTATATAATATAAACATACACTACTAATTAACATTGCAATTGTGTCAGTGTAGTACAAATAGTAAAATGGTAAATAACATTTATTTGTGTATTTGCGGCGATATAAACATATATGACATATGCTATATAATATGTCAACTAAAAGTATTATATGTTAGGTATATTCTATTACAACATATGGCAATATTTTTGTTTTTCTCAACTGTAAAGATTATTTTAGTAATAGTAAAGCCAAAAAGCCACATTCCGTGATTATATTTATTTTATATTGAACTAGTAGGTAGTAAATTGTCAATTATTATTTTAGCTTCACGCTTTATCCCGCACATGGCAGGGTAGGCAGAGGGAACTGCAGGAACCATACGAACCATCTTAACACTTTAAGACACTCCGTTACTTAGTCCCTGCTTACTCCGTTCCCGCTTGTCAAATAAAGTTAGAAAAAGTTTAAAATAAAACCTTGTTTAGGTTTAACGTATTAGTACATACCTAAATACTAAAATTTAATGCAATAATTAGGGAAAAATTGTATTTAATTCATACATAATTATTAAAAAATAATATTTTTAAACAAATAACAAAAAAAAAAATCGAATCGATTAATCATGGGTAGCCTTTAGACAATCGGTAATTTAACGAGCGACAGATTGTAATCAAACGGTTTCAATTTAATAGATTAAAATCTAACGTAAAATAATGCTTTGAATTGTGAATCGTCAACCATGTATAAATAAGCATTATGTTTTGGACCCTGTGGGTCTGCAGCATCACCAGATCTTGTGACTGCTGACCTGGTAGATCTCCAACCTTGGCTTGGATATCATAGAATGGCTTCCAAATGCAAATAGGAACTAGTATATATGTATGTTCCACAGATGAGAACGGTTGTAATTAGTCCTACTGATGTATTTTAGATTATTTGCTCTAGTGGGCTTATACAATACTTGATGTTTTTATTTTATTTTATTATAAATAGTAAATATTAAAAATAAATAAGACGTACAGACTTAGATTTGAACCCAATATATATGTTTAATTCGATTATTAGTATATTTATTAAAATATATCTGTATATATATAATTATACAGCTTACTACAAGGAAATTAGAAAGAACTAACCCAAAGAACGCCTTATTTTTCTAAAAGATGAAAAAAAAATCTTAAATATAACAATATGTTCAATAAAACAATCTCGCCGCATCACGAAGTCATATTGGAAATATCAAAATATTGATTTAAAATTTCCGACGTAATGTCAAATGGCGGCAAATGTCAAATTTTGGCGGGAAGTGCGCGTTGCGCGCGGCTCTAATCGATATTTTGGCTTCGGCACGCCGACACTCAGCTTAGTTGTGTATGATTGGAAAATGTTATTCATTCGACATTTATGTGTCCATTATAATTTTCTTGTGATTTTATAATGATATAGATAACCTACGTAGAGATAAAAAAATATTCTATAATTAGCGTAAAAAATAATACCCAATGTATAAAATTAATAGAACTACACAGTATAACTATATATTTTGTAATAAAAGCTTTGCCATTACTCAAAGCATATGAACTTATTAGGATATTTAATAAGTATACGCTGCGATAATGCTAAAGCTAACATTTTCCTTAAAAGGTAAAATCAAATATTTATTTTTTGTTTTTCCTTGTATGAAAATTAGTGGCTAAGACACGTTTTTTTCCCAATATAACTTTGAGGCCTGGATTTATATACGAATTGAACGTAAATATTTAACATTTAGTATTTAAGTCCATCTCGGTTAACTTAACCTCCATTTACGTGAAGATGCTCAAAAATACTCTTTATATACATATATTTTTCCGTACAATCACAACACTCCACGTCTATTCTAGCGAGTTCTTTTGTCTGTCGGTTCACGGCCAAGGACTTGGATCCGGTTGAGTTTTATTATCTAAGCGATTAACGTTTTTTGTATACATGACGTTCATTACTTGTATGTTGTATATGTTTTATTAAGAAAATATCTTCACGCTTTATCCCGCACATAGCAGGGTAGGCAGAGGGAACTGAAGAAAACCATATGAACCTAGTGTTAAGACACTCTGCTGCTTTGTGCCTACTTTCTCCGTCCCCGCTTTCCGCCTTTTCGGGGCATTGCCAATTCAGAAAATGAATTAGTTAATATTATTTTAAGCAGAGTTGTTTTGTAATTGCTATAGCTTGGTATAGGTTTGATTCCTTGGACGAGATTTATGTTTAATTCACTAGATATTCAATGTACAAAGAGAGGAAAGTTGAATTTTTATAGTGTGAAGTAATCATACTATGCAACGCAACACAAAATGCCGCGAAAATCGGGTCGAAAAATGAAGAACTGAGTGTTGTGACTCCATATTCTTTCTGTATATGACGTTATATGCGGGATAGAGCGTGAAGCGATGAACATAATACGCTCGTCACCTTGTATCGATGTTGCCTTGACATATTTATTCGGAAGCAGTTAGTCTAACTTTTAATGAGAAAGACGTTTTCAATTTAAAAATAAAAAAAGAGCAGAAGCGTAGCATCTGCCTGTAAACGCGACGGTTTGTGGGTTCGATTCCCACTCAGGGGAGATGGATTTTTTGATTACCATTTTCTTCGCCCTATCAACTAGTCAAAGCGCGGCGTTAAACTCCGCCATACAACACGCAACGCCTCGATAAAAGCGTAAAGCGAGGAACGGAGTGTTTTAACTCTAGGTTCCTATGGTTCTACCGACTCTGCCATGTGCGGGATAAAGCGTGAAGTTTATAAAAAAAATGTATAAAAAGAGAGGAATAACAGTTTCTTCAGTAAAGTTCTAATATTTTTTTATATTATTATTTGCCACAGTAGTTAGTAGTTTATCTGGTAGTAAGCTAGATAGTTGTAGGTTCAATCCCTACTTTGGGAAGTAGGGAACGTTGTGACTGTAAGATATTTAACACTAACCTCGTAACAATTTGTATATATTAGATAATGTTGTTTTCTAGACTGGAAATTGAAGCTATGTATCTATAATTCTAGAAGAAATAAAGAGTAGAAGCTAGTTACTTACAGTAAATCTCCTGCACCATACGCTTATCCACTTGATATCTCTCAGACGCTTTCCAGCGGGCAAACGCAGCAGGATGTCGGAGTTAGTATGTGCTGATAGAACTGGAGGGTCCCTGGAAAATATTGTGTATAATTTAGAATGTATTCTAATCGTCTTTCTGTACGATGGTCGTGAGTTCGATTTTAAATTTGACTTTTTCCAGTTAGCAAAAAAATGGTTTAGGTCATGCTATCTAACAGGGTGTGATAAAACACGATGAAAGCATGAAGCTTCCAAATTCTAGTACTTCAATTAACTGTAGGTTTCCTATACATCCTATCCAAAAAAAACAAATATCGACCAAAATTTGGTGGAGGTTCAAATCCAAATTTTTATTTGAAAAATATCCTAAGTAACCAATAAATGGTAATACTTAGTAAAACTCTTACATAGAAGGAAGTCGCTCAAGTATACATTGTAAGGCATTATTTCTAATTCCAGTATAACAATGAGAGCAAATCGCGAGTCTGCTTGTACTGACTAAGATAAATAAGGGTACGTCCATTCCGGCTTGTTTTACTTCAAAACTGTTATGTGAATGTATATCTTGCTTAGAAATTACGAGGCTGTTGTAGGTTCTAATACAATATATATATATATATATATATATATATATATATATATATATATATATATATATATATATATATATATATATATATATATATATATATATATATATATATATATATATATATATATATATATATATATATATATATATATATATATATATATATATATATATATATATATATCTCGATATTTTTTCTTTTGAAAAGATATGGAAATACCATAATGTAACAAGCGTAAATATAAAATCTGGGACACATGAGTTCATTCTGGGACGTTTCGTTGACATCATTAAAAGTTCCTTACAATTATACATACATACAAAAACCATACATACAAGCATCATATAGTATGCAAGTAATATATTATTTCCTTAAAAAGTAAGTTTGTTGAAATTGTATCATTAATTTTCCGGATTCGCTTTCATCGTAGGAAATAGTTTGCAGGTTCAAAAGTGAAAATTTGTAGTGTCTACATATTTCTTTGCAAATTAATTTCCAAATTAAGATTTCAAAATGGCGGTCTTCAACACAAAAATGAAAGAAAAATGACATGTCGATATCGATTCTCTAATTTCTTGCAGGCGATCTATGTACAATAGAAAGAAACAATGGCAAAAATATGTAAATCTCAAACTTACGTACGAGTATATTCGCTTGTTATGATCTTTAAAGTGTTAATTAACACTCTGGATAGAAAAAAATACTTAAAGATAATCAATTAAAAATTTGAACGCAGCAGGATTTGAACCTGCACCTATTGGAAACTATTCAAGCGCTTTGACCACTAAGCCACACGTTCATGGCCATACGTTCGTTCATATATTTTTCATATGTTATATTCCTTACATGTATATATTGTCCGTTAAATCTCTAATTACTCCAAAAAGTATTAAGATGTTTCAAGGAAATGTAAAAAGGTAACCAAAAACGATGATGTCGTGACATCAAACTGTAATTTAAATTCCCTTTAATAATAGTTTCATAGAAATAACATCGCCCTTCTGATAAATGTATAGATAGCACTCTTTGATATCAAAATGCATTAACCTGGTAATTATGCTTGGTTTTTAAATTTTTATACATATTCGTATACAATTTAAATTATAATCTAATAGTATGTTAAGTGTTGGCTTGTTTTGAGTGTAGGGTAGTGGGTTCAAATATGTTAAGCAAATGTTGGTGTAGTCCTTAATTCAAAAAAATATTATATAAATATATTGTATGTTAAATGAAGAAATTAGTATGTTTTTAAGTACGTACATTAATCTATACGAAAGAATCGTGCAAACTGTAAATTATTTTTATAATTATTTTAATGAAAGAGAATGACTTAATATTCCCAGTGGGAATCGATCCCACTGCCATCGTGCTTACAGTCAAATACTGAAGGCACCAATAACAACTATATTTATACGATCATTGAAAATAAAATAAGTTTATATTATATCATAATTATTAAGGTTTTTAATAAAAATTTCAACTTGTACTCACCGACTGACATAATCTTCTGGATATGGCACTAGAGTACCTTCCGGCGACGGCTGCGGGGTGTTGCCAACCCAGAAGTACGCGTCTGGGCCTGTTCCATCGTAGGCGAAGCCTCGGACATACACCTGTATATGTATATGCTGCACTGCTATATTATGACTATGTGATATGGAATTTTAGTCCAGGTAAAGCACGTTATGTTACAGCACGTTATGGAGATAAGGGTGAAGTTATATGTTGCATTTATTTGGATTGTTTTTTAGCTTTGTCTAGTTTCTAGAGCGAAGAAAATGGAAATAGAAAAATCCATCTTCCCCTTATGGGAATCGAACCCACAAACCGTTGCGTACAGGTAGACGCTACGTCTTTGCGCCACGACGGTCTTTGACGGCTTTTTATATAAAGATTTGACATATTGTTTATTTATTTTTATTATGTATTTCGTAATATGCGAGGACGGAGAAAGCAGGGCTAAGCAACGGTGTGTCTTAACACTAGGTTCCTACGGTTCCTGCTCCCTCTGCCTACTCTGCCATGTGCGGGATAAAGTGTGAAACTAAAAAAAAAACTATTTCGTACAACATACCGTGCTCTCGTCTACGGCGTACACTGTGCCGCGTATGCCGTGCGCGTATTGCGTCAGGCGACCTATCACTCTGCCGTAGTAGGGCTCCGGGCGCCTCGATGCGGTTATACCTGATGACAACAACATAATTTATTATTAGGTAATAGAATATTTAATCTTTATTTGGTGAGTATTATTAATAAATATTAGGCAGATGGAACTCACTGTTGAGACACGCCTTTTCCTTCGAGATATTGCGTGTTGAGTAACGGAAGTTAACGTCGCGTTTTGAAGATACGAGAGCAAAGAAAATAAAAAGATTTCTTTTTTTTTTCAAATGGAAATCGAACCCACAAACTCTCGCGTTCGCAGAAATGATTCAGTTAAAATAGTTATAAATTAAAACTACCCTCCATAAAAATTGTAATCTTTTAATATATTTTTGTGAATGTTATTCCACACTAAGGAAAAAAAATGGATGAACAAATAAAAGTTTAAATTCCGGTAAGAAATAAATGCAATAAGATAAATGTTTTTTTTTTAACTATTAATGGTAATGAGCTTAAAGCGACAATGTACCATCTGATTATTAAACAATCATGTCATTATTATTTACATTATATTCTTTAAAAATCCAAACAAACTGACAAAACTAACTCGTATTTACAATATATACTAAAATTCACGTCGTCTTCACGCTTTATCCCGCACATAGCAGAGTAGCCAGAGGGAACTGGAGGAACCATAGGAACCTAGTGTGAATACACGTTCACAGTTCTTCGCTTTTCGCAATGTTTCGAGGCATTGAGCGGTGGTACTTAACGCCGCCTATTGCCTACTTCTTCTTCCCTTATGGGAATAGAACCCACAACAGCCTTCAAAATTCACATAAAATTATTGATTATATACTAAGTACGGTTCGACACTAGCCTTATGACCTATTACGAAATGTCGAGATCGTTTTAATGCAAAGATTAAAAGTTAGTCCTTTAACGGAGGCTGGAGTAAAGGACGTGGCTCTCACAGCCCTTTCATGTTATAAGATGATTTTATATAGAAACAGATATACTGGTGGAAATTTCCTGGAATTCTCAATTTTTGCATATAGGCAGAGAAAATATAGTGTTGAAACTCTCCTCTCATTTATAGCCCTATACGTAATGAATAGTTGTCATATACTTAATCTGCTTGAATTATCAAAACAAAAGTTATTTATTTAAAAAAAAAAAAACAATGTAAAAATAATCTCTATAATGAACTTTTCTTACACTATGATTATTCGAATAATCATTTATCACCATACTTATAGAAAACGATTAACTTGTTTCATAGTTTTTACTGTACAATGGACCACTTAATACTATATATTAAACTTTTTCATATACGTCGAGTAACATCATTATATATTATTTGTGGTTTAAAACACAACCACATAAACAAACAAACAAATGCGTACACTTAGAGAGGCGAGTTTTGTACTCAGAATTTTACTTTTGGTAATGTTTTAAAGATTTCAAAAAGACGGAAGGTATAATAGGAAAAATATAGCCGTGTTCGAACTTGAACAGTTTAAAATTGATTAAACAAATACTACGCGTTAACCAATTGGATTTACTTGAAAAACACTTGTGTTTTTTGTCAAGTTTTGAAAATATTATCTTTTAATATAAAAAGGTTTCTAACTTCCATCCCTAAAAAGTGCTAAGCTAATAAGCGCATATGCGCGGGGAACCCACTAGTTGTATATGACTGGCATACTAACTATGACTAAACTCTTAATACAATATATGGCAACATTCTGGTTTATAATTTTAAAAATATTTCCCAACTTTATACAGAAAACTTTAAACTTCAAAGATTTAGAAGAAGAAGAAGCTTATATTTTTAATAAAAAGAGACTTATCTTCTTACATACATATAATATATGTGTTACATACATATAATATATAATATATGTCTAAGATGATAAATCTGAGACATATAACTAAAAATAAGCTTAGTAAGTATGGGCTTACACTATAGGAATATAGTAGTTATATGTGGTGTGGCATCAGCGGAGGAGAATAGTGCCACCCTCAAGTACCAGGTGTCGTAAGAGGCGACTGCGGTAGTGGATGTTGGCCGTATTTTGCAGTTTTTTTAAAAGGAACTTGCAAAGCCATCATCAGAGAAGGAAAACTCGAAATAAACTCGGATCAGTATCTCCGTTAGGCACGAGTCAGTTCCTGCAACCAAACCAGCTCCACACGTAGTGACTTCTCACTCCTGTGGGCTTAGCTGGTGAGGTCGAGAGGGAAATGTAGGCAGGTGGGAAAACCTACATTTCCAAATAGTATCCCAGGCTTGACAGTGAACATCTATGGAGAAGGCACTCCGCCATCGCAGTCAAACAGCGGCGAAACTAACACGAAAAATTTGACACCGATATCACGTCAGCTGACGCATCCGTCGTGTTATATGCCTGTTCCAGATGCGGTCGGTCTTGCCATTCCAGAATCGGTCTGCATAGCCCTCAACGAAAGTGTCCATAATAATCACGCAGTGTCTTAAATCATCTGTAATAGATGAAAAGGCCATATAGTACTTATATAGTACTGTGGCTTGCTTGCTTGGGTTGAAGTAGAAGGAGACCTAGGTTCACCTTCAAGAAAATAGTGTCCAAGATACTGGAGGAAAAGTACCTGAAAAATATGAAGCCCCTAAAGAGAAAAGAGGTATGTAGAGACCGTAACGTATGACAGTCCACTCTCTGTGTGTCTACCCCATTTGATACCGAATTGAGGTAGTCAGAGAGAATAGAGTGTAATAGCCTGAACCTATAGATATGTTTGTACATTACATTGGAAATCTTTAATGTTCTCGGCTTTAGTATATCATTTTATGCATATATACATCGTCTACTTAGTAGTTGAAATATATACTCGTATATAAAGGAAGCGACGTTATTTTTGTATATACCTACATAATAGTTCTATGAAAACACTACTTTTTTAGAGATCCGTTTTCTCTTTTAATATCCCCACAAAACCCCAAAAAATGAACGTAGTGAACTAAAAATTCCTGTACCTAGATAAGAAAAGAAGAAAGAGTATCAAATCATCATTTGAAGTTTGTTGTGGCGCAGAGGCCCAGCGTCTACCTGTAAATGCGACAGTATGTGGGTTCGATTCCCACTCGGGAAAAATACTTTTCCATTTTCATTTTCTTCTCTTTTATATCTAGGCAAAGCGCGGGGTTCAATTCCGCCACTCAACATGGAATGCCTCGAAAAAGGCGGAAAGCAAGGACTAAGCAACAGTGTCTCAACACTAGGTTCCCACGGTTCCCGCGGTTACCCTGCTAAGAGCGGGATAAGCGTGAAGCTAAAAAAAAGAAATAATTCCCATAATGTTAACACCATCATACACGTACATACACATACATACATAAATATAAAACATGAAATATAATCTAGCAAAATGATCGTTTAGGCGTTCACATTATGATTACAACGGCATATTTATCTAATAACCGGCAGGCACCCCCGTTAAGGGATGTTTAGATTGACGTGTCTCACCCCCTGATTTAGTGAGGGGACCTGTAGGGTTGCCTTTTCAGGACAAGGGAAAAGATTTTTTTTTCTTTTTTTAAACTGAGCAATGATTACGTATTTGTAATACCTTGAACAATTTATGCATAGAGAACTTAGTGTTTTAACATTTTGTTCTTCATTTATGTATACTTCTTTATTCAGAATAAATATGACATTTTTTCTTTAGTTAATTATATTTTTTAATTGTTATAATTATTTATTTCACCAATTTCATTAATTTTTATGCATATTGTGTATGAATATATTTTTAGGTTTCTGTACCCAAAGGAAAAAACGGGTCCCTATTACTAAGCCTCCGTTGTCTGTCTCCAGGCTGTATCTCATCCGTAATAACTTGAAAGCTGAAATTTTCACAAATAATGTGTTTCTGTTGCCGCTATGACAAAAAATATTAAAATTAAAAAAAAAACTATATTAAGGAGGGTCCCAATACAATAAACGTTGTTTTTTTTTTTTTTTTTTTTTTTTTTTTTTTGGGTAATAAAACACACCACGGACTTTGCGCGTCCGTGCTCTTTTCTGCTCTTTATTTGTTGATTTTTGTGATTTTTAAATAAAAGATAATAAATAAATACTCATTCACACAGAGTTACGAATGATGGGTAATTGTTTGTGTATGTATTGTTATGTTGTCTCGTCCGGTGATTCCGCCTTCGGTCTGTCTCTTCTTAATTTGTTAATTGCCTCCTTGTCCCTGTGAGATATAGCCATTTTGATATTGTATTCTGTGATATCGGCTGTTGACGAATTGCTGGCTCGACGGATGAATCTGCCTATGGCATCCTCTTCAGCGTTGGTGTAGTATGTGCAATCTTTAGTGTGCCTAGTTATTGCTACGACAGCGTGCGATACGCTGTCGTGTATGGCACTTTTTGTTGTTTTTGTTTGCACAATAACCACCGACTCGTATGTCAATCCCTGAGACTCGTTTATAGTAAGGGGGCGTGAATTAAGACCTTTCCCGTAGCCCTTTTCAATCAATTCAGCTTTCTCCGCTTGCGTGTGAGCTAGGTATAGGGTGTTTGGGGAGTCTCCCGGGATGCACGCACCTGTGAGTCTTGATGTTTTAAGGGATCGAGTCTTTGATCGGGCTGTGTATATTCCGTCATAAACCTCGTTTAGAGCAAAGGTGACGTCTTGTGGACACCGATGGGATCTTAAGAGCTCTAGACTGATGGACGTCACGAGGCTTGGGCCGATATATTTGAGTTGGAAGAGGTTTAGTCGTTCGATGAAGGGTAGTTGATTTATGTCCCCGATCAAAGTGATTTTATCAGCCTTTGTTAATTTGGCCGCCATTGTGATCGCTCCAAAATGGTTCATGAGGGCCTCATCTACTATTATTCTGTTGGGCTTTTCCCTTGCACCATTTACCAGGATTGAGGCGATCGTTCTCACTTTGTTTTTGGATTCCCTGTAGCTACCAAAGTTAATCTTTTTCCTGAGGTCCTCGGCTGCCTCGATTGTTGTGGTTGCTATAAGGTCCGTTTCGGGGTTGAAATTGTTTACGACCCAGGTAGATTTCCCGCAGCCAGGTACTCCGTTGACCCATTCTATCTCCGGTGCCTTCCATTGGTCTGTTGAGCTGCTGGAGGACTGGATGGTTTTGGCCATGGTCAGAATCTTGTTTTCCAGCCAGACTTCTGTGCACCGCGCTACTACCAGAATTTGATCGTCGGGGGATGTTTTGTACCTAAGTCTTTTATCTTCTTCATCGTCTCGAGTGTCTCGTTCCACGAAGCCATGTTTTCCGCTGTAGGCCGCCATGTGGGGGAATTTCGGTTGATTTCCCCTCAGGTATTGTGAGGTGGAGTTGTCAAAGATAGCGGCCTTTTCTTCTTCGAGTAAGACCCTAAGTAATCCTTCATTCCTAAGCTCGAAGGTCCTTCGGATCTTTTCACAGGTCGCTAGGTTTACCTTGATTGTTTCTGCTAGGACTGTGATGTATTCTAGAAGAGCGTTGTCCATGTGCTGCTCTACTTTGTGTGCTATGGGCAGGTCGGGTGTTGTGGCCTGTCCTTTGTCGGATTTGGTAATTCTACCCTTCCTGATGAGATGCTCCTTGGGCTTCAAGAGCGTTAGGATTTTTGGTGAGCCCTTGGTTTTACATCCTTTTACGTTTTTGGTCTTTTCTTCCTTTTCTTTTTCTTTGGCTAATCTCTTTTGGAGGTTTTCTGCGCCACTTTCATGTGTCGTTCTTGATGTTTTTGTTCTATTTTTCCTATCTAACATGAAAGCAAGGTCTTGTCCTCGGTCCTCGTACACTATTACTTTGTGGTTTTTTGCTGCATTTATGCATCCTAAGAAGTCCTCGATGGATCCTTTATCAAATCCTGTCCTCATGACATCAACGCTTAATATTTTTGGACCGACGTTGTTCATTTGGTCTGCTGTCAGTGTGCTCAGGTGGTCGAGCACTTTGCATGCCTTGGTGAAAGGGGACTCTCCGTTGCTGCCGTCGAACAGTGCAATGATCTTGTTTTTTGTGCGTAGTGTTCGGAATTCGGAGTTCCCTATTTTACATATTGGCATGCTGTCGTAGTCCGACTTTCTCATTGTGGCCCTGTTGGTACTGCCTTTGGTGAGGGCAGCTAGGCCAGGTGAGATGTAGACCCATTTTTTCGGACCTACGATGCAGAAGCAGAGTCCCAGTTTCTCTTCATTCTCGTCCATGAACAGGGCTACAGGCCGAAGTGATAGTCCTGGGAAACCGGGGTGTCCGTTGTCGAGAAAGCGTTGAGTTGCTGACTTTGTGGTGGTTTTTAGTGCAGTGTTGGTTTCCGGGATGGGTGCGGTGAGGCGAAGGTGAAATACAGTTTCTACTAATCAAAATTTAATAAGGTTTCTCTAAAATACTATATTAAAAAAAATATTTTCAATTCCTGGATTTGAATTTGTGTCCCTCAACCCTATCGCTATCCCACCCTCCATCCGCTGCACCCTCGACACGTTCACGTAATACAGTTTCGCCCCCGCATTTCGATACTCATTTGTATCTTAGACGGGGATGCTACGGATATTGAAAGCTAAACTAGAGGATTATTATGTGATATATTATTGTGCACTTTTGTATAATAAATACATATATTAACAGGTTCGTAAACGCTATGGTTTATGGGTTCGATTCCCAATCGAGAAAGTTAGATTTTTAGATTTTTTCATTTTCATTTTTGCTTTCGCTACGCAATGCCCCCGAAAAATGGTGGAAAGCGGAGAACGGAGTGTCTTAACTATACTGCTATAAGCGGGATAAAGCGAAAAAACACGTTTACGTTTTATTTCGCATAGGTGAGGGAGAAGGAACGTATTGTTGGGACTCTACCTGTTTCCCACTGTTGATGTTCAATGAGGAAAATCAATGATTCATTCCTCCGAGTTAGAATCGAACCCGTAACTTTTACCTTTACAATCAGACGTTATATCACTACGCTACGATAACTTATATAAGACATGGGGTTAATGTACAATATTATGTAAAGGACTATTATAAATGTGTCATAAATAATTTCTCCTTAATTTGCCAAAAATCAATATATACTTAATTTTTTATTCCAAATTGCAATTTTTTAAATATGTAATTTTAAAATATTTAATATTAAATTTGTATTTGTCAAGCATTTTTTACTTTAAACACAATTTTTTATCAATCTATTACCAAAAGCTCCTTTTGGTTATCAGCGAGATCACTAGAACCCAAGAGCTTCCAAGAGCATGACACACAAAACCTGATTATTTCTATTCCACTAGACAAGCCAAGTCGCAGGGTCAGCTCTAAAAGCTCTATTAAATATCGTATACATTAAATGGCTACTACATATCTACTTATGGAGCAGATTCGATACCTGCTTGTTACAAATTTGTAATGCGATTTTTTTATTCAGTCTATAAATGTTCATTTTTGAAAAAGATATGCATTAAATTGAAGATATTTATACGAAGTATTGTTATATAACATGTAGACGTATCATATAACTTTGACACTGAGGCTCAGTGTCTGCCTGTAAATGCGACAGTTTGTGGGTTCGATTCCCACTCGGGGAAAATAATTAATTTTCTTCGGTCAGGTATCAAGTAAACGCGGCATTGAATTTTCCTTCTCAACACCATAATGCTTTAAAGGCAAAATAATCTAATCTCTAGGGTCCTATGATTCCCTTTGCCTACTTTGCTAAGTGAAGTATACACAGTTAAGATAAAAAGAAGAAAAAATATCATTACTGCACAGTGAGACAGTTGTGGATTCGACTCCAATTCAAGTATAAATAAATAACGAGAACAAATTATTTGGTATCACCATATTTTAAGATAAAGTTTAGGAAATTAGGCTGAAATTAAATCTAAAATAATCGTATAAACAGCTAAGTTCAAGCCAAATGTAGGTGTTTCTCAATCTAACATAGATAATAAATCAAGATAAAAATACTTCAATAGTAAAAGAGTTGAAACCATTCTACTACGCCGCTAAGTACTGACATCTTAACACCCACGGAGTGTGGGCGTCTAATATCACACGACGTACAAACGTCACTCGCCTACGTATATATATAATCTGTGCGAATAAAATAATCGATTTTTTAAATCAAAAACGATTAACGTATTGTAGTATCTCCTTTTTTAATGCGTATTATGTTCTCGTTCTTCCTTATGGGGGCCAGTTAGACAGTCTGAAAAATTACAAAATGTATATAATAACAGTCTGAAAAGTTATAAATGTACCTATATATTTTTTTTATTTATATATGAGGCGAAAGAGGTATGCAGGGACCGCAGCGTTTGGCACTCCATTTGACTACCCCGCTAGGGATAAAGTGTGAAGTTATGTATATACCTATATCCATACATATATCGTATAGGCGCAGTGTATGCTTGTAAACACGAAGATTCATATCCTTTGCTCTGGTAAGTAGACAGACAAGCGCGGCGTTAAGCTCCGCTTCTCAACTTTCAAGCCTTCGAAATTTGGAAAACGTGAAACGTAGTGTATTAACACTAGGTTTCCATCGATTTGCTTAACGACAGCCAAAATGGCGTAATATAAATGAATGAGAGAGTTAATTCACAATTTTATTATACTCCAACGGGCTTACGCACTCGACACCCGAGATCCCCTCAAATCACACTCTTATAGGGTCATCTTCACATAACATTTTGTACGAAATAAAGAAAAGCCCGTAAAGAAGACATAAACGCTTTATACTCGAAATGTCAGTTTATGCGCATATAAAGTTGAAGATGAGAGAAAACCTCTTGTGGCTTTGAGTGTATCTCGAATATCTATTTATTTTGAGAGTAAATGCTACTCAGATACGTCGATTAGGGTTTAAATTACAATAAATTGGTGATAATGTAAGTATTTAGTATTGTAATAATTAACTAAATGAGGACCGCTGTGGCGTATAGGCGTTACGTCGTATGTGAGTTCGATTTCCATTTGAGGAAGTTGGATTTTTCCACTTCCATTTTTCTCACTCTGGAAACTAAACTTAACACGCAATGCCTCGAAAAAGGCGGAAAGCGAGGACGGAGAAAGTAGGAATTATGCAACGGAGTGTCTTAAGTATTTAGAGTAACGAACAAATATATTTAAATAAAATTAATGTCAATTAAACTTAAATAAACATCTCTGAGACCACTCACCACACACCCATATTAATCATAATACAAAATTTCAATAAAACTTTAAATGCAAAGCTTCTAGATTAGAGCTTTCCGAAGTTCAAAAGTCACATTGTACAATACAAGTATATAATTTCTCAATATTTCCTTTAAAATTAGTATGCATCTGACGTCGGGAGTGCGACAGAATTTATTTCGCAATACCGTAGTCACGTCTCACGGACTCACGCCCCCTCTATCAAAACGTCAAATGGAATTTGACGAGAATTTAACAAATACATTTCGTTTCTTATATAGAATTACTTTAAATTTTCTATATATTAGTATTCATAGTATGTAGTGTTAAGGCACTCTTTTTTTCGATGGCGAACGATGTCGAGACATTATATTGAGTGGCAGAACTCTTCGCCTAGCCTATAACATAAATATTTAGATAGGATTGCATAGTAAAAAACATTCCTTCAAGCAAGAATAATCCGAAGTGTACATCTTATTAGATGCCCTTTAAATATTAGCTTGATTTTTTTATATACATTATTATATACATATAGGTAAGCAGAGGCAATTGCAGGAACCAAATATTAGGACACTCTGTTCCACGCACACCGCCTTTTTGAGGCACTTTGTGTTGAGTGACAGAACTCTAGCAGCCAGCACGAAGAAAATGGAAATGAAAAATTCATCTTCCTCGAGTGAGAATCGAACCCACAAACCGTAGCGTTTACAAACAAATGCTACGCCTTTGCGCCACGACGGTCCCTTTATTATTTTAAGTGCAAAAATATACAAGTTAAAGCTCTCTTAAAAAGGTTCCTACTTGTTACATTTAAATCAGATTTTCTTAGAATTCCAAAGCTCTAGGAAAATATGCTCGTAAGTTATCTTGATAGAGTAAAATTGTTACGTTAGTTCGCATGAAGCTTTGAATTTCTGTTGTAAGGTAACGTAGGTGTAGGTTTGAAGGGGGAAATTAATTTAAGCAATATAATTAAAGCTATACGAAGCCGTACTTGCACAAATGAAATCTAATTCGTCATGCTTCTACGATTACACTTCGCTGTGGTGCGAAGATGGAGCGCGGCGTTGAGTTCCGCATTGAAAATTTGACAGAAAATGGAGAACGGAGAGTTCTTTATAAGATGTTTTTTAAAATGAAGCACAGCGTTGAGTTTCACAATGTACTAAATGCCATATGACTTATAATAACATTAGCATATATATATTTTTAAGTAGATATAGATTATTATGCAAAGAAAAAATACCAGTTGATGTAATTCAAACAAGTTGTACAAACACACGTAATGGTTACGAAAGTTGTTTATTAGAGAACCGTGAGAGTAACAGTGGGGCTATGTTGTATAACTATACGTTTATACTGAACTGAATACGACCATGGCGGCGCAGAGGCGTAAGCGTCTGCCTGTAAACGCGACGGTTTGAGGGTTCGATACCCACTCGCGGAAGATGGATTTTTCTATTTCCATTTTCTTCGTTGTGGAAACTAGGCAAAGCGCGGCGTTGAGTTCCGCCACTCAACACGCAACACCTCGAAAAAGGAAAGCAGGGCCGGAGAAAGCAACTAAGCAATGGTGTCTTAACACTAGATGCAATATGCTAGCAATATGCGAGATAAAGCGTGAAGCTAAAAAAAATTATACTGAATTAGCTCGTATACGTATAAATTTAGAGTGTACGGATAGTTCCAGGGACGAATCCTATTGATTTTTTAAGTAGGTTGTTGTTTTAAAGGAAAAGTGGGAAAGAATGGGCTCTTGGATTGCCGCGCTGGAAGCGAGCTGGTTATATTAGTTGTTTCCTTTTTTTAATAACATAAGTATTTCGTTAATACTTTATCTATACTATTATATAAAGAGGTAAGGTTTGTGTGTTTGTAAATTGTAAGGGGTAATCTCGGGATCTACTGAACCGATTTTAAAAATTCTTTCACCAATAGAAAGCTACATTATTGCTGAGTGTCATAGGCTATATAAAAAAATCAAAATCTGGTGATGGGATCCTGAAAACGAGGGAACTCCTTAAATTTTATAGGCACACCTATAGTGATTTCGGTTTTTTTCAAAGAATCTTGGTCATTTTCTCACGAATAATAACATTTGATGAAGTGGAACTGTTGATGAAGACCACAAATGGTCATGAGAACTTAATAATAAGTAACTGTTTTACGGGTTTGGTTCTATTTCTTTAACATAGTCGCTAAGCAATTGATATTAGTCAACATGCATATGATGAAGTCTAGCTGATGATGGAGTTCCAGAACAACTCCTCAACGACTAACGGCCTTGCATCGGGAAAAACGATACTTTCTAATTGGTCATGAGTAGTTGACAATAGGCCATTGTAACTTAGGTAAAAGGTAATGTAAGTTGTAGTCCACAACGTGCTAAACAGGAGTTGACTTATATTTAGAGTTGGAGGCCGTATAATGCAGAGAAAAATGTGTATTCTCTTATGTATTCCTATTAATTATTATATACCCATGATTCCCACTGATTTACCCATACCGTTTAAAAGGGTACAGTTTTTAGTGAATATCTCTTTTGCCCTCACTATTAACAAGTCCCAAGGTCAAACATTCTCTTGGTGGTGGGCATTGACATGAGAAAGCCGTGTCTTTCCCATGGACAGTTATATGTTGGCTTATCTCGGGTTGGATCTCCTGATAGACAATATATTTTACTTCCAAACGGTAACATTACAACCAATACAGTTTACAGAGAAGTTTTGAACAATTAAAATTACCATAACTAGAGTAATTTTTCCCATCACTTGGTACTCATGGAATTCGTTTATTGCAAATCCCGCAGAAAAGGTGTTTTTTTTCTTTCGGACAGAGTTACTTTTGAATTTTGTATTAGCATGCAAATACAAACTATACCTACGTATAACTCACCTTTTGGCAGTTAGAAATTAAAACATAACACTCTGTACTAAACAATTATTATTAAGATGCCCAACGAAGTGGGCACGGGTCAGCTAGTATGAACTATAATAATTAAGGAAATTTTTATAAAAGTTTTTATATGTTTCTATGAAGATCTTTTGCGGAATTTTCCTAGAGAACCATAACTTAGTTCAAATATTTGTTATTCAGGTGGCAGAATTTATACAATTTTAAATATAAATAACTCTTACATATAATTTATAGGGAATAGCCTACAAACTTTTAACCTATAATTTTTTTTGATTTTACATTGTTTCATAATCTTTGGACCAAAATTTCTTAATGTATTCTGCTAATATATTTTTTACATAATACACACACACACATATATATATATGTATATATATATATATATATATATATATATATATATATATATATATATATATATATATATATATATATATATATATATATATATATATATATATATATATATATATATATATATATATATATATATATATATATATATATATTTACAAATCCCTTTCGAGATTCGTGCGGAATATTCCGATGTGTCAAGGACTCACATCAGTACTCGTATCAGTTCACTAAGCTAACAGCGTAACGTAATACAATGTACTTAATTCACGATGGTTTTGTTATTTTTTTATATAGGAAAGATATATGTATATGTACTTGTAAAGACATATACATTTATTTGTACTTAGAAGCTTTTAATCTAACAAAAAATTTCCATTAGATCTAACGAAATCGACCTTTCAACAATTCGTATTTACCTGTTTCTATGACAACCAGCTAAAGTGACAACTTATAAAGTGGAAGACGGAAATATAGATATTTTCGTCCTCGCAAATGAATAATTTATTAGAATATTTACAGAAAATGATTTATATAGGCTCCGTAGATGGCAAGTGTATAGTATTGGGTTCGAGTCTTGCTGCAGTCACAAAATACAGCCTATAATATATGTATATTAAAAAAATATATATTAATAATAAACGTCAAGTGGCCGATATAAATAAAGATAAACAATTAAAATGTCAAATTCAAATAATTTTATTCAAAATAAGCATACATGAATCTTTTTACGTCAAAAACACTCAAATTAATGCCTCAGAAATGAGAAGAACTGCAAGAAACTGAACGGGACATTTTCTTTTGTTACTAAATACAAAACTATATAAATTAACAATAAATATATACCGAAAAATTACAGATTAAAAAAAAAATATTAAAAATCCATTATTTTTTTAAGACAGTCTACTGAAGTGGAGTTCGGATTTTCTAATATCCAAAATTTAGGCAATTAATTTAAGACCATTCATTTAAATCCAAGCATATTACTCTGGTTGAAATTTTTCAAATAATATACAGATATATGTGTATGTTAATTAAAATGGTAATTTAATGTCCCCAATTTAATGTCCCCAATAACTTTAAACTCGATCAATAAAGAAATAAAAAATGTAACATGCGCATGTGCCGACACGTCACTCAAAAAGTTCATTCAAAAATTCAATCAAATCAAATCACTTTCTTGGTTTAGGTTTCCAAAATTTGCTTTTTACAATTAGTCACGTTGATATCTCTGTAGGGAGATTTTTACAAATTTCCGCTACCTCTCTCTTGTTAAGCTACTGTTCTTTACCATAATTTTTTCCTAGTTTCTATAAGGACAGGTTCAAATCCCTCCCTTCTTGTCCTTAAAGTGGATTAACATATTGAACATCATGCAATTACGATCAACATTGTTGTACTTATAGGTAGTATATACAATCAATCATACGCAGACATATTTAAATCTTTTTTTATATCTTCACGCTTTATCCCGCACATGGCAGGGTAGGCAAAGAGAACTGCAGGAACCATAGGATCCTAATGTTAGGACACTCTGTTGCTTAGTCCCTGCTTACTCCGTTCTAGCTTTCTGTCTTTTTTGAGGCATTCCGTGTTGAGTTGAGTTCTTTGCCTAGTTTCCAGAGCGAAAAAAATAGAAATAGAAAAATCCATCTACACCGAACCATGGGAATCGAACTCACAAACCGTCGCGTTTACAGGTAGACTACGCCTCTGCGCCACCACGGTCCTCTATATTTAAATCTATCCACAAAAAAGTTAAACAGTGTTTTACCTTCAGCGTTTCCCTTGTTGCCATAATTATTTATAAGCCCGCCTATTGAATTTTGACATAATAACGTATAACAGATCCCTAATCCTTTTACGTTTTAGAGACGGGCGTGCGAGAGCGATGGGGATCCGTGAGGTAACGGGGACTTGCTTTAAAAATGTTCTTTAATATACTACAATATATCCATTTTTGTATATATTTTCATAAAATTACTAAGTCAATTGAATTGTTAAAATGAAATTGAAGCCAACGCTATCGTGTTACCAAGGCACAGCGTCCTATTGAAAACGCGATGGTTGTAAGTTCGGTTCTGCATTAGGAATAATAACTCGGCACTTTGGTAAAACTTAAACTAACCTATTAACATATCGTCTCGATTTCGAGCAGTGGAAACGATGTTTAATTCTAAATTCTTTGGATATACTGTAATGCGAGACAATTTTGTTGTAACCGTTCGTCGTCGTCGTCAGCCAATCGCTGTCCACTGCTGGACATAGGCCTCCCCAAGTTTGCGCCAAACATCCCAGTCCTCCGCAACCCTCATCCAGCCTGCTCCGGCAACCCTGCGTATGTCGTCGGTCAAGCGGGCCGGAGGGCGTCCTACACTACGTTTTCCAAGACGCGGTCTCCACTCCAGGACTCGTCTGCTCCAGCGGCCTAACCGTATATGTAACCGTTCGCCTGTTAAAATTTATTTTCTAATGAGTAGAAGTATCGAAGCTCATATTAACGTCACATGTTCTCCATTTTCTTTGAGAAAAAAATCTCCGTTCTGTTCGCAAATCCAACTCGCACTTGACCAATTTTTTATTTGAGTACAATTTCATACACCTTTTAGAATACAAAAACAACCAAACAAGGCAATATCGAAACATTAAATAAAGAGAAACGTAACTCAACGCCGCGCTTTATTGTTGCCTGCATTTTTTAATTCATACAAAACACTACCTAGTACGTGCTTATACCCCGGTATTACTTCCCCATGTCTATTGTATGCCTCCCTCTATCAACTTCAATGGACGCCATAGCAACCCTCTGTTGTATTAATACTTAGTGCTGATTTTACTTAAAAATTGCCTTTTTTATTAAAAAATACGTTTAAAAAGATTTTTTATTATTATTCCTAGTTTATTTTGCGTAAATTCTATATAGGTATAATGTTACAACGTTAGTGTCTCGATATGACCGGAAAGTGGAGTGTTTTGACGCTCTGGTTATCTTTGGCTGGTCAGGCTCAAAATGCAAATGTGTATGTGTACTCTACGCCTTATGTCATTTTTTGATTTAAAATGGCGCGTTTTTAGGTAAATGTGTCAAATAGAGTAAAAAAAGTTCGCAATAATCTTTAATGTTTAAGAGAGATTTTATAATATTATATATTTTATTTGTAATTTTAATTTAAAATTTATTTATATAATAGCAAAAAACTTGATATCAATGTATTGTATTCAAGTCTCGTCCACTCTAAATAGATTGGCGTAATCTCTTCTCATTATGCTAACGATCGGGATAGGAACCCCCTACCTACTTACTCAGCAAGATGTATTGCGTGGGGTGCATAGGCAATTCTATTAGGCACTTTCAATGGATTGCCGGACCAATCTACATTTATAAACTGTTTTCGTTTACTAATGTTGTTATACTTAAATTTGTTATTTATAAAATATATGTAAAAATGGATATTGTTCAAAAAATATTTTTTTATAAAAATTAAACGATTGTGGTGTTTATTTATAAGTAAAAAAAGTTCCCTAATAGAACACGAGAAGAGAAGAAAAGGAAGACAACTCTTATAGTTGTCAACAACAACAAGGAAGACGTCAAAAAGCCACCTAAAGTATCAAATAAAAAATTACTTCTAAAATAAAAGCCTTAACTTACCTATGCAAGCTACATAGAAGCTTTATATATATATATATATATATATATATATATATATATATATATATATATATATATATATATATATATATATATATATATATATATATATATATATATATATATATATATATATATATATATATATATATATATATATATATATATATATATATATATATATATATATATATATATATATATATATACATATACATATATATATACATATATATACACGTTTACTTAATCAACTGAAAGTCAATCAATGAAATAAACAAGTGGAAATGTACAGAGGCGTTTTAGCAATAAACTAATTGAATTTTAGTGAATTCACAGGGGGTCTGATACTGTGATCTCAGCAGATCCTCCCCTCGGGGTCGTTTACATCAATACTTATTACTTCGCTCGATAATAGATATCCCTAGTGCTGTAAAATAAAACGTTATTTTTATGGATTCAAGATGAAATAAATGGATTTTTTTAAGATAATTTCTTTTTACTTATAGAAGATTTAAGAACATTTAGTGTCAAAACACTATACTCCCCACTTTGCACTTAAATAAGAACCATTAAGTAGTCATTGGAATAGGTCTATGTAAGGATGGTTCTTACCAGGGTGAAAATATGAAAATGATTTAATCCCCCATGTCAATATGGAATCCACGACCCATACATTTTTATATATACATACGTACATTATTATATATTAATATATGTTTATAATTTTAAAACATGTTACTCCTTACTATGGAAGTGAAAAATGTGTTTGAGCATAGCACAACATTCTGAGATGATTCGATAAGAACTACTACCTTAGTGGTCATGTATACCGCACATGGCAGGGTAGGCAACGAAAACTGCAGGAGCCGTGGGAACCTAGTGTTAAGACACTCCGCTGCTTAAGTCCCTGCTTTCTCCGTCCCCGCTTCCCGCCTTATCGAGGCATTGCGTGTTGAGTGGCGGAACTCAACGCTGCGCTTTGAATACTATATATATATATATATATATATATATATATATATATATATATATATATATATATATATATATATATATATATATATATATATATATATATATATATATATATATATATATATATATATATATATATATATATATATATATATATATATATATATATATATATATATATATATATATATATATATATATATATATATATATATATATATATATATATATATATATATATATATATATATATATATGAAACAAGTACATATAACAACATTGTGGTTGTCTAATACTGCAATCGCAGTAAACCACGCTGCTCTCAGAAGCGTTTTACAAATGCTTGAGACTAATCTTTGCTACCTTAAACTGAAAACAATAGTGAACTTAATAGGGTATATTTCACAAGATAGCTTTTGAATTCAATGTTTAAGTCAAAGATATAAATAAATAATAATTTTGTAAGAATTTGGTAGAGGGGTATTCGTTTTTATTTTTAGGTTAAGTAAGAAGGGGCTGCTCTCAACACACTTTTCTTTTCGCCTTCCATTCAAAAGCGAGGCATTATGTTTCAAGGTGCGTAACTTTACGCTGCGTATTGTCTTATCAAATAAAGTAAATAAAAATAACCTGTTTCTGTTGTGAGATCCACATGTGAAGATTTTGCCCTGTATCACCACTTATTACACCTAAATGAATAAAATATTAATATACTACACTAGGCTTTCCGGATCTACTAAACAAAAATGATAATATATATCATATCAGAAGCACCATTGAATTTCATGCTAAGCGCAAATCGGAGAGCGAAGTGTTCCAACACTAGATATTTTTAGCATCACGCTTAATCCCGTAAATGGCATGGTGGGCAGAGGGAATCGCAGGAACTATGAGAACCTAGTGTTAAGTCACTCCGTCCTGTGCTTTCTACCTGTTTGAAACATTGCGTTTTGAGTGGTGGAACTCAACGCCGCGCTTTACCTAGTTGCCAGTGCAAAGAAAATGGAAATTAATTTCATCTTCCCCTCGTGGGAATCGAACCGACAAAGCGTGGCGTTTACAGGTAGACGCTATGTACTGCGTCATGACGGTCTACAGATTTTCTCTACCTATCATTATTTCCAGTAGAAAAAATTACATTATTATAGAATATCATAATTAGGTGTTGATGAACGTACAATGAGCTACGTAATGGCGTTGGAACAAAATTAAAATTCCCACCGACTTACTGTTACCTAAGACGTGCATCTTATGCAGTTACTTAAGCGTGTTGACAGTTAAATATACAATGCTAGTATGGGAATCACATACGTTAGTTTATAAAAGCTTTTATGAATTGTTAACTTGGAAAAATATAATTTTAGTGATTTGTGCTAATTTTTATGGCGTTCTAGTTTTATGATAAGCATACCGTTTGTGTTTATGGGTTCGATTCTCATGAGGGGAGAATTAATTACTTCGATTTTCTGCACTCTGGTTACAAGGCAAAAACGCGGCGTTAAGTTCCGCCACGCAATACGCAGTGCCTCAAAAGGCGTATAAGCGGGGAAAGGAGTACTCTTAAAACTAAGTTCTTTGAGCTTTCGAGCTCCTTCTGCCTACTCTGCTATGTGCTGTACTATATGGATATAGTGAAAAGCTAAAAATATATAACTTTTTTTTTTGTTTTTCTGATTTCTACCATAATCGTCATTAAAAAGATAAGTATAATTTCAATTCTATCTTCAGATGACGGAACTCCCTAAGAATTAATTTATAGGGTTAGCTCTGAAAGAGTACGCAAACTATTCTTTATATTTTGTCTAATTAAGTATTTTGGTTGAAAATCTAAGCTGATAAAGCAACAAAAATACTATTATATAATAATATATGTATCACTATTTGATATTCGCGATATTTACATATTTTATATGAAGCTCTAGTCCTTGTTGACTTTAAAAAAGGCTTCTAAATATGTGCGCTTTTAATCTGGTAAAAGTCAGTCAATTATTTTATTGGCTTAATTTTATCTTTACAAGAATCTATAATTATTCTACCAAATTCTACTAAAGAAGAATCAAACCCAAAGCCTTTGTAGATAATGGATAATCTACCTATGCCGTAACAACTATGCTATATGTTACTTAATTACATAGTAACAACGATGTATTCATAGGATGTTGAGTAACTTGCATAGACCTCATATATACTATATATGTACGATGTTTGTATGTTTATATGTGTATATATATGTTTATATCAAGGCTAAATGGCCAATTAAATGCACACCTGCAGTATAACCGGTATTTCTTAACAGTGATGGATGGATATCATTTAATTTTTTATCAGCTGCACGCCCTGTACTATAAATAGAAGACGAAGCCGAGGGCAAATAGTGTTAGGACACTCTGTTCTCCACTTTCAATACTATATGTAAAGTGGCAGTACTTAACGTTGTGTTTTGTCTTGTTACCAAAAAAAAATTAAATAATTAATTCTACTAGTGAGGATCGAACCTACAACCGTCGCATAAAAAGTCAGACGCCACTGCGTCACGGCTTCTCTTCTTGAAATTGAGTGACTAATCACTATTTCTTTGCCTAGCTCACTCCACATCAATCTTAGAGAAAACTATAAACTAAAATGATTTAATATGTCAATAATATAAGCTTTTTTATATATTTCTTATCTTGAATACAAATTGGTATTTTATTTTATTTCACAGTGTATACGTATTGTATGTCGTAGTGTATACAAAATTGCTTGTAACGGTCTAATTACAATATTTTTGACGTGACAACGTCTTAAATTAGGTTGCGGCTCAGAGTCACATATGAAAAAGGTAACGTAACGATGTGTCAACTGTCACCGAACTATGATCGGTCCGCCGCGCGTATCACTTGACACATGTACAATGTTTTAGTAAACAACATATATTTTCTATAGAGTAAATTTGTGCAATTTATATTATAATTATTAATCATATCAATAAATATTCTACCGAGAAAAAGACGTTGTCACGTAAAATTTTCGCCCGTAAAACCCACTTTACAGGCAACCATTTTTTTTTTATTTTTTCGTTGACAGAATGCGATCCTCTTACTACTATTAAAATAAAGAACTGAGGCATATGGTAGTTATCATTGATATTAATGCATATTAGTAATGTATGCTCTTGTATATTGCATTAAGTAATAACCCTCACCTAGATGTCTATACACTTGTAAGACCTGTCTATTTGAATTCGTATCTGCTAATGGCCGTGAAGCATGATTTAAGAATTTTTAATTACAAATCTACAGAATCTTGGCACGGACCAAATGAGTTTTTACTTACAATAATAATGTTTTTTTTATATCAATATTAATTATTACTGTGCATATGTACTAATTATTTTAACACTTTTTAAAAATGGTTAACTTAGAAATCTATTTTTAATAAACGACAGAATGTTTGAGAGTGACAAAAAGCGCGCGCAAATGTTAAATGTCAAGCAAGTTAAAACGGTTAATGTGTAGAATTTGTTTAATCAATTATCAATTTAACTGTTCAAGTTCGAACATCGGCTATGTATTTCCTTCTGCCTTTTTGAGATCTTTAAAATAGTATTTAAAAATAAAATTCTATATACAAAATTCGCTTCTTTAAGTGAGCGCAATTAAAAGGCAAACGCAAATAAAAAGTATGGATTAGGCTATACAGAATTAAAACAGATTATAACAAACTGTTATCTTCACATTTATTTTTTACAAGGGCTGTTAAAGAAGTTAGCCGCCTGCGTTTCACTCCATCCTGTAGACTAAAGCAGGGTTGTAAAGCAAGGCAAATTAAGTTTACTCTACCGCTTTCGTAGACATTGCAGGGTATTTAGTTTATAATCTGGTAAAAAAAGTTAGAAAATAAAGAACGGATTGTCCTAACACTAGCTAGCCTCTGCTATACAAAAATTTCGTGAAGCTACAAACGTGTTCAAAATTAAATAATATCCTTTTTTAGCTTCACCCTTAATTCCTCTCATAGCAGGAACCGTAAGAACTTAGCACACCGTTTCCCACTTTCCACTTATTCTAGACATTACTTGAATAGCGAAGGGAGGAAAATGTAAATGCAAAAATTCCATCTTCCCCAAGTGGGAATCGAATCCACAAATCGTCGCTTCAACAAGCACACTGTACCACGACGGTAGTCTTAATTGATTTATCTATAATATTTTAAATAATTCAAATTCGAAATCCTATAAGGCGATGATTATTCAAATTTTGTGAAGCCGTTTCAATATATTTGAAATTTATATAGCTTTTTCATTTGTAAATGGCGGTAATGGCGGCCTTATTACTAAACAGTAAGACAAGTCGTACTTTGTCTATCTCAATACAGAATAATATCTCATTATAAATCTAAAAGAGAGTAGAGTGAACTATACTTATTCCTTGAATCTCTCTACTTATCAAAAAAATAAGTAACAAGCAACCGAAACCTAACTGAAATCCTGTTTAACCATTGTCTTACGTCATATAAATGTTACTTAACAGATATCTTTTGTCCTCTTCCTTTTGTTTCCACGAGACAAGGATGCCGTCTACTGTATAGTACAATGCAATGGAAGAATTGCACAGTATTATTACGTTTCTTGTACGCTTTCGGTCACGGGTTCGATTTCTAGTCGACAAAATTAATTATTTCCACGAACTATTTTAGACGAAGAGCAGCGTTTAGTGACGCAATATCAAAATTGTCGGAATGTGTTATTACTGAGGTTTTTCTCTACTTTACTATATGTAGAAAACATTTAAAACATGTAGAGCAAAACTTAATAGAGAATAGACTAAACTTTATAAAATATAGGGTAAAATTAGTCAGCCCGTTTAAAAAGCAAGAGGAGAGGCGGTAAGCTGTAAAATATCTTGTAATTTACTAAAATATTCTTCTATTATACCTATAATATAACGTTTTAAAAATTCTACTCATTTATTTTCTGGAGAATGTCATAGTCATAAATTATAAAACTTTTAAAATATTTACCAAGCCTTTGATTTGGTAGCCGAATATTTGTACAACTCTATATTCATAGAACTAACATAAATATGTTGTAATAAGCTTATAAAAATTTCAACGCGAATTGATGAGAACGAGCAGTATGACAGCGGTCACTGCGCTTAGATAGTTGTTCTTACTTTTACGCTTTCGGAATAGTTATTTCTTTACTTACAGAAGCGACGAAAATATAAATGAATGAATATTTCATTTTCTCTGAGTAGGAATCAAACTCACAACGACCTCGGTATTATTACACTACAAAAACTTCTATCATTTGTAACAGTGATTTCAATTAATAGCTTATTATGTTCTTATCTCATATAGAGTTAAACGGAGACTTTGGACACTACAAATGTAGTATATAGACAAAATGTAAATATAAAATTAGACTCACCAGCATTCAGTACGAGGAGTGCACCGAGCACCGCGACGCGCGAGGGCGTCTCCCGCCGCGTCATTGGCCGAGATCGGGGGCGGCGGGACGGGATGAAACAGCCCCGTACAGGCTATACCTTCACAATAATACTTGTAAATTTTCTCCTCTTTTTATATTCATATATATTTGTATAATTTTCAAAACGTATTACAATATTTTTCCTTATTTTTTGCTTTAATTATTTGATATAAAAATCTTCTTGTTAGCTGCCCTTTTTTTGGGTGACAGTTGCGTTTGACAATTGACAGTGGTTTTGGCGGGAATTTTGTTTTTGTTATTCTTTTTTATTTTTCCCCGTTTCTTTTATTTATTGTTCACTGGATTTTATTTACATAATTGATTTGTTTTATATTTATATATTTTGCAACGCGTACGTGTCACTCGACGTACGACCTGCACACTAACACTTGTCACTTTCACTTTTGCTAAACGCAAAACCTCGGCCTTTCACTATTATCACCGCTTACGAATATTGTTGCATAGACATTTTGTTTTTGTGGGTTTTTAGTAAAATTATTATTGATTCAACTGTAAATATAATACAAAATTTTACATTTAGAAAAAAAAATGACCTAACTAAATAGCTGGAATTTGTAGTATATCACTAAATTATTAAGTCACTTTAATTTTTTTTTATTTTTTTATTTTTTTTTATTTACTTTTACCACTTTAATTGTAAAGACCCATATTTTATAATATGATATTTTATAAAATATAGATGATATGGATATAGATAATAAAATTTAATTTTTTATTCAAAATAAGAATATTTTTTTTAACGCCAAGGAGAAAAATTTATACCTACTGCCATACGATGGCATTGCGATACTTGTGATTGCGATATTATAAACAACGTTATAAAACATGCATATAAAAAATATATATTTATTTAATTTATTAATATATATTCCAAAATGAAGCGTCACAAATTTACATAAATTTAACTAAAAACTTTCAAGATTACTTGTACGATATTTTTATGACTTAAATGATTATAATTAAAAAAGTAATAATCTGTATTCCATTAAAAGTCATTTTTTTCCATAAAAATATTTCTATTAATGTCGGATACACGCTTAAATTTTTAATCTGTAATAAAAATAGAAAGCAACTTAAATAACATGATAATAAAATGAATAGTGCAGTCAGCAAAAGAAATTTCTATGACATTTCTATTCAAATAGTACTTGACTGTCGGATAATGGCCTATCAAGATCTAAGCAATCGCAAATAGGTTTGCTTCTACATTCTACAAAATTTTACGAAATATATGGAAATTTAAAAAATAACAATTAAATGAAAATGTTGACCAACTAACAACATTAAATAAAATATAAAAATATTGTAACAATAATTCTTTTTGTGCCTATCTGTGAAATTAATTTAAGTGTAGCCATATCATTTTTTACCTACTATAATTTCATATAAATAAAAAAGATTTTTATTAATATTTTTAACATTACGTAGTTAGGTCCAGATAGCTGCATTTAAAATTGTAAATAGTCCCGCTGAGTTTCTTGCGCCTATTCTTCTCAGATCTGAGGCATTATCTTTAGCGGAGCGGTGGTAAATTAAATTAAATTATTTGATGTTCAAAATTAAAGTTTGTACTTCTTATTTTGAGTAAAATTTTTTGACTTTGACTTTGCATTATTTTTTTGTGGCAACAAAAGACTACGTAATACAAAACGAATGAGCATTCGCTAAATTACCGTCTAGCCTTTCTTAGATAATTGGGTCCTCAACGATACGAGCTCTACGTTGTATGCGATAAAATTGATACTGGGGTGCACCAGACCATGAGAACATGTTTCTGAACCGAATATGTGGCCGAATCTGGGCTCTATATAGAGCCATCTGGGTAACGACAACCAGTTTCTTTGAAGATTTTCAGATAATTACGATATTGGCCAGTCAGTAGAAACGCTAAAACCTACACTGATACTGGGCACAGCATGAAAAGGAGTGCTCAACTGTGAAAAACACAGTTCGCATCCCATAACAACGTAAGCAAAAGACCAAAAAAGAAAAAAAAATAAAAACAATATACCTAAAAAGCCTAACAAATTGCAATATTAAGCATATTTTTAAATTTAATTATTAATACGAGCAGAAATCAACCCGTGACATAGTACATACAGTGCGTGAACATACATTATGACGTGTCATATGACACGAAGGGGAGAGGGAATCTCTTAAATAATAGGTAATAGGTTCCTTATGTGTTAGGACACTCCGTCTCCGATAATTTTTAAGATAGTTGCGTTTAGTGGCGGATCTCAACGCCGCAATATATCTTGTTACAAAAGCCTCAAAACGTCAAAATGTTTTGTTCCTCCTAGTAGATATTGATCCCATCTCACAACTACATCAATAATCTTGAATTCAAATGAAATCCAAACTAAAGAAATAGAAGTCAAAAGTCAATGAAAGTCTTTTCAATTTTTTTGTCTTTAAATTATGCGCATAATTTCCTACACTCCACCGAACTGGGTCGATCTCATATAGTAGTAGTATTCCTGTTTCTCGAACTTTAGATCTTTAAAATCTATACATAATAAAGTCTATTGTATGTTAATTCGACCTGGATTATAGACATTTGAGGTCGAACCAACGACAATCTTTGTCCTGTTAAGACTGGGGATCTGCTTAACGGCCCGTCGGGAAACGAATCTAAAGTTATCGCGTATAGGCTTTTTAATCAAAAGTCAACTGAGTCTTCCACTACCTCCCTTTCTTGCTTCATGAATTATATAATAATTATTATATTTTTTACCATACTTTTAATTATTCATTCTTTCGACGTGCCCAAAGCATCTGAGCACGTTCTTATTCATTCTCACTGCGACATCTTCGCTGGTACCTACAATCCTGTGTATCTCTGCGTTGCGGATTGGGTTAGTTTAACTGGCTCCGCATATCCTTCGAAGAGATCGCATCTTCACAGCATTCGTATTTCTTTCATTCTTCTTCTGCAACACTAGCATTTAACCATCGTGTAAGACTTCGATAATTCTGTTACTTGCTAATTCAACATTAATATCATTATATTTACACTTTTCTTGCATTCCATCTTTCTTTACTTTTGTCGCGTTATTTCCACATTTATTAACCATTAAACCAACTAAATTTTATATCTTATCAATATTGGAAAAATTATAAATGTTGAAAAACATGTTCTTAAAAAATTTTAAGCACAATATACATTTTATATCGACATGAACATTGTAAGTAAGCGCACGTCTTATAATCCGATTATCCAAGAAGTATAATTTAACATTTTTACAGAGTTAAATATTTTTCAAAGAAAAAATCAGTGTCAAGATTGCACAGTGGCTTCGCGTCTGACTGTAACTTGATAGTTGTGAGTACAATCCTCACTTGGGGAGAAAGAATTATTTTCTTTTTCTCACTTTGATAAAATGGAAAAGCTTTGCTTTGAGTTCCGCCTCTGTGTATTGACGCAATGTCTCGATAGGCTGAAAGCAGGGGACGGTATACCATGTAAAGCTAAAAAAATTTTGAACTCGTAGTTCAGTAGTAATACTAGCTTTTATATAGAATAAACTAAGACAGGGTCACAACCCACGATCCATTCTAACTGTGCAAATATACAACAAGATTGAATGGTACAAGAATTCCGAATATAACCCTAGATATGCTCTTGACTATAATCCTTTAGGAAAGTACAAGCGTGGCCACCCCAGCCAGTCGAAGGGAAGAACAATAATACTTTTTGGCCTAATAGACCTTAAAGATATAGACCTCCCCATAGTTATGCCAAGGCTAAAATGAGGCTATTGAGCTCCACACGACATGTACATATAGATACATATACATATACATATACATATACATATACATATACATATACATATACATATACATATACATATACATATACATATACATATACATATACATATACATATACATATACATATACATATACATATACATATACATATACATATACATATACATATACATATACATATACATATACATATACATATACATATACATATACATATACATATACATATACATATATATTCCATTTGGCCACAAAAAAGAAGCCACAGTAAAAGCTAGTAAAACCCAAAAAGCGGACGAAATAAAATAAAACAATGTATATAATGAGAATGTGCTTCGAGTAACGTACGCGCTGTAGCTGTGAACTGAACGAGCCATCGATTGCATCATTGAGTCCCGACATTTTATTGCAATCTTCCTTCGACCTATATTCCGTGTACATTAAATATGCTTTAAGTGTTTATTGTATTGTATGTTTTACTATATTGTATATATTCTAGTTATTTTATATGTTATTTTAAAACGCTATATGTTAACGCTATGTTGATGTGCCTGATATATATGAAACCAACAGGGCATAATATGGTAGCACTTAGAGGAAGAAATTATTTCCTTTTTCCATGACATATCGCGGAGTTGAGCTCCGCCACTCAATGTCTTGTATTAGTAGGAAAGTAGTATTATATATATATATATATATATATATATATATATATATATATATATATATATATATATATATATATATATATATATATATATATATATATATATATATATTTATATATATATATATATATATATATATATATATATATATATATATATATATATATATATATATATATATATATATATATATATATATATATATATATATATATATATATATATATATATATATATATATATATATAAGAAAAAATCACAAAATAATAAGAAACGCGGCGTTGAATTTCGCATGCAACACGCAGTATCTCGAATGGCACAATATGGAAAATGGAAAACTTATTTAATGAATAAAACTAAATATATGTGATTATTTTGGTAATGCTTCGTTTAAACTGACAAAAGCCACTAACACTAAGTGACAGAGAAACGAAATATTTTTTTAATACTACTTATAATATTCCACTGAAGCCGAAGATTGGCATTGTTATAGTCTATTATATCCTATGCCTTCCGGAGACTATGTGATTATGGAACCAATAGTCTCTGAGATTAGCGTGATCAACCAATCAAATTCTTTTGTTTCAGACATAATGTTAGTCAAAGTCAAAATCAATAACGTAACGTAACGTAACGTACATCATATAGGTACCTATCTAAATAATTTGTATTTATTCACACCTCTGTAGGGAGATTTTTACAAATTTATCTAACTACCCATAATGAATTGCCAAGAAAAATCATTTGACAAGAGAGATTTCTAATTTGTGTTAAAATTTTTATACATATTTTGTTCAATTAAACGAATATCTTTCAATATATCCTAGATATCGTCAACAAACCAAGCAGTAAATTAGATCTAACCTCTATAGCAAGACTAAACTCTAAATTAATCCAAGCTTACTTTGTTCTCGTCTCACTTGTGAACTGTCGCGTCTAACCAGTAACTACTAACCGTGTTACGTATCTGTATTTAGTTCATAAACTCAAACAAATTGTATACTCTACGAACTGCAGTTCAATTCCATTTGTGTAGAGTAGAAAATGGAAAATCTCGTTATTACCATTCCAGTTGAAATTTCAGGAAATCCTCTCTTAGTGTACACTCCCAAAGAACCCTATATGCTCTATAACCCTATAATTTCAAGTTTCTGCGCTGCACCATTTTGTTTTTACGTTCTTTATAACTCGCCAATAGAAGTTATACATATGCAGATGCAGAGAACAGATTATATAATTATAACACGTCGTAACAACAACACTATTTACGAGGGCCAAACTGAAAGTTTTTAGAACTGGCAACTTAAAAAGCATTATATTAAAAAAATAAGTTTAAATTTTGAAAATAGAACTCTTTACCAATAATATTGAGTATACATTTCATTCATTTGTCATTTGTTTTACGATTTGGCGGCAAATTGAAAATTGTCTGTGCACGTCAGAATGAATTTAAGCCGAGAAAATTTTCGTGCAATGATTTTTTTATGACTTTCGATGTCATATAAGTCAACAAGAAAGTTATGATAGACTTCAATTGGCTTTTCACGATGAAGCCCCATGTCGTGCCACAGTTTACAACTGGTTTAATGAATTCAAACGTGGTCGAACTAATCTCACCGATGATTTGCGTGAGCCTTCTACAGCGACGACTGAAGATAATATCAGTGTTGTGCGGCGTATGATAGAGACTGACAAAAGAGTGACCTATCAGCAGATTCGGACAAGTCTAGGCATAGGTATGAGTCAAGTGCACAAAATCCTCCATGAACATTTAGCGGTCAGGAAGCTTTGTGCCCGCTGGATACCGCATAATTTGACCGAGGCTCAAAAACTCCGCCGTGTTGATTGGTGCCGAGAAATGATCCAAAAATTTAACGGAGGTGACTCAAATGCTGTATTCGACATACTACATCATCACATCTTTGGGCAGGGGCTCCCCAGTACCAGCTTCTCCCTTTAGACCGCATTCAAAGGAGAGCGACTCGAATTGTCGATTGCGAAAAGATTTCTGACCGGCTCGACTCCTTGGCACTGCGTAGAGATGTAGCCTCGCTATGCATTCTCTACCGCATATATCGTGGGGAGTGCTCTGAAGAACTGTTCGGGCTGATCCCTGCCGCCTCTTTCCGTCATCGATCTATGCGACAACTCTACCACCCCCACCACCTTGACAGTTGGCAGAGTACTACTGTACGTTTTAACAGAAATTTTCTGCCCTGTACCACAAAATTGTGGAATGAGTTGCCGCATTCGGTATTTCCGGACAGATACGACCTGCAGACCTTCAAGAAAAGAGCGTATTCCCATCTAAAAGGCCGGCAACGCATTCTGTAGCTCCTCTGGTGTTGCAAATGTCCATGGGCGGCAGTACTCACTTACCATCAGGTGATCTGTCAGCTCGTTTGCCACCTATAATATAAAAAAAAAAAACTAACGGGTGACGAAAGCTGGATTTACTGTTATGATCCGGAAACCAAAAGACAGTCTGCTCAGTGGGTGTTTCCTTCCGAAGAGTTGCCAACTAAAGTGAAGAGAGGTCGAAGTGTTGGAAAAAAGATGGTGGCCTCGTTCTTCGGAAAGACAGGTCATTACGCGACAGTTGTCTTAGAGGATCAGAAAACGGTTAATGCAGAGTGGTACACTAACAACTGTTTGCCACTTGTCTTAGAAAAAGTTCGAGAGAAACGACCTCGCAGCAGGATCCTCCTTCATCACGACAATGCCTCGTCGCACACCGCCAGGCAAACGATCGACTATTTGGCGACCTTAGACGTGGAATTACTGGGTCACCCGCCGTATAGCCCCGACCTCGCACCCTGCGATTTTTATTTATTCCCGAAAATAAAAGAAAAACTTCGAGGAAAACATTTTATGGACGCCGAAGAAGCAGTGGCTGCGTTTCAAAACGCCGTTGAAGAGAACCCTAAGGCCGAGTGGGCAAGGTGCTTTTCTCAATGGTTCCATCGAATGCAGCGATGTATTGATGTAAATGGACGCTATTTTGAAAAGTTATAATAAAACTAATAACTTGCTAGAATGCTTAGTTTTTGATTTTCTAAGAACTTTCAGTTTGACCCTCGTACCCTTGAGATAATTTAATTATTTCAAAAATATTATATTAACTGATACCTAATCCCTTTGTGGGAATTAGGTAATGTCGATAAATTAAAAACTGAGTTATTAATTATTAACTAGTTATTGATAGATAGATAGATAGATAGATAGCGATTTGTTTTCATATATTTCCGGGTGGACACGTAGAGATACAAAAAAACAAGCTTAGTGATAAATCTCTACGTCTTTCACTATCACTTAATTCACATTTAGCTAATATAGTAACTAGAAATTAGTATAAAAATTAGTTTTTAGGGTTTTTTAAAGTGTTAACCAACACTAGATCTAAAAAAAGTATTTTTTAAAGAAAACGTATAAAAAATTGAACGCAACACTACTGGCTATTTTATGTAGATAGGTTCCAATCCCATGAGGGGTAAATTAAATTAAATAATCTTAATTTTACTAGGTCCAATATTAGGAGATAGCGCGGAGATGACTTCCCAAACGAAAGCGTAGCACGAAACGTATTAACACAAGGTTCCTACTTATCCTGCTAAATGCGGGATAAAGCGTGAAGCTATACAAAAACTAACGCTACTGCGTGAAGAGATGATTTTTGAATTTTTCATCTGTCATATTAGGAGTAATAAAATCAATCAATTTCATATATAAATGGAAAAAGACAAAAGTAAACTCAATAAGTTCAACCAACTAGTATTGCGTTGCCGCTCTTTCACAAACATTTGCCTTATTTTAACTTCTGTCAACAGAATCTGTGTATTAATGAGTCATATAGAAACTGTTTGTTATATATATATATATATATATATATATATATATATATATATATATATATATATATATATATATATATATATATATATATATATATATATATATATAGATATATATATATATATATATATATATATATATATATATATATATATATATATATATATATATATATATATATATATATATATATATATATATATATATATATAGTTAAGGGCGATGGGTTTGTAGGTTCAATTCCCACTAGGAGAGGATGGATTAATTCATTCTCACTTTCTTCAGGCAACCAAGCAAGCGTGGGGTTAAATTCTGCCATTCAAAACGCAATGATTCGAGGAAAGCGGAGAACGGAGTGTCTTAACACTAGGTTCCTACGGTTTCTGCTTACACTGACACGTTGGGGATAAAGTGTTAAGGTAATTTATAATAAACATTAAATAATTATTTTTTTGGCTGTCACTTTAAATGGTTCTTTGTAGACTGTCATATAAATAACAAATATTTTCGTTCTTTTGCTTTAAATTTCAATGTAAGAAAAAAGCAAAGAAAACTAGGGACTTCCCTACGCCGCTACTACAAAATAGAAGTATAAAAATAAAAAAGCTTATATACAAACCATAAATAGTTCATAATATATACAAATAAAATATAAAAACTTATTAAAAATCATAATAAAAAAAAAGCATATAAACCTTAACACATTTACAAATTCTACCGCCACAGTATACATACACTACTACCCTAGTTCACGCAAAACAATGAGCGTACAAAAAATTTAAATTAAAAAAAAGGTGATAAAAGATAGTGCAGCTAACCTTGGTTTAACCTTTAGAGCAGAATGTCAGAGGTCGCATCTACGGAACCTCTTTATTTCATCTTAATTAGTGACTGTTAAATAGGTTAAATATCAAGGTTGGTTAATGTACACATATATGTATGTATCTAGTGGAGAAAGTAGTGTCAAAACACTATTTATGACTTGTATTTTTGTTATATGTTTAAGTTACGTTTCCGGCGGAACTCTACGCCGCGTTTTCTTCTACAAAGGTTAGGTTAGTATAAAAATAATATCGTAAGCCTTTTGGCTTGAGCTTTGGCACTCATGAAAAATAAAGTTAAAAATTATATCTACTTATTGATTATGAAATGAAAATAAGGTCATTCCCCCAAGCGGATCTCGAATCCGAGTTAAATGTCGTTGTCTAAAACACAGTGCCTAAGGTGCAAAGTCAATACGTAGTAACAGCTACTGTCTGTAAACCGACAGTCGTGGGTTCTATCTACAATGTATAATTTTTTAACTTCTCTCCACTCCACAAATAACAAGACACACAAATAACAGTACAGCGTTTATCTCCGCCACTTAGAAATCTAATGTCTTAAACTCGAACGGACAATGCTAGATTCTCCACCTCCCCAGCATTGTACTACAACACGTACAAATTATAATTAAATTATTACTAAAATTCGACTTTGAACTATAACTACATGAGAAGAGCACGCCCACATTACTGCGTCATACGTTACTCGCTCCCGTAAGTAAATTTCGTCATTCCACTAGAAATATCGTTTATTTACGTTTTTATATAATTTTAGGCAGGCGTTGAGATCCGCCACTCAACACGCAATTCCTCATCAAGGCGGAAGCTAGAGAACGGAGTGTCTCAACACTAGGCTTCCACTGTTCCTGTGGTTCTTCTTGTCCCTCTGCCTATCTTGCCATGTGCGGGATAAAACGTGAAGCTGTATATTTTTTTTCTATTGTAGAAGTATGCTTATAATAATGATTTTTACGTAGACTTTTATAAGGTGCATATTTGAAAAATACGTCAATGTTCTTCGAAGAGTTAATTTTTAGATATGACGGAATTTGAACACGTACCTTTAAAAATCATCCAGCTACTTAGTTGACAATTAAAATAACTGGCAAAGATATTTTTACGATGAATATATATTTAATAATAGTTAATAATTATATTTAATATATTTTCTTGAGATTCAATAGACTTCTACTGACGGACTGCGGACTATTGTATTAAAAAAATATCTCTACGAAAAAAAAACGGCTTTATTCAACGGTTATTTCACTATATGTCCAAATATGTGGAAAAAAACTACAAAAAACGGGACACTTGCCTCTAAAGCTACCACAAAATAAAGAGTGTAAGAAAAGAACGTAAAAAGTTATATAACCATAAAGGCTTTGATGACAGTCAGAAGGGTGAAAGTAGAAAAAGTCTAGAGAGTAATCAATGAATGCGTCTTTAATAAAGGAAGAATATTTTAATTATCATTATATATTATAAGGGCAAGGGTTTTAATTGCGCACACTTAGAGAGGTGAGTTTTTGACCAAGAATTTTACTTTTGGCACCATTTTAAAGATTTGATAAAGGCGAAAAGGAAAAGCATAGGCGATGTTCGAACTTGAACAATTTAATTGATAATTGATTAAACAAATTCCACACGTTAGATGATTGAATTTGCTTGACATTTGACATTTTTGTCAGTCAAAAGGTTCTTAAAGCGTTAAGGTAACAAATATTAGTTTAAATTTTATTATTTTTACTCAGCGGAGTAAACTTTTTCTTAAGACACTGTCCCATTTTTCAGCCAACAGCTCTAGCTGTTCGCGATTTGTCTACTAGAACAGGGTGACGTCAATATAAATTAAACCCTCTCATGGAGATTGAACCTACAACCATCTCCTTTACAGGCACACTGTTCCACTACGATTTTAAGTTTACATTCCCGATATTACTAATGATGTAGCATATTGGTATTAAATGTTATAGTTGTCATAAGAAATCTTATTTCGTATATTTTCCTGTTATGAAAATAAAATATTAAAAAAAAACTAAAACCTAGACTGCATATAATACATGACGTCAACATCCGGGTCAGCCTGACAAGGACATCAATATATGACAAGCATGTATGCATATGCGATACGAAGTGCATCAAAATTGACTTACTTAAGAAAGCGTATAAAATTTTCACTTTTAACGCAAGAAATGAGTGAACTGTCACTACGCTCTACTTTCTCTTGCTCCAAGCTGTAATCTGCACATGGCAGGGTAGGCAGACGAAACTGTAGGCTCTAGGAATCCAGTGACCTTAGGTACTCCGTTCTCTAAGGAAACTTATTACCTCAGACACTACGTTCTCCGCTTTCCGCCTTTCGTCTCCCTCTACTCTTTTTAATAGAGGTTCAGTGAAAATACATAAAAAGTTTATAATAAATTACACGGAACTTGCTTGCCTATGACAAATTTCCGCTAATTAATACACTTAAGGCAGAAGTGTCGTGAAATTTTCATAATATTATCATTTAGTACGTACCTCTCAAGTGTTTAGTTGAAAACACTTATGAAACACAAGTGTATAGTAAAAAAATCACTTTTATACCTTGAAGTAACAGAATCTTTACTTATATTTTTATATTTATATATTATATACATATATAGCTATATTTATATGTAGATTAAGTCAAATGAATTCAATGATTAATTAAGTAATGTGTAACAAAAGTTAAAAATAACTATTAGTCTCAGAAAAAGCTTACTTCAAGTAACTTCAAACTGGCAGAGGAAATCTAATGTTATGACATTGCATTTCTCATTTACCTTATTCTTATTTAAATAAAATGATTGCGCCATCGCAAATAACGTACGTACATACAAAGAGAAAATAGAAATTTTTAAAATTAGTATAAACACACTTTTATTACGATTCAAAGTGTTAATTTACACCAAAAATAAAATAATACTTAAAAAAACGTAAAAATCCCGCGTTCAATTTTTTTTATATCATTTTTATACAAATGAAAAAGAATTAATATTATTTATATAATAACAGCAAAAATAAAAAAAATACCACCCACTTTGACGTTTCAGGTTAAATAATTAAAAAAATACAGATATATGTAATAATATTAGGAAATATATAATATATATTAAGTAATTTAAGCACATATTACTGTATATAATCAATACATATATAAAAAAAGATATAACTTTAATCATGTAATGCGAGGAATGCGGAATCTTTAGTACTACGTTGATCTGACACCGCCATTTTGGTTAGACCGGTCTATTTTCGAGTCGAAAAAGGCCGAAATATATGTTACGACCTATTTTGTATGAAATATTGTTTCACTTACACGCTTTTTATATTACGACGATATGCTTTGACGAATGTATGTGAGAATTGTATGTAGTTAGGAATTCCTATATATTTATGTTATAAATATATATTTAAGTTCATTGTTTATATTACTTATTAAATTTTCAAGTATATTCCTAAAAATATTATTTTAATTTAATTTATATAATATAACACTGTAATTAAATCCAATGATAATCTATTAATTAAAAGCATACAAAAATAATTATAAGATAAATAAAAAAAATGAAAAAAAAAAACACCGGAAGAAAAATCGATATATTTCCTAAAAGATGAAAGCCGCAATGCTTAAATGCGACATGAAAAAAAAATAATCCTCGTAAATTCTTTGTATTAAATAGTTATATACAACTATAGTTATAACTATACTTTATAACTATATGTATAATTATATAAAAAGGTTATATTTAGTATAATTTTGTATGGATTTTTTTATTACTTTTAGGTAAAACAGTGAACGCGCGCGAGCCGCGTAGCGGCTGAGGTTGTACTGGCGTACTTAGAGTGGAAAATGTATTATTTGACCCCAAACTTAGGGAATTTTCTAGGAAATTCTATATACATATATATTGTATAGTAGTGTTTACGTAAAACTCAGTAAGTTAAATTTGAAATTTGGGCGGAAAATATAATATAGTTTTCGATTACAAAATGCTCTCTTCATATACTTAATAACATCGAAATCGCAACAAAAATAATTACGTCATATTATATGACATATTTTAAACGTTGATTTATAGTTATATTTTTATGTGAAATACAATAACTTTCTATTTAAATTAACATAGTAAATCTTCAAATTTATTTAAAAAAAAACTTGTATGACTCCTATACGTATAATAAACTCCCCATCACTTGATTTAACATACACTCAATATGGTGCTCTACAATAATTATAATCTTTTAAGTTAATGTTAAAATAATTTTATTGACCGTTTCATATTTTAAAATGGTTATATATTTTATTGAGTTGCCTTGAATTATTTTGAACTGCCTTGAGTCTGCCTTTCGACTTAACCTACTTCACTTTGCATTATCTTAAATGTCCTCAGTGGATGTCCATTGTCCACTCCCATATCCTGCATCGTAATATACAGTCATAACTTCCTTGGGCACCCAGAGGATCTATCACCAAGGGCACATAAGTTTGAGCATTTTTTTTTCTATATAGCCCCTAGGCCGGCGCATAACGTGGTTATGGTCAGCTTAGGCCATGTTCTTGTTAACTAAGCCACGGAACCCAAGAGTTACACAACGGCACATGTTATGATGCGGCCGGATCATGTTGCTCCAGACATCACCTCAATATCTTTATTTCCCCAAGTGCATATGAACTGGTTTAGACACGTTCTTCTATGTCAGTCAAGCGGGCAACATTCTATTATATATTGTAAATAATAAAATAATTGTCAAAAGAATATTATCTACGTTCATGTAAAAAATATTTAAATAATTATTCGAAAAAATCATCTAAAATAAATCAAATTAAATTATTTAATAAAGGAGATGTACACGCACACGCTGGCAACACTGGCAATCGTAGCGTAGCTGTAGACCCCGCCTAGTCGCTACGACGCTACGCCGCTACGCTATACGTGCTACGTAAGCAATACACTGGATTACACATATATGTATATATATTCATATAAACAAACTTATAACATTTTTCTAACATAAAATTATTTGTGACCTGCCTTCATTTTATGAGTTTTATGCCTGGTCGTATGATATGATTTTTTTTATTCCAACATGTTTTCTGCATAATAATAGAGTCTAAGAAAATAGCACATAAAACAATTATATATTGGTCATGAGACATAATGAAGCGAGTTACATGAAGAATGTTTTTAAATACAAATCAAACCTGCTCCATCTTGTGTCTCGAGGACGGGATATTTCTTTTGTATTATAACATAAATATATTACGAAAAATATGACTTATAATATCTAAAACATGTTATATATTAATTTTAATGATTGTAATCTGCCTTCTTTTCGTATGAAAAACTTCACTTTATCATTTGGTAAAACACGAGTAAATCCTTAACCTATAATAGACTAATAGTGGTGTGTCTCAGTAAGCTCCGACCGCCCTCCTAAGATAATAAGTTTATCCCGCTCATAGCAGGGTAGGCAGAGGAAATTGCAGGAACCGTAGGAAACCTAGTGCTAAGACACTCTGTTCCTCGCTTTTCGCCTTTTCAAGGCATATCATGTTGAGTGGCGGGACTCAAAGCCGTGCTTTTGCCTCAGTGCCTAAGTGTCAGAGCGAAGAAAATAGAAATAATAAAGTTCTATCTTCTCCGACTGGGAGTCGATCCTCATACCATATATCATTCTGTTATTTTTAAGATAGTAATGAGGGAAGGGATACTAACTTGTAAAACTTTAAAGTCGAAAAAGAAATAACAATTGTGAAAAATGTTTAAAACAAAGAGTAATAGTTTCAAACTGCTTAAAATATGATTTGCAGTTAATTATTGTGTCTATTACCAATACCTTCATCTTCTACTTATGTATGACGTTTCGAGCGTACCAGTTAAGCAAAATTCACTTCGCCAACGTAACGTTCGATGGAGAACACACAAGGGAGAAAGTACGGTAAAAAAGAGATACGTTACACAAATGAGAAATGCATGTTTAAAATCCATATTAAATCCTTCACCTATAACAAAATTAACTTATATCAACAATATATACAGATAACATATTAAGGCTAGGAATAGATAATATTCTACATGAGTGTTACCTTATATTTTAATAATATAATATTGAATATATTTACACCACTACCTACGCAAGCATTAACAAAAAGTGCCCATGATTGATATCGATGCGAACTCAAAATAATTCATTGTAAAGAGTCGATCATAAATCTATTTGTGGAAAGTTCTTAAATCAGCTGCGCTAATCCAACGCTATATTTAGACGGTGATTTCTGAGTGGGGATAATTTATGTATAACTTAATAGTATAACACAATAGACCTTTCAATTGTGTCATTGATTCTAGAAGTCAAGTAAAAATCAAGAAACAAAAAGCACTGTCAGATCGTATGTATGAAGACATTGGGAAAAAAGGGGGCAAATAGCCTCTTGGTTGACAGTTTATTCTTAATTTAATTCTTAAGCGTGAGTATATGACTCAGACTAGGTAGGTAGACTCTGATAACTTACACCTTAACTAACTAACACCTTGGGGAAGGTGGAGTATATCATTTCCATTTTGCACATTCTGCCAAGTAGGTAAAAACGGCGTTGAGTTCCACCATTCAACACGCAATGCCTTGAATGGTGGAAAGTAGGGAACGAACTGTCTTAGCACTACGCTCTGACGGTTCCTGCGGTTCCCTCTTGTCTACCCTGCTATACGGAATATAGCGTGAAGCTATAAAAATACAATGAAAATAGTAGACGATATTTTTAATACAACAAGTAGATTCAAACCACCTCTGACATATTTACTACAATACAAAAACATTATCTTCTTTTTTTTTTAGCTTCACGCTTTATCCCGCACATTGCAGGGTAGGCAGAGGGAACTGCAGGGATCGTGGGAACTTAGTGTTAAGACACTCCGTTGCTTAGTTCCTGCTTTCTCCGTCCCCGCTTTCCGCCTTTTTTCGAGGCATTGCGTGTTGATTGGCGGAACTCAACGCCGCGCTTTGTCTAGTTTCCAGAGCGAAGAAGAAGAGCGAAGAATGGAAATAGAAAAATCCATCCTTCCCGAGTGGGAATCGAACCCACAAACCGTCGCGTTTACAGACAGACGCTACGCCTCTGCGCCACGACGGTCCTCTTATCTTCGTGTTATTATCTTCTTACTATATCTATATAGTACATATAGTTTCATATAACGGAGAAAGCAGGGATGGGACGAAGCAACGGAGTGTTTTAACACTAGGTTCCTGCGGTTCCCTCTGCCTACCCTGCCATGTGCGGGATAAAGCGTGAAGCTAAAAAAATATTATGACATATTAAGGTTAAGACACTACGTTGCTTAGTCCCTGTTTTCTCCGTCCCCGCTTTCTGCCACAACACAAATAACACATTTTACTTAGTGACGAGGGAGTTACATACAGACTATGTTACAAAAGCTATAATAACGTCTCGTTTTGGTCTCGGTACATTAAAGCAATCGAGTACGACAGACTCACCCCTAGAGACTTATTTATAAGGGGTGTTGACTAATGGTAACTAGGGGTGCTTAAAATGTTATGGGAAATCGTTAATTTTGTTCTTAATAATTGTGAAAATACACGATTACAACCGAAAATATTTGTAACTACACTTGAGGAAGCATAAACTTCCGGTCAGAAAAATTACGGCGTTGAGTTCCGCTCAATAAAAACTTCAAGCAATCTTAATGTAAATACAATAAAAATGAACTAAAATGGTGTTATTGTATCACCATTACTGAGAAAAACTTCTAAATAAAGAACTTCAATATTTCCAAACACCCTGTATATTAGCAAGGGGGAGCAGTCATCTGCTACTCTGTTATTGGGGAAATCTCATTTTATTTTTAGGCGACAATAATGTCTTACTCGCTTCCGTTATGGAAATGAAGGTTTTATATTAATAATATATCTTTTATATTTAGTGTAAATCATAATTATAGATAAAATAAAGGAGAATTGTAAAATATTATGAATTAGCGCGGACGGAGAAAGCAGGGATGGGACGAAGCAACGGAGTGTTTTAACACTATGTTCGTATGGTTCCTGCAGTTCACTCTGCCTACCCTGCAATATGCTAATGATAAAGCGTGAAGCTAAAAAAAATATTATGACATATTTGTCAACGATTGATGTTTAATTTGGAGGAAGTGGTTGATTAACATTAAATAGATATACATCCTTCTTATTTATGGTTATACAGGTAACATATATTTGTTTATGTTTACTTGTAATAGATTATATTTCTTTTTAACCTACTTCTTTTAATAATAAGTGTTTCTTTTCACTCTAAAGATTACCTGGAGGATATGGCTACTAGGCCATAAGATAGCCTGTTGTGTTTTTTTCTTATCTGTATGATTTCATATATAAACAAATATCCTTCGTAAATAGGATAAAGATTATATATTCACCTCCTCCAGGATAACCGCGTTCAGAATAAGTAGGAAAAATCCGCTAACAAAAATGCTATATTTATTAATTGGGTGAAGCAAAGGATAATGTTTGTCCTGTAAACTAGTTTCTAGAAACCTCTCTGCGTATCCTGGTATATAATTTGAAATAAAAAAAAAATTATGGTATGCTATGCCACTTAGGTATGTCTAAACTAAGGCATAATGCTGTGATTAATAATAAACTTAATTGCATTTAATTATAATATACTATTTTATATTGAAATTAATTTTTAATTGCAATTAAATTTAATCTATGAAATGTAGTCGTTATATATAATGACATGAGACAACCCTCCCCTAAGTGTAGGGGTGAGGCAAATCTTTTGATATTATTATATATGTATATCGAGCGGAGGAACCCTCTCGCAAATAATTAGTTATTTTTCAAACGGGTTCAATTCAATTGCATTTGTACTATTTTTTTTATGAAATATAGAAGAGAGAATATAATTTTATGTCACAATTTTTCTGCTTTCAGCCTTTTTAAATATTGTGGCTAAAACTAATTTCGGGATTTAATACCCCCAACCCCCAATTGCGAATCAAATCCAGTACTATAACGTGTACAGTAAGACAATTATGCTGTGAGGCGATGAGACAGTGAGACGCCGAGACAGTGAAACAGTGAGGTAGTGAGACGGTGCCCTAAAGAGTTCAGGAAATTTACATACCTTACGGTTGTAATTCAAGTCTCCTTCAATATTAAACTAATGATATAATTAAAAAACCGGTCAAGTGCGAGTTGAACTCGCGTGGAAAGGGTTCCGTACACAATATAGTGAAATATTTCCAGTGAAAATGTTTTTTCCGTAAAAACATTTTTTATCGAATTTACCATTTTATTTTCAAATTATAAAATCCTTATTGGTTTTCCTGTAATCTACAAGCCATAAACTATATTCAGTAATTTTTTCAAATCTTTTGGCCCAGTAGTTTCGGAGATAAGGGGGGGGGGGGGGGGGGTTTTCAATTTTCGGCTTTTTTCATGAATATCATCGAAACTATTTATTTTAAAAAATTAAAAATATATATTCGAGATCCTGATAACAAGCCCTTTTTTTTATTTACCTAATTTATCCCCCGAAAATTGCCCCTATTTCAAAAAAATATTTTTTACGTTACACATCTGTGTCCGGGTCAGGGCATTACACCATCGTGCCAAATTTCACCTGATTCGGTCTAGTAGATTCAGAGAAAATTGGCTGTGACTGACGGACTTACAGGAACACGAGTGATTCTATAAGGGTTCCGTTTTTTTATTTTTGTACGCAACCCTAAAAAACAACAAACAATATTAACATAACATGTAAGATAGTAAAATAAGAATTATTATTTCTTATTTACTAAAAATATGAAGCAAGGCAAAATTTAATGTGTTTAAACGCAAAATGAAAAACTATTGTCGAAAATTTGTGCTTAAATTGTAGGAAAGTGCCCCTACACAATGATAGTACTAAAATATATTTTCGAAAATGCTTCATAAGCGAGAGAAACGATGATTTTACATTTCAAAGACCATATCAACAACGTCACAGGCTACAAATGATTTATAAAATTCTTGTAACAATAATTGGACACACAACAAACTTGGGTATTCTTGTTAATAAATATTTTGTGAAAATAATATTTAAACTTTTCTAGCGCCATCTTTACTGCTAAATGTCAATTAAAATGAGAGATGCTACAAAGTAACATTAATATAATGTCAAAGACATTTGATAGATGGCGGTAGCAGCTAGTGTTGTAAATTTCCAAAAATGAAATCGGTGTTTGATTACGTTGATAATTTGTAATATGTAATCGATTTCTATATATGGATTATTTTATGTGTTACAACGAACTGTAAATTATAATATAAAATTGATAGGACATAAAAACATATAAGTTTTTTTATTACATATAGCAAATATATACTTGCATATATTACTTTGTTTTTAAAAAGCATTCAGCTAAATTATGTTTTATTCAGCTAAATTATGGTTATCATTTAATATATATAATAAAATATTAATGAAAAATTAACAAACTATCGAAGTAATTATTCAAAATGTTACATCTATTATCAACATTAGCGTTCGGGGTCATCATACTCAACTTGTGAGTCACGAAAACGTAACGGTCGGTTCTATTCATATGACGTAATTAATATTCTTTGTCACAAAACACTTTTATATATATTACATATATATAAAGATATAGAAGAACGTTGTGGCGCAGAGGCGTAGCGTTTGCCTGTAAACGCGACGTTTTGCAGATTCAAGTCCCATGAGGAGAAGATGGATTTTTTGATTTCCATGTTCCTTGCTATGGAAACTAGCCAAAGCGCGGCGTTAAGTTCCACCAATCAACACGCAATGTCAGTGAAAAATGCGGAGAGCAGGGAATGGAGTGTTTCAACACTAGGTCCCTATGATTCCTGCGGTTCCCTCTGCCTACCCTGCCATGTGCGGGTTACCCTGTTTTACGATCACGCTTTATAAGTGAAGCGTGAAGCAAAAAAAAAATACTGTATATGTAAATAAAGGTTATAAAAATAATAAACACATAAAAAAAAATGTGACCTACATTTTAAAAGAACACCTGCTTACTTAAGTGTTTCAATAACTTAAAAGGTAAAATAAAACAGTCTGCATGTGTTGCTATACAATAATCAATAAACAAAATAATAACATTGTAATTATTATAATTTAACCTAATTTTCTTCACAATATTAAGAGTTCCTTCCCTTGACGTATCCTCTATAATGATAGAAATGCGTAAAGCTAAATTCATGAACTTAATGCATCGCGACTACACATGCTTCACAGAAATTGGTCCATTCATGCCTATATATAGAACATTTTGAACAACAATCTTTGTTATGTGTTAACCTGACACTGACTAAGCCGGGTCACAAATACCAAGGAATATTGTTCGATGATTTATGCATGATTCATATGAAAAATGTATTTATAAAGTATAATATGCACTCTATACTAGCTACATATTTATAATCTGTGGTAAATGTAGTTTAATTTGTGTTATCTTTGTAAAATTAATCGATTTCTGGATTTTTTAATATTTTAGTATCGGTCAGTTATTTTTTTCGTTTTTAATAGATTTCATAGAATGTGTCAAAGTAGGTAATAAGAGCGTAACAATAAAATTATTTGGATCGTCGCACAATACGATAGGTGAAAGTTAAAATAACAGAGTGTCTTAACACCAGGTTCGTACGGTTCTTGCAGTTCCCTCTGACTACCCTGCTACGTGCGGGATAAAGCGTGAAGCAATAGAAAAAAAAAACACAAATATATATAGACAAATAGATCTCGCCTAGATGTGCGATAAAAGTAAAAAAATTGTTTAGTGTCAATATTTTAAGTGGTTCCAAGAAATGTTCTTACTATAGTAATGACTAAGTGGTCTCCACTAATAAATTATAATCGCCATTTCGCGTACCGCTATTTTTTATTGTGGGATCAACATGCTCGATGTATGTACCTGACAGCCGTTTAAATTGACAATCTTTTTAAATTTACAATTATATATATATATAGAATTTGTTGTCAATGGATATAGGAAGTTATACAGTCGTAAATTTAATGAAAGTTGTTGGTTCGATTCCTACTCGGGAAAAGATGTGCCTATATATTTTTCACATATTATCCTGCACATAGCAGGGTAAGCTGAGGCAACGGCAGGAACAGTGGGAACCTAGTGTTAAAACTCCGTTCCCCGCTTTCCGCCTTTTCGAGGCATTGCGTGTTGGCGGAACTCAACGCCACGCTCTGCCTAGTTGCCAGAGAAACGAACGAACGAAACAATAAACCATCACGTATAACAATAAACCATTGCTGGCAGTCGCTACGTCTCTGTGTCATGACGGTCCTCAAAGACTTAGTGTTATTCATATTCCAACTTAGAAAGAGGAATTGCCAGTGTTGAGAGTGGAGAGTGTGGAGAGTGAAATATCTTATCAACAGGTACTCTCAAACTCTCCTGCTGTATATAAGAGAGAAAAGAGACCAATTACCTAGATATAAGTGTAGCAATTTTGCTACAATTATTTATCTAAATATCTAGAATATTCAAATGTAATCTTTAAAGGTATGTATAAATAAACATTTACAAGCAGATAACCTCGTTGTACAATCAAATATTCACGTAACTATATGATATAAAACAAGATTAATGTAATGTATTAGGCGTTCTAAACGAAGTATTAGCATATTAAAATAATATTTTACTTGTGAAAAATTACTTAAAATGTATAGTTAATAGCATAAACATCCATATATTAAAACAACGTTTCACGTATTTAATATAACTTTCTTATATTTTATTTTAAATTATATAAAATGGAGGGATTAAGTTCAAACAAATCAAATCTACTTCAAACTAACATATTTACCTATTAAATTGTAAATATTTTGTGTAAAGTATGAAAATTAATAAGGAAGTAAATTCCAAAGGCAGCTGCCTACACTTACTTACAGTCAGTCCATTGATCTATACTTTCGCAAGTCTTGGCTCCCACACATCGCGGTTCAAGTGACACTATTATAAACGATCACAATGAATTGCTCTTAAATGATTCTAATTGGACTACAAAAACTATGAACGGTTAAACGTCGTTTAAGGAATCCATTGCAAATTTAGGATTAAAAAATTAAATTATTAAGTATAATAAAAACATAATTTCAATATACTAAATAGTTTAAATAATTTGTTAAATTAGTCTGTTAAGTCGATATTTCTATTATGTCAAAAAACCCGCCAATTTACTGATACAGATAATAGATGTGTCAGCATATAAATATAAACAAAATTAATTTAATTTTAACAGTAAATAATAAAACAATACATTTACAAATCAATTCTCAACAAATTTATGGATATTTAACTCCACACAGTAGTAATACAAAAGTATATAAATAAAGTCACGTTTGTTAAGATTTAAAACGCATTAAAACCCCACAAAAATAAAATATAAAATAACCAATCAAACAAAATTATAGTATTTATTTGGAACAATTACAAGTTTACGACCGATACGAATTCTTGTTAAGCCTAACCCGAGATTTTATGATGTGCGTTCAGGATAACAACAGGACGGTACAAAAATAGTATATTTGAGGTGAATGATCCCAGTTTTAATGCTCTCGTAAAAACAAGATCGAATTAAAGCTGTGACGCAACGTTCAGGAAGCAATAAACGTTTTGAACATATGTACGTATGGTAAAATTTAGTCTTTTTGCATTAACGTAAAAGGGGCAGCATTTTTAACAGTCTGGAATGAACGCTAATTATAATTTATTTTGGCTTCCTACTGGTATTATATTTAGGTTGCATAATTTGGAGCCAAATTAAAATGCTGTTCAGTACAATATGTTGTTTAATGTTATTTGAAATTATGACCATTTTTTTAATTTATAGTATGTAATATGTATAAATATAGCGATAGTTGTGAATTAAATAATAAAATTTCAAAACCTGATCACATTCTCAATCTAATTTGACAAAATTATATTCAACAATTAGTGTTCTTAAAACGTACATGAAGTGAAATAACTTTACCAAATCAATTATCTTCCTGCCATATTAGTAATTAAAACAAAATACGTAATATTAATCGATATATATATATATATATATATATATATATATATATATATATATATATATATATATATATATATATATATATATATATATATATATATATATATATATATATATATATATATATATATATATATATATATATATATATATATATATATATATATATATATATATATATATATATATATATATATATATATATATATATATATATATATATATATATATATATATATATATATATATATATATATATATATATATATATATATATATATATATATATATATATATATATATATATATATATATATATATATATATATATATATATATATATATATATATATATATATATATATATATATATATATATATATATATATATATATATATATATATATATATATATATATATATATATATATATATATATATATATATATATATATATATATATATATATATATATATATATATATATATATATATATATATATATATATATATATATATATATATATATATATATATATATATATATATATATATATATATATATATATATATATATATATATATATATATATATATATATATATATAAATTATTATAATTACAAGTACAAACTGTAAAACTTAATCATTTCGTATATTAAAGTAACACATTTTTACATTTAATAAATACATTGCAGCCAAAGGTACACTGTATGTCGTGATGTAATCGTATTGCCTTGCCGTAGCCCTTTACAAAGGTAAGCTTCAGTGACCTCCTTCACTAAATATGGAGAGTTTTGTGAGGCCATCGAGACTTTTTATTACGAGATAACTATTTTTCTTAATTTAACCTCGTCTCCGTTTCTTTAGCTTATTTTTTTGCATAAAGGACGTTGCTAACCGATGTTGCGTAAAATTTGTACATTGTTATAAATATGGGGTCATAATAAAATCGATAAAAATATTTTTTTATATAGGTTAGTTATTTATACTTAATAAGATTTTTGATTTTCACGATTTTTATAAATCATAAATATTTTATTCCAATGGTTTAGTTTATAAATTTAAACGTTGTATTTTAAATAATTTAGTCTTACACCTAAGTGTCATAAAAAATACAAATTTGCAATCATCAAGGGAAAAAACACACAAGTTTTATTAATTAGTATTTAGAAATCTGTTTTGAAGATAAGGAGAGAAAGTATTGAAATCGATTTCGATATGAGGTTATAAGCATTTATAACTTAGCAATTCTTGGGTGGGCCGTTCGCCCAGGTGTCTTGTGAATATCAAATAATTTTATTTTCTTCACATATTTTGCATTTTTATAGAGCAAACTCTACTCTCTCTGCATCATAAAAAATATGAACTGAATATTTCGACTACAAAGAGCCATTGATATTAAATAAGGAATAGCGACAACTAGCACTAAGCTTTTTCGGACGAAATATAAATAAATTAAAAGGAAAAATTAGCTTTCGTCTACAGAACTATCGAACTCGTCTACATCGTGTACATAAAGAACTTGACAACTGCACCTCAACCGCGTCACAAAATTAATGTACATTGCTATCAATTAAATCACTTATAGCGAGGCAAGTCTCTGGTCTGCCCACACTCTCGTCCTGTCGTTTACTTAAGACTACACAAGACGGTGCGTTTCTCTCGAAATCATGTTAAAATTAGAATATCCGTTCGTCAGTTCTTAGACAAAATGTGTTCAGTTTGATGTGGTTGTGTTCTTGTTGTAGTCCTTTTTGTGAGACATTTGTGAGTTGTGTAGCTTAAAAGTTACTTATTTATTGATAATTGATAATGTACACGTCTTGTGGTAATAATCGATTTTAAATTTATGTTAACAAGTGAATATTTTGCTCCTTTCAATAGTATTCAGATTACTGGTATGTATTTGTATAATAATACTGAATATATAAATATCTAATCAAATTAATAACAAGTGTTGTATATTTAATTTAATTTAAAATATTTGTATAGATATAACCCCGATGTACAAAGATTTACATACAGCAAAAACCGTATATGTTATGTGACAGTAATAGTTTTTAGTTAAGAAATTAAAATAATGATTGAATGAAATGAATTCTACAATTCCACAACTCTAACAAACATGCATTTGCATAACAATACTAAACTTTAAATAGTTTCTATGCAACAGTCTACGCTCTACGATGTACCTGCAGATGGTATATGCAGGCCTGAGACCACTTCAAATGTAAACATCGACTATCAAGCGTAAACACCAAGTCTAATGACTCACAATGACGGCATTTTCATTATCATATCACAACCACAAGCGTACGTTTAAAGTTAGTTGCAATCTGACACTGGAAGCTATTTGTCGTTTATAACGTACGCGCTAAACTTTTATTGTTATTATTTATATCCATTTTCATATTTGTTCAAGGTTGTTTTAATGAGTGAACGCGAGCGACGCGGCCTCAGCTCTCGTACGAGATAGTGCGTGTTTTCCTCAACGGCGAGAACAAAGGGATTTTATTTTGCGAATTCGTTTAACACACCAAAACCGACGACTAGCCTGTTGATCTGGACACGTGAACGTCGCATATGTGAAAACGAGACGATGCGAGCGATCGCAGCGCGCGTGTAAAAACAAAATCGAATGCAAAAATGATTAAAAGGAACGGTGATAATGTATTTGCGATCGCGAGCAACAATCAGTGTCAAGGCGGCCGGAGCGCTGTCTCGCTCTGCGGCGCCGCCACGAGGATCCCGCGGGCCACTGCCGCCAGGATGACGCAGCCTGACGCGCATCACAACACCAAGGAGGCCAACATTGCCCTCTCGACCTACGTGGAGAAGTGGAAGAGCAGATACGAAGATGCCGAGAGGAAACACAAAACGTACCTCCTCAAATCGGAAAAAGGTTGGTACTATTCATTTTAACGTAGAAATCTTTAATTTTTCCCACTTTTTTTGGCGAATCTACCGCGCATGCTCCAGCTGGCCGGGTCGGGTGCGAGCGAAAATGCGAATGGTAATCCTAGCCTCGTATTTGTCAGATTATGGTAGGCTATAACCTGTTGCTTACACATTATATATTCCTAACTTGTATTACACTGGTATAAAAAGTTCTCTAACTTTGTAATATGAAAACCGCGCCTTCTATATTATTATGTATATTAAATATTATATTAAACCCGTGTAAAGTACTGCTCTATAACTAGATATCGTTACTACTGCGCAATACACCTGGCGTAATTTACCTTCGACCTGTAAATGATAACTTCACAATCTCCGATAATTCAATGCTTCGAAACTAATAATTTCGATATTAATTTAATAATATAATTTCTAAATCGATTCAAAGTTGTGCAACACTATTTACGTCATATTTTATTTTGTATTTTATATGTCAAAAACAATGCTTCGAGTTAGTAATCATAAATTTTAAAATAATAATACAAAGTTTTGAAATTGTATATAGTTGAAAAAATATTAATTTGATATAGATAGCAGTAGTGTATTTATTGATTACACGAATATTATAAAAGTGTAAAGACAGAAAGAATATAATAAAATAATTAAAGATATTTTAAAAATAATTTATCGGTACTGCCAATTTAAATACAAATAATAAACATATCAAAAGGTAAATGATAAATTGTTTTCAATACATTCTGTACCATTAGCATTATTAATAATACAAAACTTATAATTTGCTTGCAACAAATTAAAAGGTATAAAGTAACAAGAGACTTGATTACATGTACAAAAATATTTTAAACAGCATTTAGCAATCAACATTCATTCTATAAAATACAATCTGGAACTTACTTAAACAAAATGTTTTGTCAGCACTATTTTAATGTTACTCAATATTCAGTTTGTTCTACAATATTACTTTTGTTCATAAACGATAAATCTTACAAATATATACAATAAATAATTTAAACACTTACTTATATAAAAATAAATAAATGACACTACATTATTTAATATATAACAATGTTAAAAGAACTCCAGAGTACTAATATTTTTTTAAAAAACTTCACAAAAAATTATTGACATGTAAATATTTGGGTCTATACTTGTCATACTTTGTTGACCTCTTGCATATAGAGGGAGACCTTTTATGTGTTATTGATATCGTTAAAAGGCTACAGAGTAAAATTCTTTTATTTGGGTTATAATTAATATATTTATCATTGTTTAGGGTTTATCGTTGTTTGCTTTAATGAATCCTTTTTTAGCTTAGCTTTATTTCAATACAATATTGTTGCTTTTAAAAATTAAAACATAATAAAAATAGTGCTACTAAAGTATGAATATGTAACAAAATGAATTTACTTTAAAATAAGGCCAGTTTACAACAAATAAGGAAAACCTCGACTAATAAATATTTAAGGCTCAATGATTTAAGCCATTAACTAATGATTGTACATATTTAGAGAATGACAACTTATTTGTTGTTACTTATACATTATAAGTATACTTAATAGTCAAATTTATTTATTTTTGTACTTAAAATAATAACTTTAATGATTTCAAACAAAAGTAGTCTTAATTAGTTTAATGTTGCCGAGGACAGCAGTAGCAAACTTAAATAACAAACAAAGCATACTTTTTACATGATTTGTTTTGCTTAGAAATATATGATATTTCTGAATTAAAATATTTAGGTGATATTTTATGTTTCAAAAGTAATATATAACCAATTGAAAGTGCTGTTTTAGCTAGCTTAGAGTTTAGCTGGGTTTCCTATGTTGTAAGCTTCATTTAATTGAGTTATTTTCAAAATTAATAAACATTCTACATTTATTTCAAAATATTTTTACAAATAAATAAAAATTGTTAATTATTTAAAAACTGTAAATTTTATGACTTAGACCTTTTTTATTGTAAAAATAATTTGCATGTATGTAGTCAGAACAATATTTCTAATAATTATTTAATATTTTTACATATATTGATCATTACTTCTTAATGTTGAGAATTACTTATAATTTTAAAAAAGTATTTATTGGTTACTCTTTTATTTTCTAAAAGATTTTCTCAATTTAAAAACTGTTTGAAAAATATACATTTGTGTTTTAATTATATATTTTTTTAAAATTACTTATTAAGCATTTAAAGTTTCACACTGCTTTATAAGTAACTAATTTTACATGCGGTGTCTGATTTCTCAAATTTTTTTCTCACATCTTTTTCTTGGTAATGTCATATAGTGTATGGCCTCCCTAATAAATGGATAGTTTAGTATGTATACAAGTAACACACATATATATATAGATGCATGATGCACATGACTGTTCCAGATGAAAAGAAAATGATAACTTATAATGAAGCTATCAGCTGTGTTATAAATATTTATCATTAAACATTTCTCAGATAAGATAAATTTTACAATCTAGAAGAATATTCCATTACAGTTGTTACATATCATTGTACACTATATCGGCCCACTGTACATTGGCCTATATATCTATATATTAGTTATGACATGTAAAGACCGTCATAAACACAGCGTCTGCTTGTAAATGTACGGTTTGTTGGTGCGATTCCTACTCTAACTAAGCAAAGCGCGGCGTTGAGTTCCGTCACTCAACACGAATTGGTGGAAAGCGGGAAACGGCCTGCTATAAGCGGGATAAAGCGTGAAGCTAAAAAAAGCATTTTGTACAACATCGTCACGCATCGACATGTGAGGATAAATCCGAAGATATATCGTTTCATATCAAATATATTATCCTTGACTCGTATGACCAGCTCGCATGGTCCAGTTGATATCATGAGAACTAGGACTTACTGTCCTTTTATTCTTAAGATAACTTCTGTTTCTTATAAATGAGTGTTAAATATGTACCATTTTAATGTAGATTCAGCGTCTTTCTTTTCATTAATTTTTTATGTACTTTACTTTTTTAATTAACTTAACTTTTCATGATTTTAGTAATTCCAGACTTTTTGTATTTTTGGTATATTTTTGTGAAAAGTAGAGGGTATCTATAATATATTTTAGTTAAATTATAACTGTTATTAAGTTATTGTTAATAATAATAATATCAATTATTACTGCAGTAATAATAAATACTCTATAAGTATGTATGATTTACATTTTTTTATTTGGATATTGCAACACTTCTATTAATGTAATTTTAAATTCACAAAACTTTTTAATTTGAATTCAACAATATTTTTCTTACGTACGTACCAAAACGTAGGCATAAATAATATTTTTTTTAAGATAAATAACCTATACACAAGCACATATATTGTGGCTAATCGAAATATTTCTCTATTACGGACTTCATCTGGAATATATTTCCAAATACTCTACCTGCCTATAAATAAAAAAATATATAAAAATGTTCTATACTATCCTTATTTAGTACAAAACCTATGAATACTATAAATCCTTAATAATTTCAACTATCCTACATCCAGCAAAACGAGAACACGATGACCTCCAACGCCGCTACAACATCGTCACGGAAGAGCGTAACCACTTAGAGGCCGAACTCAATGACAGAGAGAAGGAGCTGAACAAGCTACGAGCTGTCTCCGAGAAGCTCTTCAAAGAGTACCAGCAGCTTAAGAACAAGCATGAGATCGATTCTGGTGTTATGCAGAAGTAAGTCTTTTTTTTGATATTACGAATATGTTTTTTTTGGTTTTCTGTTAATTTTAAAGGCAGATTCCTTCACATCATTCATTATTTAGATTTTTTTATATATATATTTAGATTTTTTTTATGTCTTCGCGCTTATGCCAGGGTAGGCAGAGAGAATAGCACTATAGGAACCTAGTGTTAAGACACTCCGTTACATAGTCCTTACTTTCTCCGTCCCTGCTTTCCGCCCTTTTTGAATAATAAAAATAATACTAAATTTAGATTCACATATCAATTGTTAAACTTTTAAGTTATATATTTTTAGTTATACACAACTGTTGAGTACTCTTAAGGGACTAGTGTTAAAGCAAGAATATTGAAGATATTGCACAATGACGCGTAACTCAACGCCGCGCTTGTGCTTTTTAGCTATCTTGAAATTTAGATTATATTTACCTTTAGCCAAATTGCGTGGTTAAGTTACGTGAAACTAATATATAAATATTCTTAAATTTATTACGTATAAATGCTTTTATTTAAATAAGTAATAGAACCTTTCCTGTTACGTGTTGTTACGCGTCCAAATGGAAAATTGCCTACAATTAGTGGAAGGGAGACGAAATGAATTGTTAATGACTTGGAATATCATATGGGGAAATTTTAAAGGCAACTCGCATTGTATTATGGCATTTAATACGTATACATAAAGTCCAAATTGGCTTAACTTGTTTTATTTAAATATTCGTCCGTTATTAAAGGGTTTTGTTTATTTATATTAATTAACTTTAAATATAATGTTTTAGTGAGGAATGTAAGTTCTGTCAGTCTAGACAGTGAGTTTTTGTCAGTTTTGTCGGGTGTTTTTTTCTTTATTTTTGTTGATGACTTGGATTTGTGGCTTTTTGCGATGGGAAAGTGAGTGTGACAGTTTAGTTTATTATTTATGAATATATATTATACATATGTGTAAGTTTTTATGACGCTCTGATTGTGTAATCGACGGTTATGCGTTTGATTCTCACTTGAAGATGTTAATTATTTTATTTACCCGCTGTAGTAATAAAATGAAGTGCGTCATAACGTCAACGGGAACGGAAAGTCTAAACACTGTGTTCTCTCTGCCCACCCTAAAAGCGGGATACCTATTGCTTAATTATTCACTCTATTTATCCAACCCTTATCAATATTTTTCTTCTAAGTTCAAGCTATATGCCGCACGTAGCTTAGTAGGCAGAGGGAGCCTTACACCTAAGGATCTTAGTGTTAAGACACTCCGTTTCCCAATTTTCGGCTTAAAAGACATTGCGTGTCCAGGTGATACTGTTGCTGAGTTGCCAAAATGAAAAAAAATCGTTTCTCCTCATGGGAATCGAACCCAAAACCGTCTCGTTGCCTTTGCATTGTGTGGTTCAAAAGTTTCACACAAATTACGATCATTGGTTATTTCAAGCAGAGTCGAAGTGTAAGACTAGTGTATATTTACATATATCACAGACATATTTCGCAAGCAATTTGCATTGGTTTAGAAAGTATGAATTATTTATATTCACGTTATATCGATATTGATTCGATATTATAATTTAAAACGAAATTTCATTTCCTACCGTCGCATCTTCTTACGTATACGTGACAGTGATTTTTGGTTATATATTTGTTATTTTTTTTAATATAATGGCCTTAGGGTGTTATTTTGAATATCCCATAATTTTTAGTGTTATCTGTGATTATAATGATTATAAAAAAGTTAAATTTAAAGCCTTAGATGAGTGTGAGTTTGGCATGGAAATTAAAATGTGAGTATTATTAGTAATTTTGTAGTAAGTTTTTTTTTAATTTTAATCTAGCATTTTTTTATCAAGAGTTTTGTAATTTCTTAATTATTTATAATTTCTACAATTTCTGGAAATTCTCTTTTAATATTTCCCTATACTCTCCAAGAACCCCTCTTTACACGAGTGTATAGTAGACTGTAGATAGATATTTACCTACCCTGTTTACCTATGTACCTAGATACTGATGTACTTACATTTGAACCTACTACTTCTGCGTACTTAGTAAAACCCCAATTGCAACAGAATGTCACTATAATAAATTATATTTCGTTCTTTAATATTTTTCTTAATGGCCAGTGTTATTTATTACGAAGAAAGTTCCAATAATTTATAGTCTGTGACAGTAATATATATTTTTTAATTTAACGTATGACTTAAGGAAAATGATATACGTACTTTGGAATTGTAAACATTTGAGTTATTTAAAAAACTTAGTTATCTTTCCGCGTAGTAGAAGGCAGGGAGGACAGAGTGTCAAAACACTACGTTTTCTATTATTTGTTAGAAAATGTTTCTTAACAATTTCATTTCTCGTTTACATACCCTGTTATTTACGGGTAATGAAGTGCTGCATTGAGTTCCGTCAAGCAACATGCACTGTCTTAAACGGCGGAAACTGGAGAACGGAGAGTTCTAACAGTAGGTTCCCTCTGCTGTGCTATATGCGAGATAAAGCGTGTTATTTATCTATTTAATATTATAAAAGGTTTAATGTCTTAACACTAGGTTCCAAAGTTCCTGCTATTCCCTCTGCCTAACCTGCTGCGAGCGGGATAAAGCGTGAAGCTATAAAAAAGGTTTAGGTTAAAGACAGATCCATTTAGAAACTAAGACCTAGTTTTAAATAAGCGTAGGTTGTAATGTTTTATCATTTGATAGATACTACAGTATAGTTATTCAGTGTAATATTGTTATCTACATTTGTAACCACACCCAGAGATGTCAATTAGCGATTAATTTTACTCTTTCTTCTTATTAAATGACGTTTTGGCAGAGAAAACCCATTGATATGCTACTGACTAATGACCACATGTTTAAAGTTATGTTATATAAGGTTAATTTTATATATTGAAATAAAAAATAAAGCGGGGACGGAGAAAGCATGGACTCAAGCAACGGAGTGTCTTAACACTAGGTTCCTATGGTTCCTGCAGTGCCTCTGCCTACCCTGACACGTGCGGGATGAAGCGTGAACCTAAAAAAGAACCAAATAAATAAATACATAATACTAATGTCATATTATAACTAGCTAAGTATAGTCTATAGGTAGCGTTTGTGGGTGTCCTTTAAGGGGTCGATGACCTCTTGAAGCATAGCAATCAAGCTTCTATGTCAAGTAATCAGAGCATAGGAACGTTTATTGTACTTGCTTTTTTTTGCATTTTGCATGGCACAAGGTACTTGCACAGTTTGCTGGAGACGCGGGTTCATATCCCGCTGCGTTCAAATGTTATATGTTTTCTTTAAGAATATTTGGTGTGTACTTAACTTACAAAATATGAGAATACGTTAGAAGTTACAGTAAAAATAATAACAATATTGTAGTTCATTTTTTTTACCTTCACGCTTTATCTCGCACATGGCAGGGTAGGCAGAGGGAGCCGCAGGGACCATAGGCACCTAGTGTTAAGACACTCCGTTCCGTGCTGTCCGCCTTTTCGTGACATATCCTGACTGATTAATTTCATACAAAATGAATAGATACGACCACAAAGTTGAGTTTGTCGACTCTAAGTCGTATATGACTTATGAAATTTTAAGTAGAGTGAGAACTTACAGTGTAAAGCAGACACACAAAAGAAATAAATATATATACTTAATAGAGAATAGATTATTACAAAGTTATAGTTGTAGTGATTTTTCTACAAAATAAGTGAATACGTCCGGAAATATATAAAATTTAGGTTTGCTTGTAAAAAGTATTGTCCTCAAGAAAATGGTACGGAACCCTCTGTGTGTGGGAACCGCTCGCACTTGACCGATATATTTCTAATATTAATCTATTTAATTTTCTATTTCCAGAGTTATGCAGCAAGCTGGAGAATGGTACAAACAGAATAAACAGTTGAAAAGGCGGAGTACAGCTCTCTTACACGCTCTACCTACAACTGTCGATATCGATCTTACTGACGCTACTGATACTGGTAATTTGAAGCTCTATATATATATATATATATATATATATATATATATATATATATATATATATATATATATATATATATATATATATATATATATATATATATATATATATATATATATATATATATATATATATATATATATATATATATATATATATATATATATATATATATATATATATATATATATATATATATATATATATATATATATATATATATATATATATATATATATATATATATATATATATATATATATATATATATATATATATATATATATATATATATATTCACTTAATTGTACTTCTTCATTAACTAAATTCACTAATAGGGTAATGGTCAAATAATAGGCTAATGGTCAATTTTAATATGACAAGCTATACTTATAGCCTTATATGTACCAGATCGGGGATTTCTTTTTATTTAAGTGAATGGAGAATTATTAGTTTTCTATTCTTCTCCATGGGAGCCAAACCCACGAATACCGTGTTTACAATCATAATATATATTTTGTTGTTACTAAAACACGATGACCTTAATATGAAACTGTCATTGAGTCATAACTTATTTAACTATAGTTGATTAGATTACAGTTCAATTTATATGTAAATGTGACATACATACACACATACATATACATATATACTTACATACATACATACATCCAACCGGAGTTGTTGTGGTTTACGAGGAAGTAATTTACTTAATAAAAATTGCAATTTCATTCATTTTCCATGTAATTCGTTACACAAGTCACTTTAGAGATACATTTCTCCGTTTTCTACTTTCTCTCATAAAAAATAATAATATTAGATAATATTTAGAACTACATTTTAACGTAAATTAACATCGTCGTAGTGCAGTGGGGATCTTTATACTGTTACCACGATTAGTGTGAATTCGATTCCTTCTCTAGGAATGCTTTATTATCATTTTTATATCTAATAAAAACAACACGGTGTTGAGTTCCACAATTCAACACTTAAAGTTTAAATTCTACCAAAAAGTAAAGATTTTCCATTACTCCTTGCCATTTTGTGCGAGATAAAGCGTGAAATAAACTTGTTTTAACATGTCCATCAATTGAGTATCGAACCCTTGACCTTTATAAATAAATACGCATTAAATAGTGTATCGTAATGTAATCACATTCTCGTACAAGTGTGTTTAAACGTAATAAGAAAATTATTCATCCAATGATTCATTTTTAGCATTACATTCGATAAAGTAAGGAAAATGCGTAGAATAATTAAACAAAGCATTGTAATAGGTATTTTTGATATAAACAAAGGAGCGTCACTTAGTCTGTTATTTTTTTTATCATCTCTTCACGCTTTATCCCGCACATGGCAGGGTAGGCAGAGGGAACAGCAGGAACCATACGAACCTAGTGTTAAGACGCTCCGTTGCTTAGTCCGTTGTTAGTCTGTTCCTCTCGTCGTTTAATTTTAAAGGCATTGCGTGTAGAGTTGCGGAACTCAACGCGTCGCCTTGCCTACTAAAGTATAATAATAAAACCATAGGAAAGGGGGTCCGAATCAAAAATCTTAGTATTTAAGCTTTTAATATTAGCGTAATATATTTTTAAAGTATTATAATTATACATTTAAATAAGTCAATAAAATTTTAATAAAATACTGACGTATATTTTTATAAAATGAAACTCCACTTAACACGCAAAGCCTTGATAGATGAAAATTAGAGAACGGAGAGTCTTAACACTAGGTTACTTTTTGTATCATTCACTCCATGCCCAACTCTTGAGCCTTAAATACCGAAAAAAAGAGAACAGAGAGTCTTCACACTAGGTTCCTTTAGTGTCTTATTTACTCCATGATTCTTGAACACCGCAAAATATCCTCTCCAGCATCAGACACTAGCAGCAACGAGGAAGTAGAGTTCCTAAAGAGAACAGTGAGCGAACTCTCCGAGCAAGTAGCGACTCTACAGACGGAAGTCAATACAGCGAGACTACACGAGTTTGAGGCGCATGAGATTAATGTACAACTTACGCAGGCAAGTTTTATTTTTATTTTTTTATGAATTTTTTTTCATTTGGAGGTTTTTGCAGGTTTTTTTGGTCGGTCAGTCAATATTCTTTTTAATTGTTGATTATGAGTCAGTCAATGTTAAAATTTTACATGTAATTTTGTAATTAACTTGTCATTCGGAGGCCTTTTTGTCAGTAAGTCATTTGGTGATAATTTTTTAGTTAATTATTTTGGGTGACTTAATGATACCTACTAATTCTTATGGAATTTTGATATTTACCTGTCATTTGGAAGTCCTTTTGGTCAGTCAGTCCATTTTTTTTATTTTGAATCAATCAATGATATATCAGATTTATTAAGATATTTCATTTATGTGATTATATTTTAATTGTAAGAAATATATTATTCGAAGAAATTTTCAAATATTGAACAAATTCAATTTTAATGTAAACAATAACGTAATGTTCTACTAAAATGGCTGAATAATTAATCAAACATTTTGGTTTTTACATAATATACGTCATATCCATAATAAAATGGATTATATTTAGAGCGCCTTTCTGTAAACGCGACGATATGTGGGTTCGATTACCATTCGGGGGAAGATGAATTTTTTCATTCCCAATTTCTTTGCTCTGGCAACTAGACCAAGCGCGACGTTGAGTTATGCAACTCAACATGCAATGGCCCTGAAAAAAGCGGGAAACGGGGACGGAGAAAAAAGGGACTAAGCAAAGAAGTGTCTTAACACTAGGTCCCAATGGTTTCTGCGGTTCTCTCTGTCTACCCTGCTGTGTGCGGGATAAAGCGTGAAGGTATTGTAAAAAGAATCGAATATTAAACTTTCCCATTTAAAAACAAAATCATTTTTTCTTTTTTCTGCTTTGAAAACAAAACACGCGGCGTTGAGATCCGCCATACATTATATAATATCTCAAAATCAAAAAATAAGCAATATGAAATCATTAATTTATATATCGCTTTACGCTTTATCCCGCACATGCAGGGTAGGCAGGGAACACTAGGAACCATAGGAACCTAGTGTTAAGACACTCCATTCCCTGCTTTCCGTTCTGCGCTTTGCCTAGTTGCCAGAGCAAAGAAAATGGAAATAGAAAAATCCATTTTGTATGTAATATAAATGTATATATAAATAATTTTCAGGAGTTGGAGGCGGAGAAGGAAAAGGCGTTGCAGCAGCAGAAGGAGTTGGAGGAAGTCCGGGGACAGCTGGAGAGACACCATCGCGTGTCCAAGCTGCTGCTGGACGAGATGGCCGCCTTGAAGCATGATGCGGATAAGGATAGGGAAATGGCAGAGACGTGAGTATACATATTTTTAACGCTTTATCACGCACATGGTAGGGTTGGCGAAGGGAACTGCGGGAACCATAAGAACCTAGTGTTAAGACACTCCGTATTGCTTAGTTTGTGCTTTCTCCGTCCTCGCTTTCCGCCTTTTTCGAGGCATTGCGTGTTGGTTGGCGGAACTCAACGCGCTTTGCCTAGTGTCCTGAGCGACTAATCCATCTTCCCCGAGTGAGAATCGAACCTATAAACCGTCTTACGCCTCTGCGCCACGCTGGTCCTCAGTGAAATGAAATAGTCAGGAAATAATTGTAACTTGGAGAAAAGTTTACATAAAATCAGGTCTAAAACTCTTGGCATTATAAAGATCGTTAAATACTTTTAGAAATCTTATAAAAATTTGAACGCAGGGTGATTTGAACCCGCGCCCTCTTGCGAACCGTGCAGACTCTGACCACTGAGCCATGCGTTCTTTATCACGCCGCGTAAATTAAATTCTTATATGCTTTATACAACTTACTTCGTTGTTAGCATCTCTGTAGGGAGATTTTCACAAATGTCCACTACATTACATTACAAAGAACATTCGTTTGGCGAGAGAGACTCTTTATATTTTTTAACTATGATAAATAGTTATATTCTCAGCTTAGATTAACACTTTAAAAATCACATAAAAAACATTTAATAAAGCTCGCTTATTTCAACACAAATAGCGTTATAAAACATTAAAACGTACACTTTCATATATAATATCGTCATATTAGGTACAAATCAGAAGCCAGAGACGCCAAAAAGCGCGCCAAAGTCCTCGCACATCAGAGTGCTTTACTCCTCGGAGAGTTAGGAGAGTTGGGTCCAGATGAGAGACTTGGGCTTCTCCTGGGAGAAGTGGACAGTCTCCGGGATGCCCTGGAACACCAGGCTATGAGGCACAAGGACCAGCTCGAGGAGTTGCAGGTAGGACAGTTTTTTTTTCTTTTTTCCCAAATATTTTTTGGTAAAAGTGGCGTAAGATTAATTCAGAGTTTTCTTTGTCTATATTATGTTGTAATATTGTGGAGAAATTGGTGTTTTTCTTTTTTTCTATAGCTTCACGCTTTATCCCGCACATGGCAGGATAGTCAGAGGGAACAGCAGGAACTGTGGGAACATGGTGTTAAGACACTCCATCCCCTAATTTCGCCTTTTACAAGGCAATTCGTGTTTAGTAGCGGAACTCAACACCGCGCTTTGCCTAGTTGCAATAAGAATATATAGAAATCATAAAATTCATTCTCCCCTCCCGGGAATCGAACCCACAAAGAGTAGCGTTTACAGATAGACGTTGCGTCTGCTCCTCTGCTCCACAACGGTCTCCTTGAAGTAAAATGATAATTGTAGTTTTTTTAAATATAACTATTTAAGTTCCTATTAACATTGATAAATGAAAATTAAAAAAAAATAGAAATGATACTAATAAATCTCTAAACTAATTATATTTTTTATAACAGCTTAAACTAGCAGAGAAACATGAAGAAACTGACATATTACTGTGGGAGGAGAAGATAAAGTTGGCCGAAGAAGATGCCCAGAAGGCTTTAGAAAGGGCGGAGAAGGCGGAGAGGAAGCTCGCGGAAATGGAGAAGAAGCCGAAGAAATCCAATTTGATGTCCCGAATCAGCTATTTTGAAAACGGTGGAAATGAGAAAAAAGAGAATATTGTAGAAGTTAAGGAGGTTAAAGAAGAGATTGTGGAAGAGATAGTTCTTGGTAAGAATTGATTTTCTTTAGATTATTCATTATAATTAAATTTTTAATATAAATATATATTTTAAACACTTTTAAGCAATAACTTGCTAAAAATGTAAGAGAACATATAAAAATTTTAATGTAGCTGGATTTGACCCCGTGCCCCATGGATGCTGTCCAAGTGTTCTAACCACTAAGTCATGCGTTCGATCACACCACGTAAAAAAATGTTATTTAATTTTTAAACTATATTACTAAATTCGAAAAAAAAATTGTCTTCATTTAAAATAATATTCTTTATTAAAAAAAATAATAGAGACGCAAATCTAGAAAGTGAAAAATACTCATTACACCATATATTATCAAATTACAGAAACACCACAAGCCCACAAACAAGAAACGCTTCCCCCTCCCCCGCCTCTGTCCCCCGCTCCCCCTCCACCCGCCTCCCTCCCGCCGCTTCCCCCTCCTCCCCCCTCCCTCCCACCACCTCCTCCCCCTCCCCCTCCTCCCCCCACAGTGTTCAACGCCGCGGCGTCAAGTGTAGAGGACATGGCGGACATGTTAGCGAGTAAAGGAGCGCAGTTGAAGAAAACAAAACAAAATGGCGGTGAGTTACAGTGTTGATTAGACTTAATTGAATTTAGTTTGATTTGTATTTGTTATGAAATGAAGATGTTATAATTATATTTTTTTGACAAATTGTTATATGAATACTTAAACTTAAAGAACTCATAAAAATTTAAACGCAGCGGGACTCGAACCCGTGCCCTCTTGCGAACCAAGCAAGCGCTCTGACCACCGAGCAATGCGTGCGTGCTAACACTTTAAACAATCATAAAAATAAATTTGTAGTGTTGTGACGGTTTGTGGGTTCGATTCCCTCTCGGGGAAGATAGATTTTTCTATTTCCATTATCTTCGCTATGGTAACTAGGCAAATTGCGGCGTTGAGTTCCGTCACACAACAGGCTCTTGAAAAAAGGGAAAAGCAGGGACTAAGCAACAGAGTGTCTTAACACTAAGTTTCTATGCCTGCCTACCCTGCCTACCCTGTAATATGCGGGATAAAGCGTGAAGACACTAAGAAAAAAAAACATATTTAACATTATTTTTATTAATAACAGGTGGCGCTATAGACGCCATTGTGGATCAAATAAAAGGCGGCAAGTTTCAGCTCAAGTCCACTGGAGAAAACTTTATGGAGAAGAAACCTAAAGATGACCAACCGGAAGCTGTCAAAGAGATGCTGCAAATATTGGGAACTCTAAGGAAAAGGAGGAATGTCAATCGACCTAATGTTTCCACGGAAGAGTAAAGATATATGTATATATATATAAATACATATACATATATATGTATATATAAACTATGTAAAAAATATATACTTTTTAAGAAAAACTATATAGATAAAGTAATAACTAGAACTTGCATTATAGTACATATGTTATAGTAAAATTTTAATAAAATAGATTTAAAATATAATAAAAATAAAATATTTGTCAATTTGAAGTAAAATAAGCAATACCTAATAATATTTCTAAGACTCCTAAAGAAACAAAAATATATTTAAAATTCTAACGTTCTTAATTTGAATAAAAACGTTATCCGCCATTAGTATGTGTAATGACGTCATAAACATAGTAAACCGACATTTGTCATTATTAACTACTAATTTACACGAAATATAAAATAAATAAATATATTTATAGCGACTTAAGATAATGCAAAAAAAATATCGTTACATATTTTTTAATTATTTACCATTTATATAGTAAATGTGTGGAAGCGTTTTAACTGCGCACACTTAGAAAGGAGAGTTTTTGACTTTGAATTTAACTTTTATTACCATTTTAAAGATCTCGAAAAGGCGGATTGGTGAAATATATAGGCGATGTTCGAGCTTGAACAGTTCAATTGATAATTGATTAAATAAATTCTACACATTTTACCATTTCTAAATGTTAACTAGAAAAAAACAACCGTGAGGTAAATTTGTTTACAGACTATATGACGTCATCATGTCTGATACCTGGAGTAATATATTTTTTATGAACATTGTGTTTTTAATTATTTAAATTGATAAAATTTGACTTTATATTCGATTTTTTTTATATCGTAAAAATATTTACTAAATATATATTATATATATATATATATATATATATATATATATATATATATATATATAATATATATATATATATATATATATATATATATATATATATATATATATATATATATATATATATATATATATATATATATATATATATATATATATATATATATATATATATATATATATATATATATATATATATATATATATATATATATATATATATATATATATATATATATATATATATATATATATATATATATATATATATATATATATATATATATATATATATATATATATATATATATATATATATATATATATATATATATATATATATATATATATATATATATATATATATATATATATATATATATATATATATATATATATATATATATATATAGAGTAATTTTTTTAAACAAATGATAAAAAAATTCAAATTATTTAAATGACTGATATTTTTGATGTATATTAAAGGATTTGTAGCTAATACATATATTTTTACAATATTTTGTTATTTTTATATGTAACGATTATGACGTCACTTTCTATTAACTTGTTTAGGTCTTGTTAAGAAAGAAGAAGCTGTATTTCTTTAACAATAAGGACTGTTTTCTCTTTTTTATCGTGTAATATAATTTTTAATCTATATTTTATTAAAAATAATATGTATTTTTTTTATTAAAAAATGGCTTCTTTTTCTCAGTAGGTTAAAAATTTTAATTAATTAAATAATGAATTGTTACGTCCATTTGGAACAATACTAGTAGTTATTTTAATTTTTATTATGAAGCGATGGGTTCCAGGTTCGATGCACGCTTGGTTGATTTATAATTAATTTTATATGTATAGGTGAATTAAGCGCGGCGTTGAGTTACGCCACTCAAATTTTCTCTTATATGGCAGTGTGTGAGGAACGAAGTGTCTTAACACTAAGTTTCTTTTATGTTATTGCGGGATTAAGCGTAAAGCTTGTGCTTTATACTCTATATAATGTTCTCAAATTATTTTTATAAAAACATGTACAAAACTGCCATTTTTATTATTTTATTAGGTTTGTTTGATATACATTGGGTAATTTTGTTGTCAATTATTAGATATGGAGACCTAAACGGGATTTAAACCCACAATTTACTAAAAATATAGTAGAAGTATAAGTATATTACCATTAATTAATAATAAAATCATTAGAATTTTATTCTTTTTTTATTAGTATTAATAATGCGATGCGATGGAATTGATTATGGAATTGTGATATTTTTAATAGTATTCTAAAAGTTATATTTTTTACTATGACTAAATAATGTAGAAATATACTTGTCCTAAGTAAGTGTATGTGCCTTATCAATGTACGTGACTCTTGTAATAAATGACTTATTAATTATATAAAAGTGTTACTTTTTTAAATCTAAATCTTTTAAATCTAAGTAATTCCTCTTAACACTAGGTTCCCATGGTTCTTAAGGTTCCCTCTCCCTACCTTGCTATGTGCAGGATAGAGCGTGAAGGAAAGAAACCGCTTGAACCCTAAAAACCTAATATTAAGACACTCGTTTCCCGTTTTCCCCCTTTTCGTGGTATTTGCGTGTTGTATGCCGGAATTTAACGCCGCGCTTTGCCTAGTTGCCGGAGTTAAGAAAATGGAAATATAAAAATCAATTTCCCCTCATGGGAATCGAACCCACAAACCGTCGCGTTTACAGGTAGACGCTACGCCTCTGCGTCTCTGGTCCTTGACTTTAATAAAATTCCCTTGATATATCAGCTTGAAGAGAACCTAAAGTAGACTCGATTAGATCACACTAATCTACCACTGCACTATTCAATCAAATTTCAACGCGACGGTATAAAGAACGCATGGCTTAGCAGTCAGAGCGTTTGCACGGTTCGCAAGAGGCGCAGGTTCAAATCCTGCTATGCTAAAATCTTTATATGTTTTATTTAAGTATTTTTTTTCTATCCTTAGTATGGATTATACATTGATACGGGTTTGCGTGTATCCATCTCTTCTCCATTTTAAAAATAAAAAAAATATTTTTATAATATTTTAATAACACATTACAACGTTTATTATAAACAAGAACTATTTACATTTTACGTTAAAAAAAACGTAACCATTTACCTACCACGTAGTTTTAAATAGAATTAATATTGTGTAGATATAACAGTGTGGGAGTGTGTGAAGCCTTCTGGAGCCATCTTTGACTACCATCACTAATGCGTCTCCGAAATCCTTGAAATCTCTGCGAAATAAAATATATTTATTAAATAAAAATTTCACACTCAAATGTTACAATTTAAAAAATACTCTTTACCCGCTTCCGCTTTCAACATAAATATAATAGAGAACATAATCTAATAAAAATAATAGCGGAGACGGAGAAAGCAGTGACTAAGTAACGGAGTGTCTTAACACTAGATTGCTATGGTTCCTGCAGTTCTCTCTGCTTACCCTGCCATGTGCGGGATAAAGCGTGAAGCTAAAAAAAAAATATAATAAAGAAATTATACAACAACAAAAAGAACCTACATAGGTCTTTCAAAACTGCGACATATTGTTGAGTGGTGGAACTTAACTCCGCTCTTGTTACCAGAGTGCGGGAATAAAACAATACATATCCCCCGAGCAGGAATTGAACCAACAACCGTCGTGTCTATAATTATAAGCAAAGCTGCTGAGGTTTCAGGATAATTCCTCATCAATCGGCATCATTGTCTACACACAACTGCCTCGTTTGACATAAATTGATTGCTTTTTATAGTCTTTATAATCTAAGACTACCTTCTTTTGATAAAGATTCCAAATTACATACTATGTATCCAAAATAGTTATCAGAAGTTAGATTCAAAAGTTTTAAAAAATATTTTATAAGAAAACATGACTCAAGTGTGCTTTGTATTCGCGTTTCGAGGGTTCTGTACTCATTTTCTGGTGTTCCGCTAAGAGAAACGACACATAGGAATATACAAACTTATAATTGCGGTTGTATCCATGTGTTTTGTATGAAACTAACTACAAATATCAGTTTGTAGTGGTTTCTTTCTGTTTTAAACTTATAAATTATTTGTTTTTTTTGTCAAACTATAAATTTTGGTCAATATTTCAGAATAGACAAATTTAAATATACTAGTTTACCAATAAATATTAATCTTCGAATATTTTTCTTTGTAGTAATAACTTATTGGGAAATAATAAAAATCTACGTCAATAGAAGTATCCAGAAGGAAATGCGCTGCGATTTTAAAAATTAACCAATAACTCAATCGTTTACTTACAAGTTCCATATTCTGATGTATAACCGAACTGTGTATTTTTTAGTAAGTCCAGATTTTAATTTTGAGTAAATGGTACAGACAGACAGATGAACATTAAAGTTATGGTAAAAGTATATTCCTATCAATATGTTTCAAGTTTTGTAAAAATAGAAATTTTAATAATAACTATCACACCAAGGACATAGAACATACAGCCTGAAAGGGGAAAAGATTAAAAAAAATATATATTTTCAAATTAATTTTATTTGTGACTTCGATCAATATTGTATAAAAAAAGAATAATAAAAAAATCACAATAAAAATATAATACTAATATGTTCCAATAGTAAAAATAATACAATAATAAAATTTATATACACAAGCACTGGACGGAGAACTTATTATGCTATAGCGACTAATTAGCATTAAGTTTAAAAATGAATTAACAACACTCAGAGACGTCAATTAGTATTCTATAATATTTAATCGAAATTATACTAGCAAGAGTCATTTACTTACAAATAAAAAAATAAATATATATATATATATATATATATATATATATATATATATATATATATATATATATATATATATATATATATATATATATATATATATATATATATATATATATATATATATATATATATATATATATATATATATATATATATATATATATATATATATATATTTACTTATAAATAAAAAAATAAATATATATATTAAAATTGCACTATATAGGGTGTTGTAAATTTAGCTCTAGTTATGTTGTGTATAGCGTACAGTGCGGACAGAAACGCCGGCTGCGACTCCCACCTCACGTGCGGGAGTGGAGGGCTGTGATAGATTATATTTAATGTTTAAAAATAATAATAATAAAAAAAAGGTTGCCTGTAAAGTGGGTTTTACGGGCGAAAATTTTACGTGACAACGTCTTTTCTCGGTAGAATATTTATTGATATGATTAATAATTATAATATAAATTGCACAAATTTTAACTATAGAAAATATATGTTGTTTACTAAAACATTGTACATGTGTCAAGTGATACGCGCGGCGGACCGATCATAGTTCGGTGACAGTTGACACATCGTTACGTTACCTTTTTCATATGTGACTCCGAGCCGCAACCTAATTTAAGACGTTGTCACGTCAAAAAATTACTCAAGCAAGTTTCGAACAAAAGCCTTTTTCATTTTTAAAAAACAAATTTAAAAAATATATGTTGAATTTATATAAACATGAATAGTATTAAATATTTATAAATATCAATTATTGAAATAAAAAGTCAAATATCTAAAATAAAACAAATTACAATAAAGGATCAATTCAGTGAAAGCCTACAAAAATTACTTCTACTATTAGTACTCTTACGTTACTTAAAAAGCATTAACAGTATGTATTGTAAAGCTGCCTTTTTTTAACACATACTATATATGTAATTATTGACATATACATATATACATATATATAATGAAAATAGCAAAAATATGCCTAATTATTAAAACAAACTACATTATCATTAGTATTACAATTATATTCTTTAAGAAATTCATATATTTAAGTGATTTTAAATTTTAACACATTTACTTTACGTTAAATATTATACAGAATAAATTTTTTTAAATAAAAAAAAACCTTATATTATACAGCATGTTCTAAAATAGTTAAATGATAAAAAAAATAACATTGAAACGATTCTTTTAACAACATCTAAAATACATTACAATAAATATTCTTACTATTAATTCTTACAGAGAATATTCTCGAAGTTTCTCCACAACTATTTTCTTGTTCTTCTTCAACCAGTCAATGTTTATGCGCGCGTTCTCGACGCCCTGAGATATCGCCAGCTTTGATTCTGTGAGGTATTTTGCGTTCTTCTCTTTCCAATCTAAGAACTAAAGAGGGAGAGAGAGAGAGGGTGGGATATAGTGTGAGTTATTATTGATTAGACACAGTAGAGCTTAAGAAACTTGGCATAAGTATATCGTAGGTTCAAAACCATTGATGACATGACTTACGAAACTATTGACTTTACATATTTTTTATAGCTTCACGCTTTATCTCGTTTATATCAGGGTGGGCAGAGGGAACTGCAGGAACCTAATGCTTAAGTATTTCGGTGGAACTCAAAGCCGCAACGCTGTTGCTGGAGCGAAAGAAATGGAAATGATAAAATCCATCTTCCCCGAGTGAGAATCGAACCCACAAACGTTCGCGCACACCTTTTACAGGCATTTTTAATTTAAGATTTATTGTTTTTTAATCAAACTAATTAGTTTAATAATTTATTATTAATTGACATTAAATATTTTATACAGATTGTCACTCACTACGCCGTCACTATGTCCCCAAGTCACACAGATATTGTAGAGCAGAGTGACTTGACACTACCTCTCCTTTTCTCTCCTACGTGCGTGTTAACGCGGGAAGAAAAATTATATATACATTTGCTAGAGCTTACCTCACCCAGCTCCTTGTCAGTCGTAAATTGACTCAACAAAGCTTTCAATACTCCGCCAATACGTCTGTCTTGGCCGCGGAAACTGAAAAATACAATGTTATATTTACATTACACATTATAGAATAAATATATAACATATACATATATATCTTTACAGATTGGTCTAACTCTTAAAGCAAAGATATAAGAAACTATTTTTTTTTAGCTTCACGCTTTATCTCGCACATGGCAGGGTAGGCAGAGGGAACTGCAGGAACCATAGGAACCTAGTGTTAAGACACTCCGTTGCTTAGTTCTTGCTTTCTTCGTAGTTGCTTTATAATTTACTCACGCGTCATATATATCGGCGATACGGTTGTATATGAAGTCCTTGGCCACGTAGTACCCTACTGTGGAGCGCGCGACGGCGGCCAGCGCAGCGCCGGCGTCCTGGCGTCGAACCTCCGACCCGTCCGTCACCGCCCATTCCAGGTACCTGCCAGCAGAGTGCGGGTTCAAAATCAAAATCGACATGGAATGGAAATGGAAATCGAGATCGTAATCGAAATCGAAATCGAAACCGAAATCGAAATCCAAACTGAAATCGAAATCGAAACCGAAATTGAAATTACTCATTACGAAATGTTGACCTCGACTGATTTTAGAACACCCAGTATCGCAGATACTGGAGGAAAGTCACGTAAAAAGCATGAAGACTCCCCGGAGAGTGTGTGTGAAGAGGTTAATGACAGTGGACGAGTCGGAAGAGGTATCCATTATAACTACCTTGCTAGAAATAACGCGTAAACTTACATATATGTGTACAAACACATTAAAACAATGTTAAAGAAATAAAAAAAGAAGAAAATAATCAAAATGTAGTAATTATATTAGGTATACGTTAAATATCGTTTACGTTTTTTAAAACAACCATTTATTTTAATTAGAATTAATTTATTAAAAACAGAAAGGACTCAGAAATCTTCAGAAAACCTTTCTCTAAGCAATCAAAACGACGACTATCTTAATAATTAAGACTAAGACAAGGCTAAGGTTAAGGTTTACAAGATCGAGCAAAACAAAATAAATCACCACAAGAATAAATGAAGTCAAGAATTAACATTTCGAATCGTACAATACTTACCTAAATGAATGAATGATTGAACGAACGAACGAAACAAATCAATACAATAATTAACTATTTGAATAATCCTGTATTTAGTTTAATGAATGATTGAACGATTGAATGATTGAGCGATTGAATGATTGAACGAAGCACTCACTGCGCCAGTATCCAGACGTCGCGCGAGCACGCCAGCGCGTACAGCAGCGCGTCGCGCGCCGCCGCCACGTTGGAGGCGCGGCGCCGCGCGAGGGCGAAGCGCCACTCGCGCACGCCGCCGCGGCGGAGCGCCACGCAGTACGTGGCGCGGCGGAGGTCCAGCGGGATGCTGCTCAGGGAAATGGTCTATACTTTATTATGCTAATAACCGGGAGGTAAAGTGGGTACAAACGAAACACCGAAAAATATTCTAGTAATATGACATTCTAGTACATATATATGAAATAAATCGATATATATATATATATATATATATATATATATATATATATATATATATATATATATATATATATATATATATATATATATATATATATATATATATATATATATATATATATATATATATATATATATATATATATATATATATATATATATATATATATATATATATATATATATATATATATATATATATATATATATATATATATATATATATATATATACACGTACGGGTTATTGACATCAGGGTTGTCAGTGTCCATCCACTGCTGGAACAGCTGTATGGCGTTCTCTTCACAACCCGGTACCTTCACGCTGCACGCCCATGAGCTGGTCAGACTCTGGAAAAGAAATAAAATAATAAAATAGACAAAAAGCGCAAAAAAACCTATATTTTCTTTTTAGCGTTTCATCACTCAATAAATATATTTTTAAGCCACGTGAAACAAACATTTTTATATCTTCACGCTTTACCCCGCATAGGGCAGAGTAGACAGAGAGAACTGCAAGAACTATGGGAACTTAGTGTTAAGACACTCCGATCCCCGCTTTCCTCCTTTTTCGACTCACGGCGTGTTGAGTGACGGAACTCAACGACGCGCTTTGTCCAGTTGCCAGTGCAAAGAAAATAAAAAGTAGAAAATTCCTTCCCCTCATGGACATCAAACCCACAAACCGTCGCGTTTACAAATTTTCTAAATTTCTGCGCCTTTAATACTAAAACTCACCTGCATTTTAACACTGTTCAAGTCATCGCCATTGACAATCTTCTTCACAGACAGACCGCCCGCGCGCTCGTACGCGTTTGTGATTAACCTTCTCATATACTTCTGGAAAGCTCCGAACTCCGGGGTCCTTTTGAGAACATTCTCGATCTTTCCTAAAGCACTGAGGCCGGTGCTGAGAGGCGCATATTCGGTTTCCCGGCGCAAGTAACTGGCGAGCCTGGAAATGGGATAGTGTTAACGATTACTTTGAAGATCAGCGTAACTTAGCTTTTAATGTTCGAGAAATGTTCTAGAAGAAGAAGAAAAAGAATATATTGTAAAATTAATTAATGTTGCAGATACATTATATTTTTTTAAACTACAAACGACGGCAAAAGTAACAGAATTTTTTACAATCAAATAAAGTACCAAAGAACTTAGCACAGAGTTTCATTGACACAAATAAAATTAAAAAAAAAAAGATTTATAGTACAAATACCAAACTGATTAAGCCACAATACAACAATAATATGAGTAAGTAATTGTGAGAGTGCTAGTTATTAAAATACGCGAAGTTTGATGTATATTTTATGATTTTATTGTTACGAAAGTATTTAGTATGAAAATAATATTTAATTATAGAAATCAGTAAAAACTATTTGTAATTTAAATTTATGACATTATTTTCGAATATTGAAAAGAAATGTCTGGTGTCAACTAAATAAAAAGGACCTAATTATGTAAAGTTGATCCCTTCAATACTAACTATCGCACGAGAATAAACCATTTCGTATTACTCTGTTATTTTATTATGAAAAATGGACTTCAAACAACAGTCAAACCCTGACCTAGACGTGACATACAGGTGAAATGCTTATAAAAGGTGAAAAAAAATTGCCTGTTTCTTATTTGTTGTTGATGAAATTAAATGCAATTGAGCATAGATGTGTCTTGTCTTTTCTTTTTTTTTTTTAGCTTCACGCTTTATCCTGCACATGGCAGGGTAGGCAGAGGGAACTGCAGGAACCATAGGAACCTAGTGTTAAGACACTCCGTTGCTTAGTCCCTGCTTTCTCCGTCCCCGCTTTCCGCCGTTTTCGAGGCATTGCGTGTTGAGTGGCGGAACTCAACGCCGCGCTTTGCCTAGTTTACCAGAGCGAAGAAAATGGAAATAGAAAAATCCATCTTCCCCGACTAGGGATCGAACCCAGAAACCGTCGCGTTACAGGCAGACGTTGCGCCTCTGCGCCACAACGGTCCTCTATTGTAGTGTATTGTAGTATTATAATTTAACAGTATTTGATTGATGCGACAATGTTACAGTGTAAAGCTTGGATGGTGACCAATACAGAACACAATGATTTAAAAACTTAGTGTAGCATATCGAATATTAATTTTTTTTCTAGGTGCCATGAAAAAAAAACGTGCTCAGATGGTTTAGGCACGTCGAAAGAGAAGTGATGAAAGTGATGAAAGAACGGTAAAAAAGATATACGACGCAAAAGTGAGTGGTGAGAGAGGTAAGGGGAGACCTCGGTTGACTTTCGAAAACACAGCATCGAAGATACTGGAGGAAGGTCACGTAAAAATTTTATTTCCCGAACGACGTTAAAAACCAACAATAAGCAACATTTTTATTCTATTTTCCGAATGACGTATAAAAAAACCAAAAAAACAGCGAACTCACTGCAAAGTAGTGGCATAGTCCATCTGGTTGTTCCAGGCGAGTGCGAACGCGTCACTCAGCAGCTGCACGCGCCCCAGCGTGGGCACTGAGCGGAAGCGGTCGCTGGTCAGCGAGTTGGTCAGCAGCTGCCAGTTGCGGGCGTCGTAGTTTATGCGGTATGGGGCTGGGTGTGGAAGAAGGAGGGAAATAGCTTAAATATGTTAGAAAAACTGACTTAAAGGTTACTTAATGGATAAGTAATGAGATCAACGTTTGGATGAATTAGAAATTAGTGGCATAGAGGCGTAGCGTCTACCTGTAAACGCGACGGTTTGTGGCAACGGAGTGTCTTAACACAAGGTTCCTATGGTTACTGTTGTTCCCTCTGCCTACCCTGCCATGTGCAGAATAAAGCGCGAAGACATAAAAAAATACCTTAGAAAAAACACTCACAAGTTACCCTATGGATAATTAAAGATGTCAACTTTGGGTCTTTTTTTACTGCTGCAGGAAAATTCATGAACTTTCTCGACCGGGGTTTGATGATATAGTTAATAATTTGTTTTTAGCTTCACGTGAAATCTGCAGCAGGATATGTAGGAGGAACTGTAGGTTCAAGGAACCTAGTGTTAGGACACTTCGTACCCCGCTATCCACCTTCTAAATTGAGTGTGAAATGGCAAAACTCAACGTCACGTTATTGCCTTATATATTTGGAACCCTTTGTTTTTTTAATATTGATTTCTTCTAAAAATAAATGTGTATAAAAAGAAATAGGCGAAAAATATGAATTTCTATTACTTATAATAAATTCTTACCGATCATATTGTAGTTGAACAGCACCCACTCGTCGGGCTTGGAGCCGTGTTCGAACCTGTGTCCCTGTGTGACCCCCTCCCGCTCGCCCAGCCACTGTACATGATGGTCTCCGCCCTCCTCTCGCTCACACAGCACGCTCAATGGCACCCACCACGAGGAACTCGAGCGGGTCGACGACCCCAGCGATAGGTATCTTTTCTATACAAATATGTATGAAAATATTAGTTAACTGTGACGTTTTGTGTGTGAGTTTGTAAGTTGTGTTTTGTCAGAAAAGTGCTGTTAATATACATTTAATTAGCTTTACATTTTATCCCGCTCAAAGCCAGTTAGACAACTGCATAAGCCGTGGGAACCTAGTGAAATGACACTCCGTTCTCCGTTCTCCATGATCATCATTATTTAATGTACAATTTAACTATTAGAGGACTGTCGTGGCGCAGAGGCGCAACGTCTGCCTGTAACGCGACGGTTACTGAGTTCGATCCCCAGTCGGAGAAGATGAATTTTTCTATTTCCATTTTCTTCGCTCTGGCATCTAAGGCAAAGCGCGGCGTTGAGTTCCGCCACTCAACACGCAATGCCTCGAAAACGGCGGAAAGTGGGGACGGAGTAAGCAGGGACTAAGTAACGGAGTGTCTTAACACTAGGTTCTTATGGTTTCTGCAGTTCCCTCTGCCTACCCTGTCATGTGCGGGATAAAGCGTGAAGCTAAAAAAAAAAAAAATAATTATTTTACTATTTTGAAAATATGAAATTTTGAAAATATTGTTCAATTATTTAATTAATTAACAAAAATTGTAATTTACACCAATGTTCCTTATGAAGTTATTTTCAAATACTAAATAAGTGTCAGTTGATAGATTGATTTTAAGCACATAAAACAATTGAATTAAATTAAAGAAGAATTGTGAACTAATTATTTATTAAAATCTATACTAACTATCTCACGAAAACAAACCAATTGATTTTAGTTATATATATAATTCAAATTACTATATAGATAAATTATTGTAAACAATATTCTCAACCTATTATAATTTGACACATTACGTGTCGGATGGTAACTGGATGTAGCATTTTGTCTTACCAAAGAACAAGAAAAACACAGAAAAAAAAACAAAAATCGAACCTGCGTCAAGGTCAGTGAGTTATCCGTATAGTCCCGTATGACTGTCAGAAGCGGATATCCGGTCTGCTTGGTCCACGTGTCCATGACCTGCTTGACTGTGACGTCACCGGCCGCCGCCGCCGTCAGTTCCGCCCATAGGTCGTCTTGCTCCGCGTTGGAGTACGAGTACTTTGTGAGGTAGCTGGGGTAGAGGAGAGAGTATTGACACTACGTTTTGCAGTTGCAGAGAGAATCTTCTCTATTCTTTGCAGTTTCGGTATATATATAGATTTTTGTTTGTTTCACGCTTTATGAACGGCATAGCGGGGTAGGCAGAGGGAGCCGCAGAAACCTAGTGCTTTTCGAGGTATTACGTGTTGAATGGAGGAACTCAACGCTTTGCCTGGTTAACAGAGCGAAGAAAATGGAAATGAAAATATTCATCTTCTTTTCATTGGAATCGAACCCTCAAACCGTCGCATTTCCGGGTAGACGCTGCGCCTCTGCGCTGCGACAATCCATAAGTATATAGAATTGAAAATATTATCAAGGCAACCTGACATTCAAAAAATCTTTAAAAATCCTTTTTTATAATAAATAATAATTTAGAAATATTTGAGTATAAATTAATTTATCTTAAGAATTAGGTTAGGTTTATATCCAAATGACGAGGAATCATGTGATATCAATATAAAAAAAATCCTCAACCAACCAACTTAACCGTTTCTTTTATCGGAGTAAAACTACCTCCGGACAACTTTTACCAACTAAAACCATCCCGATGTCATTCCCGGGAAACTAAATTCTACCGCCGCCCTACACTACTATACTACCCGGTAGGTCCGAGCCTCGCCTTCTGCTCGGGGTAGTGAGTTGCTTCACTACCCCTGGCAACCTACCTAACCTCAATCCTCAGCCAACTAAAGTAGAAAAAAAAGCCAAAAAATGTCAATATACGCGATTAATCATTAAGTTATTTAGGTTATGAGATTGATTTTCGCCATTTTTATAAATTTTCAAGTGCATACTTATGCAAAGCCTTCCTGAACACGTCCTCTCCCAAGAACATGGTCATCATTCGTATGAGCGTGGCGCCCTTGCGGTACGAGATCGTGTCGAATATCTCCGAGATGCGTTTTGGATCGTCCAGTGGCACTGATACCTAGAAAAAAAATATTATTAAAAAAAACGCATAAAAAGGAAGATACAAAACGTAAGAAATAGAGGACCGTAGTGGAAGTATGTGTGTAAACGTGATGGTTTATGGGTTCGATTGCCATGAGGAGAAGATGGATTTTCCATTTCCATTTTCTTCGCTCTAGCAACCAGGCAAATCGCGACGTTGAGTTCCGCCACTCAACACGCAAAGCTTCGGAAAAGGCGGAAACCAGGGTACGGAGTGTCTTAACACTAGGTTCCTATAGTTCCTTTCGGTTGCCTCTGTCTACCTTGCTTTTGCGTGATGCTACAATAAAGTCGTTCGTTTCCACAAGTCGGATTTGAACTCACAATCGTTGCTTTTACACTAAAAAATTATCCTTGTTCGGATACATTAACCATTTCTACTTAATAAGCTACCTAAACTATGAAAAGGTTTAAATTAAGCTAAAAATATGAACTAAGCCTTTACCTCACATAACTTAACAAACAATTAATAATAAAATGTTAATCCTCACTGACGATGGAATAAAAAAAATTAAGAAAACCTATAAAAATTTATCGCGGGTTCAAATCCCGCTGCGTTCAAATGTATATATTTTCTTAGAGTAATTTATATTACAATTATTTTTGTATAGAAAAAAAAATATATACATATATTTTTTAACATTCGCGACTACGAATGCGAATATTCTGTAATTCTTTTAACTAACTAACACTAATCATGATTGATTGATCATAATTTTGTTTTTCGAATAAATGTTTATAAGACTTACAACATTAAAAATGTAAGTAATAATTGATAAAACTTTTTTAGAAGAGAGCGAGAGAATAAGTTACAAAATTGTTTCTTGAGATATAAGACTGATGGTGTGATTACGAAGTTAAGTTACTATTTTTTATATAAAAAAATGATGATTTCGATTGTGATAACGTATAATCATCACAAATTTTTATTCGCAAAACATTCATTCGCAGAGTTCTTTTGCGAACGCGTATACGAATGAGTAAAAGTGTGCGAATATTCGCGAATGCGAATGCGAATATTCCTTACATCAATACAAAACATGTAAAAGTTTGACGTGGGTTCAAATACCGCTGTGTTCAAATTTTTATGTTTACTTGAAGCTATTAACAATACAATCCATTTTTTATAGAAAAAAAATATATACATACATTACATATACACATATATATATATATATATATATATATATATATATATATATATATATATATATATATATATATATATATATATATATATATATATATATATATATATATATATATATATATATATATATATATATATATATATATATATATATATATATATATATATATATATATATATATATATATATATATATATATATATAAAGTTTGACGTGGGTTCAAATACCGCTGTGTTCAAATTTTTATGTTTACTTGAAGCTATTAACAATACAATCCATTTTTTATAGAAAAAAAATATATACATACATTACATATACACACACACATATATATATATATATATATATATATATATATATATATATATATATATATATATATATATATATATATATATATATATATATATATATATATATATATATATATATATATATATATATATATATATATATATATATATATATATATATATATATATATATATATATATATATATATATATATATATATATAAATAACAAAAACAAAAAAAAATACCGGATGTGAAGACTCCAAAGCATCCAACGCCAGAACGGAGAGAGTGTGATCTACGGCGTTATTGACTTCAACATTCCACTCCGGCTCCACGGCCGCCATCCCCACCGACGCCATGAACGTTGCGAAACCCTCGTTGAGCCACAGATCCGACCACCACTTCATGGTGACTAGGTTGCCGAACCACTGGTGGGCCAGCTCGTGGGCCACGACCTGGAGAAGAAAGAGAAAATCAGACTTCTTCACTTCACCAAGTTCATTGTTATTCACACTGTATTTGTTTATTACTACATAGCTACATACAAAAGGGTTTTAAGCTTTTAATTATAGTACTCGAGAGGGTAGTGGGAATTATCCCTCAATCCCACAGTATAGAGGGCGGTAGCGAGTTCCAAATTCCATTGTAAGTAACCCAGTCCAGTCCAAATATCTTCTCTCACAGACCTCCGATTGGGGAAAAGGGGAAACGACATTAGGGCTTTGCTCTCTGGCCTTTGTCTTGTAACGCCCATAAATATGGACGCATTTTCAGGTTGGGCCCAGACCAATCCTGGCCAGTTCAGTCCCTTAAGACAAGAGATATGGTAAGGCTATAAACTACCAAGGTGACTTTTCCAGCCAGGTCAGGCCTATATTTGCCTAAAGGAGGCCCAACTTAGACGATCAACGGCCTTTGTAACCGTTTAGGAATCAACGGTGACGATCAGTATAGACGATGGTAGTGAGTTCCAACTCCACTCCAACTAACAAATTATTTTCATTTCTCTGGCTTGGTAAGAGAAACAGATTTCTGGCATTCAACACATTACCTTGAATTCTACCTATTGGGTAGAACAAAATCTCTTAGCTACCTATGCCAAATACCGTCAATTTGTACCACTTCACAAGCACAAATACAAAGTTAGCCAATACCTCACCTCTGCAACTCTCTCCTTGTTCAAGAACGAAGACTCCTTCTTATCATACAACAAAGCGGTCTCCCTGTACGTGATCAGCCCCCAGTTCTCCATAGCGCCGGCCGCGAAGTCCGGGATTGCGATCATGTCTTGTTTGGGAAGCGGGAAAGAAACGTTGAACCACTTCTCGAAGTGGGATAGCACTTTAGGACCTATGTGGGCCGCGTAGGAGGTCTGGAAATAGAGATTTTTGTAGTTATAACATAGAAATCAAATCAAATCAAATATTATATTGGTAATTACAATATGGTGCAAGAGTATGTCAGTTGGGTGTGCTGTACTATTTGGAAGTAAAGATCAGTGCAATATTTTTTTAGGAAACATCGCAAATTTGAATTTGAAAGTGATTCCATTTTTATTTGAATTAGAACCAGCATTTATAAACAAATCTATAAAGCAGCCAGAACTGTATACTTTTAAAATAATAAAAACATTAGCATATTATCAAAATCAAATAACTTATTTAAGTACAATATGTCAGAGTAATTTTTAGTGTTTTATAGTCTTTGTCATCTAAGATTACCCTCTTTTACAAGATATTTCTAAACATACATATATATAAGAAAGAATACAGACTAATAATTTTTGGCCACTTACCTGATCTACAGCATCACTCCTGGCCCAGATTTTAAACTTGGTCTTGGACAGTTCTGCAGGACTCTCCACGTATGAGAAGGTGGAGACGACGTACGCGACCAGGTAAGTTGACATCGGAACCGACTTGTGGAACTGATCCCAGACGAATAACGATTGGTCCTTTCTAGAATGTACATAGAAATTTTAAAAATATTCTTCTTTTTATGTCTTCACGCTCTATCCCGCACATGGCAAAGTAGGCAGAGGGAACGGCAGGAACCTAGTGTTAAGCCATCCATTCCTTAGTCCTACTGTGCTTTCTCCTTCCCCGCTTTCTGCTTTTTTCGCGCATTGCTTGTTGAGTGGCGGAACTCAACGCAGCGCTTTGACTAATATCCTGAGCGAAGAAATAGGAAATAGAAAAATCCATCTTCTCCTCCCCCTCACAAACCGCCACGTTTACAGGTTACGCAGGTTAGGACACTTACGCCTCTGCGCGACGACGGTCCTCAGTCATTAAATTTGTTTTAAAGAAATATACAAAATATTAATTGCTATGCAATAGAAACTCGATTAATCGATACGATAATCGAATGTCTGATATATTGAATATGTAAATGATAAGCGTTTAGCTGAACAGTGAACAGAGCCTTTGGACGGGTTTCAAGAGGCACGGATAGTATAATATTAAGAGATACTTATTCTAATATTCTCCATTCCTCGCATCTACGCTACTAAATAATAAAAAAATATCTTCTCCATATAAATGAAATTATTAAAATCTCTTCACCTGAATCAATTCACAGAAGATATACGATGTTTTTTTTTAGCTTCACGCTTTATCCCGCACACGGCAGGGTAGGCAGAGGGACCATACGAACATAGTGTTAAGACACTCCGTTGCTTGTCTCTGCTTTCTCCGTCTCCACTTTCCGCCGTTTTCGAGGCATTGTGTGTTGAGTGGCGGTGTGTGGTGGCTCTATATATTTTAAAGCTTTGATTTCTCATCTAAAAAGTAATAATAAAAACCGAACTTACTGAAACTTCTTGTTAATTGTCTCCCACGACCAGAAATCTTCCATGGCGCTGTAAAACATATAATCATTATTGGCACTTTTAAAAACCTTCACAAAAGCATTTCATTGATAAACTATTATTAGTGACATATTTCTCCGCATCCACATATTTTCTATTATCTTTAAGCAACTAAATAAAATTAAAAAAAAAATAATTTATTTAAGCACGCCTACTCTCATACGGAGAGAAGAATCTCAAGCGGAGAGAACCCCAGTGGGTTACTCACAGTTCAAGACACTTGACGTTGAGAAGCGGAACTAAAGATTTCGATTCTATAAAAAAAATCAAAAATCATTTATTCATCACAGATACACTTATGCACGTCAACTTTTTATCTACAACCATTTAGGAATGGTGCTTTGTAATAGAGAAGAAATGGCAAAAGAAACTCCTCAGCATATCTTTCAAACAAAATGACAACTTAACATACAATAAAGGTATTACAAGTATTGCCTAGTCCGAGCGGAACTGATCAACTCCATATATATCTATTAATACTTTTTTTAGCTTCACGCTTTATCCCGCACATGGCAGGGTAGGCAGAGAGAACTACAGGAACCATAGGAACCTAGTGTTAAAACACTCCGTTGCTTAGTCCCTGCTTTCTCCGTCCCCGCTTACCGCCTTTTCGAGGCGTTGCGAGTTGAGTGGCGGAACTCAACGCCGCGCTTTGCCTAGTTTCCAGAGCGAAGGAAATGGAAATAGAAAAATCCATCTTCCCCGAGTGAGAATCGAACTTAATACTTTATCTTTATTTATTTCATACTTACTTATTTTTAGTTGAAGACAGCAGCGGCATATTAGATACAGCCGTATACTCCTTTTGGTGCGCGATGTTAATAGAAAAGGTTGCCTTGTACATGGGCTCGTCGAAGCATGGGAATGCTTTGCGAGCTGATATTGCCTCGAATTGAGTTGAGATTAAGTATCTGAAAAGATTGTGTTTGCTTGTATACGCTAACCTCGGGAACTATTTATTGAAAATTACTTTTTTTGCATACTTTCTAACTTATCTTTTTTTATAGCTTCACCCTTTATCCCGCATATAGCAGGGTAGGCAAAGGGAACCACAGAAACTGTTGGAATCTGATGTTAAGACACTCTGAACCCTGATTTCGGCCTTTTTCAATGCATTGCGTGTTGAGTGGCGAAACTCAACATTGCGCTTTGCTTAGTTGTCAGGGCGAAGAAAATAGAAATAGAAAAATCCATCTTCCCCGAGTGGGAATCGAACCCACAAACCAAAGCTTGCCCGAAAGAAACCGCTTTAAGCAATAAAATCGCATTATTATACTTTTATTATTTTTTTCTTTTACTTAAGAACTATGAACGTTATTCACACTCACTCAGTCTTCTTACTGGCGTTATCAGTATAGCTGCTAATGTACGCGCCGTCGAGGCCTCTCACCAAGTTACCATAGAAAGGTATAGTCAGTGTATAATTCTCCTTCTCCTTTAGTTCCTCGCTTAGAGAAATAATCAAAAAGTTGACTGTGTCGTTTGTTTTAATATTATTCACTTTCGGAGACGAACTATGGCCAATGATTGAGATTTTGTCTTCGACGACTGAAAAGTCTTGGGCGTGTAGTACAATTTGTTGAGTATTTCTTACAGCTGTCAGCTGAAAAAGACAGAAAAATTTATTTTAAAACATGTATTTTTTTAATGGCAAGGAAACTAAGGACACGTAAGAACTTAATTACATTTTTAATATGGCGTGGTGAGTGGTGGATCGCACCGCAGCTCTTTTGCCTTATTACCAGAGCGAAGCAAATGGAATCGAACCCATAAATTTCCCGATTTGGAATCCTCCCCGATTTGGAATCGAACCCATAAATTTTAGCGTTTATAGGTTGATGCTTTGTCTCTGCTTGACGAGCTTCAAGTATTTCTCATATATGGAGTAAAGAGGGTCCATAGTGTAAAATTTCTTTTGTAGGTAGGTATATATATTAACAATAGGCTAATCATCATGTTCTTACACATTATAGATATATAAAAACATATTAATAACCAACATACATATATATGTATTAATCGCATATATTAAACACATAATATACAACACACATATTAAATTTTGAATGAAATATCTCATATATCGCACGAAAGTAACAATAAATATCGTCGAGTGGCACTTGAGATTAAATTTCAATATTGAATTCATAATTAATTCGGTCATTGACTCGTCCGAGTTCATTGTTATGATAATGATAATCTAAATCGATAAATATTTATATGACAGCTTACGGTGCGGCGTTTGGGCACGTCTAGTATATAGAGAGATGAAAGAATGGGTCAAAGATGAAATCAAAGCCTTAGTCTTAGTTAACTTTGGCTGGAAGATCACGTAAAAAGCTTGACGACTTCCCATCTATGTATGTATATTTTTGAAGCAGAGGGAACCGCAGAGACCTTGGGAACCTAGTGTTAAGACACTCCGCTTTCCGCCTTTTCGAGGCATTGCGTATTGAGTGATAATGAAATGCTTAATTATAGCCGCCTATTATTTTTGAAAGTATTAGTTGTTTTATAATTTTACCAACTTTATAAAGACTAGTTGATACTATGCTTTAAGTTAAAGTCGCGGTAACATTGAGTTTATTCCATACAACCAACAAACATTTAATAGACTTTAAATGATCTAAAAGCCTAATTTTGTACCCAAAACCTTGAACTATGGTCAATTGTAATCATAATTACGACAATTTCCAGCCAAATTTTCTATTAACAGATTAATTCGAGAGTTATTGCATACAAAATGATACAAAAGATATATTTTTTCCAATCTGTATCGCAATAGTGCAGCTACGTGTTTTGGGTCGCCTTCGTGGAGGCGTATTGTGTTCAAATACAATAACAATATAATACAATAAGTACAATGCTACCAAACTGGGTTCTTACTTATGAGTAAGTGTTATTAATTTTCTATTTTTCGAGGTTAAGAACCTTTGACGTCACTAAGAAGAACTCCTGCGTAGTTAAAGCTATATACATATATATATACATATATATATATATATATATATATATATATATATATATATATATATATATATATATATATATATATATATATATATATATATATATATATATATATATATATATATATATATATATATATATATATATATATATATATATATATATATATATATATATATATATATATATATATATATATATATATATATATATATATATATATATATATATATATATATATATATATATATATATATATATATATATATATATATATATATATATAACAATTTATAGAAGAAGGCTATATTATATTACGTTAATCGTCTGAATTACCTTACACTTTTTTTTTCACATCTTTTTTTGGCGTACATAGACTAATCTCTCTTAAACTCTCCTAAACTCTCCAAACACAATTTATTATCCAGAAAACATGGCTTTTGTACAATAAGTATGCAAAAACGATTCAAAATTGAAAATTAATGTTTATATTGCTCATATTATACTTTAACAAAGAATTAATTTATTTATAAGAATCTACTCCCACAATAAGCTAAGTCACTTAACATGTATCAACACAAAACGGAGAGCAGAGACACTCGCCTCTACCCTCTATATCAGTTATTTTCCACCACTAATCTCCGGCACTTTTTTGTGCGGCCAAATTTTGCGTACAAAACGGATAGTTGCACCTTTTCTTTCGTTAAAATTGGCAATGTGATTCGGTTTAATTTTTTTTTTAGCTTCACGCTTTATCCCGCATATTGCAGGGTAGGCAGAGGGAACTGCAGGAACCATATGAACCTAGTGTTAAGACACTCCGTTCCTTCAACCTGATATCCCAAAGCGTCCTTGGTTTTATTCTCAAAAATTTGCGGAACGGAAAGTTATTTCAACAATTTGTCGTTTACGCCTTGGACATGCAAGTACACCTATTCATCTGGCCAAGATCCGGGTCAGGGACCATTCACTGTGTGAATGTGGACTAGACGACGGTTCTCCTGCCCATATCCTTTTCTCTTGTCCCAAATTAGCTCGCCCCATTTATGATGTCCTCCCTCTTAAAGTCCCTCGCCCCCTTAATGTTCAATGTTTGTTAATGTTTGTGTTTAGTCCTTTGTGTAAATTTTTGTGTAAATATATTAAATATAATAATATTAAAGTATAAGCTAACACTCATGTAAATATATTGTTTATTACTAACCCCATTTATTGTCTGTAATTATTGTAGATATCTGTGATTTGTTATAGGTGAAGGATTTAAACTGGATCTCTTTTAAACATGCATTCTCCAACTGTGTAATGATATCTCTTTTTTTACCGTACATTCTCCTTTGTGTGTTCTCCATTCAACGTGACATTAGCGAAGTGAATTGTGCTCAACTGGCACGCTCGAAACGCCATAAATAAAGAGAAGAAGAAGAAGAAGAAGAAGACACTCCGTTCCTTAGTCCCTGCTTTCTCCGCCCCGCTTTCTTTCTTCCGCCTCCGAGGCATTGCGTGTTGAGTGGCGGAACTCAACACCGCGTTTCGGTTTAATTTTCATTTCCAGATTTTTCTTTGTGTGTCGCAACAAAAAAAGGCTAAGAATCACTGCTCTATATAAACGAATAATATTGAAGCAATCACAAGTTGCAATTATAGAATATATGCACGTGTCGAATAGAAAACCTTCGCAGTAACATTGCTTTGAGCGCTGCATGCATAATAAATACACACTGACCTCCATAAATGTGGTACTATAAGGGGCTTTGTGTGTGGGTTCAAATGCCGAGAGGGAAGAATGTATGCGTGGCGTTGAGTTCCGCCACTTAATATATAATGTATTGAAAATGCGGCAGAATGTAGAGGAGTGTTCTAACACTAGATTTTCTCCGGCTACTCTACTATACTTGCTCGTAGTAGAAAATAGCCAGAGATCAAGAAAGACTATAACGTGATTAGGTTAAAGTATGACGCCCTAAAATAATATATGCCTTATGTATGTATATTTGAGATTAAAAATTTGACAAGTCGCAGCTATTAATTTAGTAGACCATGTACCTACATAGATTAGCACTCGGTGGAAACGTGAGATATAAAAAAGTATCGTTCTCTTCACTTCATTCTCTATTTGCTTAAAACAAATTGTTTTAAAAAAATAGAGAATGAAGTGAGATCTCTCTCACAATCTCTACTTAACGTGTTAATTTATTTGAACCTCTAAAACTTCAAACAATGACTTCATTAACGAGGAGGGCTATATATTATTATTAGAATAAAAACAATTAATATTCATAAAACAACAAAATCCAAAACGATTTAACTTAACAAAAACATCTATTTATATATATACTTTCACGACCAAAACAAAAAACAGAGAGAACCATCACTAATCCCTCTGCGACACAAATCAAGTGTAAGTGGTAAAAAAAACATTGTTAAAAATACACATTTAAAATAATACATAAAAGAGAATGAGCTCGGTTCAGGTCAGTAGGTTAAAACGCGTACGCTACAACTTATATGCTGATTGCATGTTACCTAGTACTTACATACATACATACATACGTACATTTAAATTATAATTTATCTATAGAGCACAGAGGTCGTGGTAGCGCAGTGGCAGCGTCTGATTGTATTCGTAGTGGCTGTGGGTTCCGTTAAATGCTTTTCGCCATATGGAGGCATTTCATGTTGAGTGGCGGAACTCAACGCCGCCGTAGGAATCGAACCCACAAACTCTCGCATTTACAAGCAGACGCTACGCTTCTGCGCCACGACTGTCCTCATAGTTTTTAATCTTAGAGAAAAGGCTCATCTTAAAAACCTATGATTTATGTCATAATCTCTAAGAAAATATTATTTAGACACGCAAAGTAGAGGGTTAGTGTCGTATAGTAGACAATTCTATAGACCCAACATACTTTTACTATGAAACCATTATACAATAGTTACACTTACAATTTGCTTCTGCAATTATAGTATATCTTTATAATCGTTCATCGATAACTTAAATACAGGCTTAGTCGATACGCTCTTATCTAAATTACATACAATACATGGAGATAATTAGAGATGAATAAAGTGGGAATTCAGTTTAGTTATTTAAACGTGGCTGTCAGTTAAAAAAGCGAGATAAACTAAAAATAAAATAGAAAATAATAATATATTAACTCCCCCTTAAAAAGCAGAACATGTACTCTTACAGATTATAAATAAAAAATTGATTTGACAGATTGAATTGACAGATTAATAATAATATTGTTATACATTTAGTTCATTCGTTCGATTATTTATTTATACATATTAAGATTATTAAAAGAAAATTATTTTTGCATATTAAATATTTTAATATATGGGTAGTTGTAAAGACAATAACAAATTCAAATTGCAAAATCCATTTTTCAATCAAATTCAAATAATTTTGTATTCCAATGAGCATAATGATTCATTTCTTGAACTCAAAACACTACACCCGGTTCGCTAAAGTTATGCCTCATACTGAGAAGAACCGGCGCCAAAAACTCCACGGGACTTTTTTTTTTTAAGGTAGTCCAATATTTTTACATTAGTCATTTTGATAATGACACATTTGAAACAGCTGGATCGAGCACTCATTGTCCCCAGGTGTGTTGTCCATGTAAAAAATCCATCTATCGAGTTACACCCTTTAAACCACCAAACTTCTTTTCACAATTCTTTTAAATGTATATAGAGCATTGTTGGAAACGTTTTCTGTTCTGGGCTCCTATTGTAAAAGAGTACACACTGGCCCCATGAAAGAATGCGGACTCGTTGCAATCTCGCTTTTTGTTTTTTTTTTTTTTATTTTATAGTCTCTGTAAGTTTAAAATCCTATTTCTAGTATACCTATTAGGTTGAATCCCGATTTTCTCAAAATCATTAATATTCTGTTGTAACGTACATGACATTTACCAAAGAATATTGAGATACAACGTCACTATATTTATTTTCTTTAATTTTTGCTTAAAGAATCTTTGGTCCTAGAAGTATAGATTGCACGAATAGCTCGCTTCTGCAAAACAAACATTGATTTACACCGCGCATTACCCCATATTATGATGCCGTAAGACATACTACATGAAAGTAGCTAAAGTAAACAAGGCGAGCCGTTTCGTCTACTCAGTCCAAGATCTAATTTCTTAACTGCAAAAACTGCTGAGCTAAGTATTCGCCACCCCTCAAGAGGAGGCTCCCCACTGTGAATTTGGAGTCAATGGTGAACCGAGAAAACCCGTAGACGCAACAGATCAACGCTCACCATTTAAGAGTACTTGGTTTCACAATTTTCGTGCAGGCGTTTCTAAATACACATTTAGTTTGCGTACTGTGCAATAGTAAAGTTATTAGCCTAAAACAGTGTACTACTTTCGAGAGGGCATTGTTTTACAAGCGCAAATACATTTTGTTTGTCTTTTCCATTTAAAGATTAATGAAGTATCCTATGGTAAATCCTTTCTATATATAAAACAGGAACCGGACCAAGACTAGACCCCTGTGGGATTCCACCTGATTAATACCCCAGGTATCTCTTGCCATTAACATCCACCCTCTGAAACCTGTTTAGACAAATAAGACTTCAGAATATCGAGAGCCGGTCCCTCTTATGCCGTCCTGATTACTTCATGACCATGTAGAGTTCTGCAAGCAATCATAGCCTTGGACAGGTACAGAACAATCCAAGAGCATCCTGCGACCCTTCCCAGGCCTCAAGAATTGCTTAGTATAGCTTTCAGCGTCTGCAGTAGAGCGACCCGCAGTAAAAAAACCATACTGTTTTATTGTGCAAAAGATTAGATACCCGAAAAGCTCTGCTATTTGATTTAAAAATGTTTTTTCAAAAATTTTATAAATGAGGGTAGTCAAGCAACCGGTCGAAAGTTGTTGGGATTGTCTGTACTACCTGATTTAAAAATGGGTATGACTTTACTATATTTCATTAGGTCAGGAAACACACCATACTCTATACATTTATTAAATATAGCCGCGAGTTGGGGAGCAATACCGTCTATAATGTAATTAATTAGTTTAACAGAAATGCCCCATAAATCTACTGTTTTTTTTATATCAAGGGACTTAAAGGCCTTAACAATTTCTTTTGAATTTACCACTTTAAATTTAAAATTTACATTGCATTCCTCTATGTTCCCCCTAAGCAATGATTCGGCGACGGTTGTGGAAGATATAAGAGCCTCGGTTGTAGAGACTGGAATATCAGCAAAGAACTTCTCAAAAGTACAAGCAACTTCTTGTTCTGAAGTGGTATAACCATTATCAATTTTCAATTTAAATTTATTTTTGCGGTTCTTAGTCTTTCCAGTCTCACAATTTATTATGTTCCATGTCATTTTAACTTTATCCACAGAATTTTTAATTTTATTTTTTATGTGTATACATTTTGCCATGGAACATACTTTTCTAAATATTTTAGAGTAGGTCCTAACATAGTCATTAAATGATTTACTATGGTTATATGTTTTTTCACCATAAAGTTCATATAACCTTCGCCTACTCTTATGTATTCCCACAGTCGCCCAGTCATTAAAAGACAAGAAACCCCCAGAGTTAATAGTTTTAGAAGTAAATATAGCTTTGAATTCATTATTTATAAGATTGAAAAAATTCCCAAATGACAAGTTGGGTTCACTATTAATATTTTTTAAGTATTTAATTTGTGCTATAATATTACTTCTAAATTTTTGTACTCGACCAGTTGTCATCGGCATACACACAATTTTATGATTTTTATTAATTTTACTTTTATTAAAATAAAAAGAAGCCAACTGTCCGCAATGATCTGAACTTAACATATTAATTATAGATTTATCTTTGGATACAGCGTTTGTAAAAATATTATCAATACATGTAGCTGTACTACAAGTAATTCGTGTTGGCTCCAGAAATAAATTATCTAGGTTATAGGACTTTAACAACGATCTGAATCTAATACAAGTGGTGGAATTGTCAAGCAAATTAATATTAAAATCACCACATATAACTAAATTCTTCTTAGATCCAGATAGTTTTACAAGTACTTGTTCCAGAACAGTTTCAAAGTGCTCATATAACCCAGTGGGAGGTCTGTACACACTTACAATAATGAGATGCTCAAGCTCGACACAGGCCATTTCAATAGTTTGCTCAACAGAGAGGCTCACAATATCCTTACATTCTTTAAATTTATATGCTTTTTCTAAAATAATTAAGGAGCCACCTCGAATAGCTTTATCTCTGTTGAACATACTAACTACTTGGTGATTTTTAAAGCTGAAGATAGCCTCACTTTTTCGAAGCCAATGCTCTGTAATACAAAGTATATGGATATTATTACTATTTAGAAATAATTCAATTTCCAAATCTTTACTAAACATACCTTGTATGTTTTGGTGCACCAAGTTAGTAGTGTCACTATCATTATAAATTGGTTTACTTTTAAGTACATTTTCTTCGCATTTATTATAGAATGAATTACTGCCAGAGATGGCCTCTTTTGTCTTACTATTTAATTTAAATGAATTGGAACAGATTCCAAACAATTAGACAATTTATTCTGTTCAATAGGAACAGTCGTACTTATAGCCATAGTACTGGCTAAGTTGATATGTATATAATATGATAGCATACTTGCTATCTGTCTTTTGTAAAAGTAAGATAGGTGCAGCCTATCACATGTCAGGTAATTATTATTGATATTAATTACATTATTAATGTCAATTAGTTTTAATTTATCATTATTACTATTTAATGTCAAATAATTGCTATTTGTTAATATGTGCAACATATTATTTAAATTAAATCTAATTTCATTTTCCTGTGGCAACTTCTTTATGTAAGGAAATGTAAACATTATAATTTTTCTAACATTTAAGCTCAATAATTTTGTATGATATTCATGCAACAATTTCCTATTTACATTTCCCCTTCCCCCAATCAAGACTATCAAAATTGTGTTAGGACAATGAGTATTACTTAGAATATTACTCATTATTTGTGAGCAGGTGGCATCTGGTGTACAATAATTTAATACTGAGTGTCCTTTACATAGTTTATTTAGAATCACACCCATACTTTTCCCTAAACTGTCGCTATATATTTTTATATTTATTTTATTTGAAGAAAGTATGGGCCGTGTTTCATTATCCTTTCTAAAGTTGTTCTGAGCTCCATTAGCCTGAGACTGAAAAGGCATTTCTGAGGTCTGCCCTGGATGACTCGGTGTGAGCGCTTGACACTTACATGCATAATTTTTGAGTGACTCAAAACGCTCAGAATTATGATTACATAGCTTAATGAGCTCATCCATAGCAGATATGTGCTCTGTTATTTCACTTTGTGCACATTGATATTTATCAGAAATAGTTTTTAATTTAGTATGTAATGATGAGATCTCAAGCTGCAAGGAACTCACCTCAGCTTCATAAGACAACTTAACATTTTCCATCATTTTGGAGTACTCTGTTAAGTCACCTTGCAAGGATTTTTTTTCAGAAATCAATTTGGTGTAATTTTTACATTTATTTTTAGTTTTTAATAATCGCTGTGTTTTCCTGATATATTTATTTATTTTAATGTATTTCTTTAATTTATTTTTACTTAGAAGAACCGGTTTGGAAGTCCCTGTATCATCACCAGTCAAGTCTATTGTTGAAATGTCATTTTTAAAGGTAATGGCAGGGGAGACCAGAGATGGTGCATTCCCAACCAGCTCCTCATATAGATTATGGGTCTGTGAGGCCTTTTGTTTTAAATTACTATCTTCTAAACTTATTATATATTGCTGGGCCTCATGCAGCTGTAATTTCAATTCATTGTTAAGCTTTAGTGTTTCCTCATACTCTAATCTGCACTGATCAAACCCATTAACTATCTTCTGCAGATTATCATTTTTTTCTACTAATTCCAAATGGTTTTGATGGAGTTTTGATAACTCCTTTTTGAGATTATTATTTTGGTTGATAATCTGCAGAAATTCTTGCTCATTATCATCCCTTTCTCTCAATAGCTCTTCACATTGCTTTCTAGATGACTTCAGTTCAAGGAGCGTCAGCTGCATCATTTTTAAAGAATATAAAAGTATATAATGTAAGTACTAATTAAAACTACACTTGTGCAATATGAAGTTGTCTGATTTTTATTTAATAATTGTAATTATATAATAATATTAGAGAACAAAGGGACTGCAATAAGTACAAGTCATATAAATTTAAAATTTTGTTCGTTACCTGCGCAATGACAGCTGACGAACAAACACAGCTAAAACACTTGAAAGTTTTACACTTTTATGTACTGAATATTATATAAACAGCACTAATGTTTGTTTCACAGAAACTTTTTCACCAATTAAAAAAAAAAAAAAAAAAAACCGAATATAAATCTATGTATTTAATTTTTTTTATTATTAAAAAAACTTGAATGAAAAAAAAACTGAATTTTAAGAAAAAATAATTATTGTCATGATATAAAAATGATGTTAAATTTTAAAAATAGGATCTGGAGCACCTGATGTTAAACTAGAAATACAATAGAACAATAATCTACCGGAAACCAGAAAATGGGTCTTTGGTAAAATTTGTTTATATGTACGAAGCTAACTATACAGAAGTAATAAAAAAGTATTTACACAATAGGTACACTATAAATAAATGCCTCGAAAACGGCGGAAAGTGGGGACGGAGTAAGCAGGGACTAAGTAAAGGAGTGTCTTAACACTAGGTTCATATGGTTCCTGCAGTTCCCTCTGCCTACCCTGCCATGTGCGGGATAAAGCGTGAAGCTAAAAAATTTAATATCACTTATATAAAAACAATATTACTTCAAAGTAACAGACATACAATACGAGGGTCAAACTGAAAGTTCTTAGAAAATCAAAAACTAAGCATAGCAAGTTATTAGTTTTATTATAACTTTTCAAAATAGTGTCCATTTACATCAATACATCTATACTAAACTCAATATTATTGGTAAAGAGTTCTATTTTCAAAATTTAACCTTATTTTAATATAATGCTTTTAAGTTGCCAGTTCTAAAAACTTTCAGTTTGGCCCTCGTACATATTTAAGAAAATTGTTTATTTATGAATTTTACTTTCAATAAAATCACGCTGCTTTCAAAGACAATGATGCCATAACATACAAATTAGTATTTATACATACATATATGAGAGGACCGTCGTGGCGCAGAGGCGCAACGTGTGCCTGTAACGCGACGGTTTCTGGGTTCGATCCCCAGTCGGAGAAGATGGATTTTTGTATTTCCATTTTCTTCGCTCTGGCAAACTAGGCAAAGCGCGGCGTTGAGTTCCGCCACTCAACACGCAATGCCTCAAAAATAGCGGAAAGCGGGGACAGGTAAAAGCAGGGACTAAGCAACGGAGTGTCTTAACACTAGGTTCGTATGGTTCCTGCAGTTCCCTCTGCCTACCCTGCTAATGTGCGGGATACAGTGTGAAGCTAAAAAAAAAATAATATATATATATATATATATATATATATATATATATATATATATATATATATATATATATATATATATATATATATATATATATATATATATATATATATATATATATATATATATATATATATATATATATATATATATATATATATATATATATATATATATATATATATATATATATATATATATATATATATATATATATATATATATATATATATATATATATATATATATATATATATATATATATATATATATATATATATATATATATATATATATATATATATATATATATATATATATATATATATATATATATATATATATATATACGCGCAGCCTCATCAATGATGTCATTTCAGCAACAAGCAAGCTCTGACTCACATTAAATATTAGGGTATGTATATTTCGAAAACTGACATCCGTTAACGTTCACCTCACCCATCTCGTGTAATATGTATGTACGTACGCTGTCAAATGAAGTATGGAAGAGGAATAAAGACGTTGAATTAAAAAAAAAAAGTGGAAAATCTAAACTAAACTAAATTGTTATTAAGGTTTTCTTTAGGACATAAAACGCTTAAGTCAACAAAATACGTAAAATTCTTAATAATTAGTAATTTTTCTAATCATTATCGGTATATATTATTTGTGTAAAGTTTGTATATTAATTGCGGACACTTAGAAAAGCTAGTTTTTAACCTAAAATTTTAGGTTTAGTTTGAAACGGTCAAAGATCTTGAAAAGATGGATTAATTAAAAATATAGCCGATGTTCAAACTTGAACAGTTCAATTGGCAATTGATCAAACAAATTCTACACTTTAGCTGATTTATATTTTCTTGAAAAACATTTGCACGCGCTTTTTGCCAGTCTCTAAAATTTTTTCTTTTAATAAAAAAAGAATTTAACTTTACCATCTCTAAAAAGTGTTATGCGATGCGATGCGCATGGGCGCGTAACCTAATAGTATAATAATATTTGCAACTAAAAAATAGATCGCATATTTTAGAGGCACACGTTTTTTTTTCTAGTTTCACGCTGTATCCCGCTTATTGCAGGGTAGGCAGAGTGTATTGCAGGAACCGTATGAACCTAGTGATAAGACACTCCGTTGCTTAGTCCCTGCTTTCTCCGTCCCCGCTTTCATATTTTTCGAGGCATTGCGTGTTGAGATGGCGGAACTCAACGCCGCGCTAGTTGCCAGAGCGAAGAAAATGGAAATAGAAAATTTCATCTTCCCCGAGTGGGAATAGAACCCACAAACCATTGCGTTTACAGGCAGGCGGCTACGCCTCTAAAAAAATAGACAATTTTCTAAATTTTTATTTTACACTAATATTGTAATATCTTATACTAATTGGTCATAATAATTATGACTTATATGTTAAGTTATATGACGTAAGCGTTCCATTTCCTTCGCTCTGGTAAATCGCGGCGTTGAGTTCACTCAACATGTAATACCCTGAAACGGCGGTGCGCAGGGAATGGAGTGTCTTAACAATAGCCTCCCATGGTTCCGTCTGCCTACTCTGCGGGATAAAGCGTGAACGCACATAAAGAAAAATCTATTTATTTCTACATATGTATATATTAATTAAAACACACTTACCAAAATATCAGCAACTCCGAAAAAGCTAAAGTTACTAGCCGGATCTATATCGTATGCCAATCTCAGGTCGTAGTGGGAGGGCGCCACGTCGCCGGGCAGGAGGTACTGGGAGCTGAGCTGGACTGCAGCCAGCAGGATGAAGGCGGTGTGCCATCCCATCTTGATATCTGGAAGAGAAGGCTTTTCATAAATCCTTGTTTAGGCTTCACGCTGCATCCTGTATAAGTATCCAGCATAATGCACGATAGGTATATCGTATGTTCTTTTTTGTGGGACCGCAATGGCGCAGAGGTGCAGTGTCTGCCTGTAAACGCGACGGTTTATGGGTTTCATTCCCACTCGAGGAAGATGGATTTTTCTATTTTGATTTTGTTCGCTCTGGAAACTAGGGAGAGCACGTGAATTCCGCCACTCAACTCGCAATGTAAAAAGGCATAAAGAAGGCACAGAGAAAGCAGGGACTCCGAAACAGTGTGTTTTAGCACTAGGTTTTTATGTTTCCTGCAGTTCCCTCTGTCTACCCTGCCATGTTCGGGATAGAGTGAAGACATAATAAAAAGCTTCTCATAATGATTTAATTTGTTTAAAGAGTAAAAACTCAAAAAAAATTAAATATAATGTAAAAAATGTAATGTAAATATATAATGGTACAGATTCGATTATAATTGTCATAGATTCGATTTACTTCGCTAAGAGAATGTTAACTTTAGCATTTATACCGATATGTTAATATTATAGTTTTAATATTATATATATTTTTTAAACAAGTCTAGGAATGTGCAATGGTCAGACAAGCTAAAGAGCTTAAGACTGTGAAGAAAATGTAATATATAACTTTGTATTTATATATAAATAAATAAATTAAAAAAAAAATGGTTTAGATTTTATTAGTAAAGTTTAGTATTGGTTTCCTATAATAAAGTGACAGTAGAATATTTTACTACTTAGAAAATGATATCTTAATATTCCATCCATTCATATGTATACAACAAAACAAATTATAAGTTTCAAAAATATTACTTTTAAACATGCAATATTAAAAGTTTAAATAATTTACGCAAAATATCTGAGAAACAACCAAAAATTGGGTTTTTGTTGAAAATTATAACAAATGTTGCATCTATTATCCTTATTTAATTAAACGCAATGTGCGTTTAAGCTATTAAATAAAGTCATGAATTCGCGTTCCCCTGCTGTAATAATTTTATCGAATATATCGAAGATACTGGAGGAAGGTCACGTATCGAATATACTGGAGGAATGTCACGTAAAAAGCGTGAGGACTCCCCGGAGAGCATGTATGAAGAGGTTAATGACAGTGGACGAGGCGGAAGAGGTATGTAGGGACCGCAGCGTTTGGCGCTTCGTTCTCTCTGACTACCCCGCCAGGGATAGAAGCGTGAAGTATATGTATATAGATATATTATTATAAACTTAGTTAAAATATAATATAAAAGCTGAAACAATAACTAAAATTATTACACATTACCAACTTAAACATAGATACAGTTTAAGAGATGAAAAGAATAATATATCTATTTTTCTTATTTACTTCAAAAAATGAATCTTAAAAAAAATTAAGTAATAAAAAAACAAAATTTCTATTTTTTTTCTTATAATAAAAGTATTTAATGTTAAAAAAAAACCATTATAAAAAATATAGTCCTCATAGGGTATCAATATTTTACTTAATCTTAAATAATTTTAATTATCAAATATTTTTTTTGTAGCTTCACGCTTTACCCCGCATATTGCAAGGTAGGCAGAGGGAACTGCAGGAACCATACGAACCTAGTGTTAAGACACTCCGTTGCTTAGTTCCTGCTTTCTCCGTCCTCACCAAATATATTATATAGTAGGTATAATAATAATTACAATAAAAAATAATAAAAAAATAAATACAAAATAATGACAAAAATGGGGAATCAAAATAAAGAATTACAAGAAATAGAAAACTACCCACCTCTGACCGCGTCCACACTACTGGCACTAGTAAGCGACTGACGCGTATGACGGCCCGTTACTATGCTAATATATATTTAGTAACCATTGAATATATGTAAAATATTCACATTAATATCATAAACGGGTCATATCATATAATACTATGTTGGTATAAACCGATATAGAATCAAAGAATTTACTGTCACATTGACTTTGTTTCAATTTTATAAAAAAAATAAACACTAAGCCTAGTGTTATGACACTACATTCTCCAACTACCACAACCTAGGACACTAAGTAAAGAAACTCGCAGCATTTTATCCCAAAACGAGGATCAAAGACCTCCGAGTGGATGCAAAAGCCACAACAGTCGAAATAAAGACAGGAAAAATGAGTGATATATTTCTCCGTCTTTCTTTCTACAAATTTATCATTAACTAACGATATATTTTTATAAGTCAAATGAGTATGAACCCATTACTCAACAAGTAGTAAAAACAACGTTTCATGACGTAATTGACGTACGCCTGACTGAACACGAAAATTGTTTGAATCGTTTAGAATTTAGACTATACTGACAGGGCGTTTATTCTATCTGTACTTCAATATGTTTCTGTATTATAAAGCTGAAGTTTGTTAAAATTAAATACTCGTATCTCATTACACTTAAAAGAAAACATAAAATTCAAACGCAGCAGAATTCGAACCTGTACTGTGTTTTATAGAAACCGTGCAAGGACACTAGAAATTAGCACTGTTCATTTTTTTTCATTTGGCCACACGAAAACGCCGGCAAAAGCTAGTCTCATTCTAAAATGACAGCTTATTTTTATATATTTCCACATAAAAAAATCGATTAAACAGAAAAAAGTCACGAGAAATCGATATATCAACAAACACACAAAGTAATACACGTACATAATATTTATGTTAAATTATAACACATATGATATTGACCCAATTTTCTACATTTTTTCAGGCCCGCACAATTTTCTATGTGAATGCTATTACAATAACACTCGCATTTACTTCATAGTAGAGTATCACTGCAAGATAGGAACAGCTGGTATTTTAGTTGTGTCTTAGAGGGAGAAATCGAAAGGTATGGGTTCAATAGCCATGCAGAGCAAATTTTTATATGAGAGACGTTAGATACTCCTCTATCGTTATTGTTTTTGAGGTGTTAGGCTAACACAGGGGACAGCAGGTGAGAAGAAAGAGACGATGTGGGATTCAAACCTGGACTTACGGTCGACGAGTGGCCTGAGCGTATCATCGTAGCAAGGGCTGGTACGTTTTGGTTTTGGATAAAACATTTTTAAAGTGTAAGTATTTATCTTTATACTAGTTGATGCATAGATTAATTATTTCTTATAGTTCAAGTGGACGAACAGAGTGGCGGAACTCAACGCCGCGTTTGCCTAGTTTTAAATAGAAAAATCCATCTTCCCCGAGTGGGAATCGAACTTACAAACCGTCGCGTTTATAGGTAGACGCTTACGCCTCTGCGCCGCGACGGATATATTAGACTTCAAATACGATAATTTAGTTTGAATGTCCATACAGGGGAACGATTTGTGTATATCGGTGTATCCAGTGAGTTCCATTGAGTTCATTCAAGTGACGGACAGAAAAAGAGGATAATAGAGCGTTTAGATACTAAAACTTTCGTGTCTGACAACTCGGGAATAAAGCTTGTAGCTTTTCGGCTATTTAAGCCAAACTCAACGCCACGCTTTGCCTAGTTGCCAGAGCGAAGAAAATGGAAATGAAAAATTCCATCTTCCCTTCATGGGAATCGAACCCACTAACTATCAAGTTTACGACAAGACGGCTCTCTAATATATTATAATAATAATTGTCAAGAAGAAATTCAATAACTAAGCGGCCATTCATATTTATCAATGAAAGTGTTTACACTGTACCTACTGGCGCAGCGGCCAAATAACTTCAAACGGAGTTGTGGATTCAATTCACACTTGATAAAATGTATTTATGAAATAGAGGAACTAAAGAATATTGTAACTCTAGGTTCCTTCTGAACCCCCACCTAACCCCACTAAAAATATAAGTAAACCTAACAACGCAATGTAGTCTACATTAATATGCAATATTTATTATCAAATAATAATTTAAAATATTACACACGAGTAAAATCAAAATAATAATACTATGATTACCGTAATCACCATATTATTATAATATGGTAATCAATTTAATTACCTATTACTTACTTATTACCTGTTTATGTTTCTATATATTATAGGTAAATTCTCATTTTTCCCTATAAATTACTTGCATGTTTTACATTGTTGGCGACCGTGATTACTAATGGTTAAGTAATAATATTCAGAATTTACGTCTACGACTTTGTTTTAAGAATTAAAATATGGTTAATAAAAATTAAGTTAATATGTTTACGTAATAGTAATAAGCTATTTAATAGCTTTCTAAGCTTATTTCTTGTATTTATAAAAAATCAAACTACTCCAGTATTCCAGTATTAAATTAATCAATGATTCTGAGTAATTATTATCTACAAATGAACGAAATGACTTAATTTACACATATATATATATATATATATATATATATATATATATATATATATATATATATATATATATATATATATATATATATATATATATATATATATATATATATATATATATATATATATATATATATATATATATATATATATATATATATATATATATATATATATATATATATATATATATATATATATATATATATATATATATCTTGTTTGTTTATCTATTATGTGCAAACGACCTCAATGCACTTACAATACTATATCCAAGACATAAAAGTAATAATTTCCCGTGCCAAGGCAACTTACTCGAGAGGCCGCTAGTCTTTGACTTGGATGATTTTGTCTTACGTAATAATTAAATATATACATACATAGGTTTTGCAAAGCAAAGTAAAACTATAAGGAAACATATATATGTATGTTTGTATGTTAATAATATATAAATTAATAAACGATATAGTAATATGCTAAGGACTTTAAAAATTCTAAACAAAAAAAAACAATATAAAATAGAATTAATCAATTTCTAAACGATGGTAATGGGTTCATTTACTTAAAACATTTACTATTTGAAAGATCACTTTCACGCTCTATATATAGCGAGCTATTCAGAACGAGAATGTGTGAAATAATAATAAAATATTATAATATACTGTATTTTTATTAGATAGGTTTCCTATGTCTATTACACTCTGAGATATAAATAAATTAAATTATCTTCACACTTTATCCCGCACATGGCAGTGTAGGCAGAGGGAACCGCGGGAACCATAGGAACCTAGTGTTAAGCCACTCCACTCCCTACCTTTCGAGGCATTGCGTGTTGAGTGGTGAAACTCAACGCCGCGCTTATCTAGCTGCCAGAGCGAAGAAAATGGAAATGTAATAATCCACCTTCTCTGAGTGAGAATCGAACCCACGTACCATCGGGTTTACAGGCAGAAGCTACGCCGCGACTGATATAGTGTAAAGCTAAGACAAAATGACAATGTCCCTAAAATATGAATAGACCCTGACTGCAAAGAACGTTCACATGTTTTTAGCACAGTTAATGAATAAAGATATAATAAAATAAAAACATATTATTGCATATATAAGTTTCGAATTTCCTTATTGTTATATGTATGTAATACATACATACTATGTACAGCCTCTTAAGGCTAGTTGTTTATGGGAATCCCCGCGCCTCGCCTTGGTCCAGTTAGCGTGACTTTCGATTGATACAATCTGAAGAAATATTGACAATAAACTGTTGGTGCTTACTTGTATTTTTATATGAATAAAGTTGTACTTAAACCATTTATAATATATGAAGAGTTTTTCACAATACCTAAATACATATATAGTAATATATATATTATGCTACGATTTATTTTAAAAAAATCAACTTTTACCTACACTACGTAACGTCTCGCTTCCTTTTTTTACAATTACACAATCTCAATTACCTGATACAAATGCTGTTTCAAATAAAGCACAGGTATTTTACTTTCTCTTCGAACATTTTGCACGATTCGCTTGTGAAAAGCGTAAATATGCGATCTAGTTGGTTTCTCTATATACATGTTTTCAATTTTGACAGTTAATTCAAGAAATGACGTTTTATGATTTTTTTGTATGTGAGATATTTTTAAAGACATAAATTCGGGTCTTTTGCGGATTTTTAATATATATTCTGGTTAAATTCTCAGTGCTGCCATCTTTAAAATTTCCATATTAATTTTTTAATATAAAACGATTTTAAATTAATATATATATATATATATATATATATATATATATATATATATATATATATATATATATATATATATATATATATATATATATATATATATATATATATATATATATATATATATATATATATATATATATATATATATATATATATATATATATATATATACATGAAACTTAGTGAATTCGAATTTATAACTGCCATATGAACGTTTTTCAACTTTGCCACGATGATGTCATAACTATATTTTTTATAAGTAAAACTTATACTTAAATATTATATATATATAAGTATATATATATATATATATATATATATATATATTATATATATATATATATATATATATATATATATATATATATATATATATATATATGTATATATATATATATATATATATATATATATATATATATATATATATATATATATATATATATATATATATATATATATATATATATATATATATATATATATATATATATATATATATATATATATATATATATATATATAAGTATGACATAATAAACGCAAAATCTGCCAATATTTTATATACAAAGAAGAAACTTGCTTGGATATTTTAAAATAAGCGTGATTGAGTGTAAAATTATATAAAAAAATAAATATTTAAAAAAAAAGGCTTCACGCTTCCCGCATGGTTTTCCCGTATATGACAGGATAGACAGAGAGAATGTAGTATCAAAACACTTCCTTGCATATTTAGCCTATTTTTTAGCCTATCATTTAATTTTTGGAAACTCAACGCCGCGGTTTTTTTCTTGCTCAAGATCCAGAAAACATTTAAATAAATCGTTCATACTTTAAACTTATCTATATGTATACATTAATTAATTTTAATCAATATATTTATTAACGTAAAAAGCACGAGGACTCCGAGGCTAATGACAGTGACGAGGCGAAAGAGGTATGCACTATGCAGGGACCGCAGCGATTGGCGCTTCGATCTCTTTGACTACCCCGCTAGGGATAGAAGCGAGAAGACATATATATATGTACGTATGTAATATCTGCATACTTAGTACAATTAACTTATAACATATAAATATATCAGTGGTATAATAAGTCGTTTTACATAATATATCCACTTTAACGTTGCGTGTTGACTACAAAGTCAATACCCCGCTTCTTACCGAACGACGATGGATGGCATTTTATAATCGTTTCATGTGTCTGTCTACTCTTGTAAATAAATTTTAAAATATTAAGAATAACTCTTGTAAATAAATTTTAAAATATTAAGTTCAATGATTTTTTAAAGTGTTAATCCACACGGAGGATAGAAAGAATATTTAAAATAAGCACATAAAAATTTGAACGCAGCGAGACTTAAGTCCGAGTCCTGTATGGCTCAGTAAAAGCTTGCACGGTGCGCAAGAGGGCGCGGGTTCGAGTCACGCTGCATTTAAATTTTTATATGTTTTCTTTAAGTATGTTATGTATAAATTTAGTTGAAGTAAAGATATGTTTTAATCCAAACTACTTGGAATTTCGATATTTATGGATTTAGATAGATTGTTGTCTTTTTGCTTTATCATGCACTGTAATGGTTATTTATGAAGAATGCTTAACATCTGCGTCTGCCTGTAACGCGACGGTTTCTGGGTTCGATCCCCAGTCGGGGAAGATGGATTTTTCTATTTCCGTTTTCTTCGCTCTGGCAAACTAGTCAAAGCGCGGCGTTGAGTTCCGCCACTCAACACGCAATGCCTCGAAAAAGGCGGAAAGCGGGGACGGAGAAAGCAGGGACTAAGCAACGGAGTGTCTTAACACTAGGTTCCCACGGTCCCTGCAGTTCCCTCTGCCTACCCTGCCATGTGCGGGATAAAGCTTAGCATTCACACATGAAAAGGCGGATCTTAACGCAGCGTTTCTTACCAGAGCAGGACACGGATAGAACCAAAAGTCTATATCCTCTTCTTAACATTATCCCGTATTCTTAATTAGTTTTAAATCAATCGTAGAAAAATACTTAAAGAAAACATGAAAAATTTGAACTCCGCAGGATTTGAACCTGCGCTTGGTAACTACTTATTTAGATGTTGTTTTTAAGTATTTCGCTATCCTTATTGTGGATTAACACTTTAAAAATTATGAAAATATTAAGTAACCGTTATTAAACTCTAATTTAATTTGTAATTAGTTATTTTTTAATTTCCCATAAAGTTTTTTTTAAATTTTATTTTATATTGCCAAGGCCTATGCACATGTTGTAAGTATTACGTCCTTACAATACACTTAATCGATATTGGTTTATAATCTGTAACAAATTATTTTAATTATTTATTCTATAATACTATTAAATGACGAATTTGGTCAGTTTGCTAACGTCAGTCAGTCACTATATATTATTATTTTTGAGCGATAAAAGCCGTAAATAATGGTAAAATGCATAACCGATATACTTATTTAATAATTGTTACGTTTGGTGTTAAAAAGATGGAAATGTAAAGGAGAAATTATGTATTTATATAAAAATAATAGTTGAGAAAAAGAAATATTAATAATTTGAATATATATATATATATATATATATATATATATATATATATATATATATATATATATATATATATATATATATATATATATATATATATATATATATATATATATATATATATATATATATATATATATATATATATATATATATATATATATATATATATATATATATATATATATATATATATATATATATATATATATATATATATATATATATATATATATATAACGGCAATATACATCCGTCTTTATCCAATAGTTATTATCACATTATTATGTATAACACCTAGGTACCTAGTGTTACCGTTACGAGTGAGTTCAACGATCTTTTGACAGCCACAACAATGACAGACGCCAATTTAAAACAGAGCTCCGGACTTAAGAAATATCATAAGGTGCAAAGAAGAGGTGCATACGAATATAATTTAGTGAGTTTTCATTCAAGCTAAGTTAGTTATATGATTTTCGTTCGTCTTTCAGTTTGTCCCGGCTAATCTCTGGAACAGCTTTACCGTATTGTGTGTAACTTCCACTAAATTAGGTTGAAATTAAATAAAAATATTACAAATAAAATTTATATAACTCATTAATCTCTTCACACATACTCTCCGGGGGTCCTCATGCTTTTATATTTACGTTATCCTTATTTTATTATGTATTTCGAATGGTAATATACAACTAAATGTTCTATAAAACAGCCTGGTAACATACAGGTGACCGCAACAGAGGCTCTGTTATGACTTAGGCAAAAACAAGGTGCAACATGGTCAACGCGGAACCCTAAAAAACGTCTGCATTTTTTTAATCACACGTGATGGCTGGCTATGAAGTAAAAGCAAAGGAAAATTATGATAGGCTTTTTAACATATAGCGATCCCAGTTCTTACTTCAATACACCTACTTAATCCGAACATATACTCTCGTTTCTCTTATCTTTTTAGGACAATAGTCCTAGAAGACTTGGAGACAGTGTCACCACATGTTACTAAAGTCCCAGATACGATATGATTAGGAACATATCTGGCAGATAAACAACAAATATTAGTTTTACAAGTCTCAAATTATGCTAACTAATAAATAAAGATCTGTTCAAACTATCAGCCTTTATCTAGTAGACAGCACTAACTACCAGCTAACTATCTGACACTTAATCTGTCATCTGTTAAAGTAGCCCTTTTAATGGAGCGTGAAGCATGTAATGTCTTATTTAGAATAAAAAGGCTTTGGATAACCATCAGAGGACCGTCGTGGCGCAGAGGCGTAACGTCTGCCTGTAACGCGACGGTTTCTAGGTTCGATCCCTAGTCGGGGAAAATGGATTTTTCTATTTCCATTTTCTTCGCTCTGGCAAACTAGGCAAAACGCGGCGTTCAGTTCCGCCACTTAACACGCAATGCCTCGAAAGAGGCGGAAAGCGGGGACGGAAAAAGCAGGGACTAAGCACCGTATTGTCTTAACACTAGGTTCCCACAGTTCCTGCAGTTCCCTCTGCCTACCCTGCCATGTGCGGTATAAAGTGTGAAGCTAAAAAAAAATAACTATTTATATAATACTTTAGCTAAATTACTTTTAAATCACATTCTAGTATTGAACTTGCGTCCGAGTCACGTCGAGTCCACTTTCGCAACAGAAACGTTTCAGATTGAACTGGTTGTTCAAAATGACATTTTTTATAACAGCCCTCTAGTATTTAGAAGTAAAGTTTACGTACATTTATTACAGTAGTGGGATCAAATGGCCACATAACACAATGTCGATGGATAGTTGCTAAAACTGTCTTTTCGTTTGTGACATTTAAATTAAAATATTTTTTCGTTATCACAGATAAATTATGTTTAAAGTTTAAATATATATATATATATATATATATATATATATATATATATATATATATATATATATATATATATATATATATATATATATATATATATATATATATATATATATATATATATATATATATATATATATATATATATATATATATATATATATATATATATATATATATATATATATATATATATATATATATATATATATATATATATATATATATATATATATATATATATATATATATATATATATATATATATATATATATATATATATATATATATATATATATATATATATATATATATATATATATATATATATATATATATATATATATATATATATATATACATATATACATATATACATATATATATATATATATATATATATATATATATATATATATATATATATATAGATATATATATATATATATATATATATATATATATATATATATATATATATATATATATATATACATATATGTATATATATATATATATATATACATATATATATATATATATATATATATATATATATATATATATATATATATATATATACATATATACATATATATATATATATATATATATATATATATATATATATATATATATATATATATATATATATATATATATATATATATATATATATATATATATATATATATATATATATATATATATATATATATATATATATATATATATATATATATATATATATATATATATATATATATATATATATATATATATATATATATATATATATATATATATATATATATATATATATATATATATATATATATATATATATATGAGTGATGTAACCATACCTATTCGCGAATACGAACATTCAGTAGGTAATTCTTTTAAATTTGGCGTCAATTGTTTACGACAAGCAAGAGAGCACTTTGGACTATGACATTAAAATCCTGAATATTAGCGGACAAAACTTATTTTAGAAGGGAGAGAATTAATTTTTGTTTGTTTACATTGCATTAATAAAATTGTTTCATGAGATATAACGAACGACTGATAATGTGATTACGAGGTTAACTTAGTGCTTTTTGTATTAAAAAACACAAAAAGTAAACTGATTTAGATTTTTATAACGTATCATTGTCGTCAAATCTTTTATTCTGACACAATGAATGTCAGAACAAAATATTTGATAAACACATTCGCAAAACATTGGCAGAATTTTTTGCGAATGCGAATGTTTAAAAACGTGTGAATATTCGCGAATACGAATATTCGTTACATCACTAATATATATAAGGTTATAAGTCTTGTAGTCGGTGTGGGATGTGGTCGCATTCATACGTCAAGCCAAGCATTGTCTTGAACTAAAAAAAAGAACCTACAATAAATAAACGTTTTCCTCAACGGTTTAATATATTTGAAAATATGGTTTTTTAAATCGATTCTTGTATTTCGATTGTTTCTTTCTTTGTTACTTTTATATTTTGTACATAAATAAGATTTTTTTTGCTTTTATGCATTATCCTGCTCATAGCAGGCTAAGTGGACGGAATCGCGGAAAGCGTGGGAACTGCGTGCTAAGACACTCCGTTACCCGCGATTCGTATTTCAAGCATTGCGTATTGAGTGATGGAACTCAACGCTGTACTTTACCTAGTTGCCAAAGCGGAGAAAACGGAGATGAATAAATACATCTTCCCCTCACGGGAATCGAACCCACAAACCGTCGCGCCACGACAGTTCTCAATTTTAATATACAATCTAATTTCATTTAACACCTAATATGTACAAGTAAATACAAAGTTTCAGTAATAATGTTATGGAACATTGACATCCATTTAAGAAGACCCCTCTCGTGTATAAAACGGTTAAGAGTACAGAGCTCTTGCTGTAGTTATTGATTTTATCCACACTTTAATCCTAATTGGATACACTCAATGAAAGTAAATTAATATATTTTTTTAAATAATTACGTCTCTATACTTCAGTGGCCACGTGTCTGACCTGGCACATGGGTTCTGAGTTCAAATTCCAATGTAAATTATGAATATTTTTCACTTTTTTAAGGCACAGTTGAAGTAAACACAAATATCTATACAATTTTAAATACTATTAACGATCTATAGCAGCCTATCCGCGTATAGCAGCGTAGAAGGGGAACCTGGTGACTTAGTGTTAAGACACTCTGTTTTCAATTTTCGAAACGGTGTATTGAGTGGCGGAACTAAACGTCTTCTCACCAGAACGAGGTAATTACATGAATTATTTACAACCGGGAATCAAACCTAGTTACACGCTGTGCCGCACTAATGAGGACTCGGCTATGTAAATATTATTCGTATTAAAGTTATATTAGGTAAAATAAATCTACGAGGACAAAGCGGCGTTGAGTTCTGCCGCTATATAAACTATGTTACGAATACAGGCAGAAAACTATAAAAGGAGTGTCTTAATTCTACATTCTCTCCGCCTACCCTATATGGAGAATACAGTGTGAAGCCGAACGATTTTTGTATATTTATAACAAAAAATAATTTTACTTTAACCGCCTAACCCCGTACCTATATAGCTGATGAGGGGAGAGAACCGAGTGTCAAAACTCTCCATTTAAGCCTTTTGCCCGAGTTCACTCCACGCGTTTGTTGACTTAAGTTGATTAAATAAATAAATATGGAACGCACAACCGACCAATTGCCTTTAATGCGTCAAATATTTAAGTTATTATAAAATATAAATATATTTTCCAACAACGTGAATTTTCAACGCTTGTATTATAACAACAAATGCGAAATCAATGCCTTTTTGTACTATAACAAATTACAAGAGAGGACCGTCGTGGCGCAGGCGAAGCGTCTACCTGTAGCCGCGAGGGTTTGTGGGTTAGATTTCCTTGAGGGAAGACAGATTTTTCTATTTCCATTATTTTACTAGGCAAAGCACGGCGCTGAGTTGCGCCACTCAACACACGATGCCTCGAAAAAGTCAGAAAGCAGGGACTAAGCAACTGAGTGTCTTAACACTAGGTTCGTATGTTCCTGCAGTTCCTTCTGCCTACACTGCCATGTGCGGGATAAAGCGTGAAGACAAAAAATAAGAGATCCATAAGTGATAGGAAGAAAGGGCTATTTATGTATGAAAAACAACATCGAATCACGATTTCTAATATTAACGTCTCCTTGCTATGCATTCTTGAAAAATGTTATAGAATCCTAAAAATATTAAGACTGTTCCGAAATTCAAAGCCATATTAAATATATATTATGAATCTAGTACTTAAGTAATGTGACCTTCCCAGAGAAGCTTTCTCGAAATTCTTAACGAAAAATCACGAGATTGTGCGTAAATTTTCATTTAATTAAGTAAGTAAGTTAATTGGATATTTTCCAAAAACTCTAAACGAAATTTTTACTAACATTATTTTGTTTTAGTTAGAAGCAGATTCATATCCATCTTGAAGGAATACTTTCCCTTTTCCTTATCCGACTGTACAAAATAAGAAAAAAATCTTATGTATATAAGATGTTATTCTATACATACGCAAAAGCTGGGAAAAGAGTGTCTTAACACTACATTATACACTACCTGCAAAAAAATAATAAAGTTACGTATTAAATGAAAGCTCAGCTCACCTTTAGTCGGCACGTGTTCCTCCAACGACAGCTCAACACCGACTGGCTATTATTTTATGTAATAGTCATATACCTTATTGAGAATTGTTAGTGCACCGTTTACATTCACGAGTTACGATTACGATACGATATTTTATGTTTTATTATATATTAAATAGTCTTAAACATCCTTTAAACACTGACTTCTTGGCTCTGGTCTCATACAGATTATCAGAATCAGTGGCTTCCAGCAATCTTGACCAATCTTAATGTACAGTAACTAAGATAAATAAATATAAAAAAAATTATAAGTAGAACAGACGCTGTTGTCTTGTGAATATATTTTGTTTTAAAGCGTTTTAAACAACGCAATAACAATGCAACAAAATAATAAACAAAATATAATAATTTTTTGACTTCCTAATATTTCGCCATATTGCTGCGAGACAAGAAAAGGGAAATAGAAAAGAAAGTAGTCATGATAAGGAATCATTGAAGTATTTCAATACAATCCGTATCCCTTTAAAAATAATGTGTATTTGTAATAAACTTTGAAACCTACTTATATTATCCCCAATCGTATAGGAAAGTAAGCAATTTTGTAACAAGGTAACTAGCTTTTCTTGCCGTTGTTAGTGAAATTCTAGTAAGACTTACCGGTTTTATATATTTATTTATATGTATATATATGTATATATATATATATATATATATATATATATATATATATATATATATATACACGGGATTACGTCATTATTAAGTATTCTGGAGGGCTCTCCTAAGAGTAAAAGTTACGTGTGTGGACTTCCTTTGATTAGCTTTGATTCTCCAAAGTTCAAGCCATTCCTCTATTTTGTCGATATGGTGTTGTAGATGTTCTGATGCAGTTACTGGGTTCATATGTGTAGATAATAATGCTGTATCATCTGCGTACGTTGCAACCGTGGTCTTGTCTGTTGTCTTGGTAGATCAGCAGTGTTAATGATGTAGAGAATTGGGCCGCGTATACTTCCCTGTGGTACTCCTGAATTGATCTCATAAAAGTCGGAAAGTTCGACGTAAAACTTAACTTTGAAACATCGTTTACTGAGATAGGACTTGATTATTTGAAAAAAAGAGTGCGGGAGCATCTTTTTCACTTTGCATAAAAACCTTCATGCCAGACTTTGTCAAAAGCCGTCGACGATACGGTGAATTTGCTCAATCGTTCCGTAATTCTCACGAAATCCAAACTGATGATTTGGAACGATACCTCCCAGATATAACTTCATCCTACTCAGTAATATCTTTTCAAATAGTTTACCTATTAATGGTAAAAGGTTTATGAGTCGGTTCGAAGCAACTTCATTGGGTGGTTTATCAGATTTACCGATCGTCTGTTGCATAAATTATATTTTTAAAAAAAAATCATTAAAAAATATGATCCAAATACAGAACAAAAGTACCTAAAATAAAACAATTTGGAAACACTACTTTAGTCGAATATATAACTAAGTATATCGATATGAGGAAATCCACAAAAAAAAGTTAATTTGTGCTAAAACTATTATTAAAGACGTTTCCACTGTAACATTTACATTAAATTTTAATAATAATAATCAAAGGACGCAAAATAAATGCTAAAGAAACATACATGACGACTTAAGCGGTTGGGAGGGTATTTGACTTACGCGCTGTTACTGTTTTTGAAAGAACTGAGTTTTTATCTATTTAGGTAAAATTTTTATAACCTCTAGTTAAATGAAGAAGAATTCACACAATCGAATAACGTTAAAAAGTAAAAAATGCCAATTTTCGACTTGAGCGGTGTTGTTAATTAATCGTATATTATAAATATACCTCAACCGTCAGTCGTCTACAACACAATCCGTCAGTAATGTCGTCCATATAATTTGAAAGTTGTTTATTTCAAAAGTTCTTACAAAGCTTTTAGTGCTTTTAAATATTATTAAGCATTAAATGTATTCTTTTTTAACAGACGAGTCTTTTAAAAGAGGAAGAAATATAAACTTTCCAACTGAAAAGCTCCTCGCTGTAGCGGAAAAGCTGTAGTTTTAATTTACAGTGGAGAAAATTATTATTATTAAAACACTACGTGAGAACCGTCGTGACGCAGAGTCTTAGCGTCTGACTTAAACTCGGAGGGATTGTGTGTTCGATTCCCACTTGGGGAAGACTGATTATGGCAATTCCATTATATTTGCTCTGTCAACTAGGCAAAGTGCGGCGTTGAGTTCAACGCCACTCAACATGCAATGCCTCGAAATGGCGGAAAGCGGGGAACGGAGTGTCTTGACACTAGGTTCCTACAATTCCTGCGGTTACCTCTGCCTACCCTGCTATGTGTAGTAAAATGTGGTATGTGAGTGAAGCTACATAAAATAAATAGTAAACAATTCAAAGGTACTTCATTATTCAGAACATCGCTCAATAATAATTGAATTTAAGACCAATATTTCAGACTTGGATAAACAAGCAAGGTCTCTTGAAGGGCGCAAAGCTAATATTTGTAATTTTTTATTAGGGTTCCACACTGTCAAAAAAAGAAACCTAAACCGTTATAGGATCACTGTGATTTCTGTCTGTCTGTCTGTTAAGACCTTTTTATCAAAATCTCGTAAACATTTAAACTGATCTTTTTCTCAAAACACAGAAAATAACACAGTAACTTCTAAGTCATTTTAACCAAAAGATTTAAACGATTATAAACTAGTTGTAGCAATTTACATGAAAATCATTATGTTATTAGGTAAAATTTATTCTATAGATTTTCATATTATATAGGTGCCCCCCGCCAGACTAGAGTTGTGAAATTTGAAAAGGAATTAGATCATATACATATGTACATATGTACATACTAACACAGTTGGCCTGTATTTATTAACGTTTTATATATAGCAGGGTAGGAAGAACGAAACTGACGGACGGTTAAGAAACTCAATGGGAAAAAAGGCACATAAATATTTTCCCGTTAGCTACTAGTTATATAATTTATTAAAAAACATATTTAAAAAAGTCGAGGACCGTCGTGGCGTAGAGGCGGAGCGTCTGCTTGTAAACGCGACGGTTTGTGGATCCGATTACCGCTCGGGGAGGTTGGATTTTTCTATTTCTATTGTCTTCGCTCTGGAAACTAGGCAGAGTGCGGCGTTGAGTTCCGCCACTCCGCATGCAATGCTTCGAAAAGCAGGGGCGGAGAAAATAGGGACTAGGCAACGGAGTGTATCAACACTGGTTTCCTATGGTTCCTGTAGTTACCTCTGCCTACCCCGTCATGTGTGGGATAAAGCGTGAAGACAAAAAAAAAGTCAAATTACACATAGAAATACTTAAGCAACCTTGTTTAAAGATTAGAAACCAACTGATAGATTACTATCTACCGACAATAGTATGGGATATTGTGAGATTTAACTGACAGTGTCAGTCTAGGGATTAGCTCTATATAAAATTAGTTAATTATATATAGAGTTCCACCACAAAAGTCCGGGCGTAACCGTAAAGTACCACTAAGAATAATTACAAGATATCTATTAGCGTTTTACTATTTTAAATATATTTTTTGTACAATTATTTTGTCTGTCCCCGCTTTCCGCCTTTTTGAGGCATTGCGTGTTGAGCGTAGAGCGGGGACGGAGAAAGCAGGGACTAAGCAACGGAGTGTCTTAACACTAGGGTTCCTATAGTTCCTGCAGTTCCCTCTGCCTACCCTGCCATGTGCGGAATAAAGCGTGAAGCTAAAAAAAATATTTTGTATATTTATAAAAATATGTAATTATTAACGCTGGCAACATTCATTATTCGACGAGCGGCAAGTACGGGAGTGGACACGACGTAAAGAGATTTTATTACATTTTTGGATAAACGTAATTGTAATTAATCTCAACTGAAGAAGTACATAATTAAAATGTGCATTTGACCGTACAACTTTTATTATTTATTATCAGTATATTTCCTAAAATGTCTTAATAATGTTAAAACATGTGACAAACTCATGTTTTTTTTTTTTTTTTTTTTTTTTTTTTTTTAGCTTCACGCTTTATCCCGCACATGGCAGGGTAGGCAGAGGGAACTGCAGGAACCATATGAACCTAGTGTTAAGACACTCCGTTACTTAGTCCCTGCTTACTCCGTCCCCACTTTCCGCCGTTTTCGAGGCATTGCGTGTTGAGTGGCGGAACTCAACGCCGCGCTTTGCCTTAGATGCCAGAGCGAAGAAAATGGAAATAGAAAAATCCATCTTCTCCGACTGGGGATCGAACCCAGTAACCGTCGCGTTACAGGCAGACGTTGCGCCTCTGCGCCACGACGGTCCTCTTCTCCTCATGTTTTTCACTCTTTAAATTTATTAAAATTTTAATATTTCATTAATAAGCAGTAATGTATATACATTATCATCCTAACAGTAAAATATTAGTTCTATATAACTGTAAAAACTAGTATCAAACGTTTTATTTGTTCATAAAACATACTAATGAATAGATCATTGACATTTATTCAGTCTTTTTTGGTAATAAAAAAACTGGTTGAAATTGATCTAGACAGCTTTGTTTGTACCTAATTTAGTTTATTAAAGTTATAAGGGAGCAAGTCTATCTGAAGTGACGTGACGAGTGTGGATTCGATTACCATTCGGAGGAATGAACTTCCTTTATTTAACCAGTCTCGAACGATAAATAGTTGCTGTTTCGCCATCGAATAAGCAAAATTTAGAACTTACGCGTGCCGGAAGATGAAGTTAAGGGCGGCGTGTTTTGGTAGGAGACCCTTAGCCATCTGGCCCATACTAAAAGATATATGTATAAATAATAACACTTCTAAGAAATAAGTAAGTAATAAAATAAATTGAGGACCGTCGTGGTGCAGAGGCGTAGAGTCTACCTGTAAACGCGACGGTTTGTGGGTTCGATTCCCACTGAAGATGGATTTTTTTACTTCTATATTTATCGCTCTGGCAACTGGTAAAGCGTCTTAACACTAGGTTGTAGCAATTCCCTCTGCCTATCCTTCCACGTGCGGGATAAACTTTTCTTCTCTCTTCTTGACGATTTATCCAATAAAGCTGAGATAAAATTCTAACAAATTGATTTATCTATATTGTATTTAGTCTTAGTCTTTTATTGAATCTAAGGAAATGTCCACTTCAAACTATTTCAAAAGTATCACGTAACAAATAAATAATTGTAAATCAGTAAATTACTGAGTTCAAAATATTTAATTAAGTCCCGCTGAGTTACTTGAGGTCTCAGGTTTGAAGTATAAATTGTAGGTACCATCGGTAAATTAGAGGTGGACCTGGATTTATATAAAGATATGTGTTTCATTTAAAAAGTCCGTCAAGCACGAGTAGTATTAAAATACAAATAATAAAAACAGTAAGAACGTGGTTAACTAGTCAAAAGTGGCTCAACACTCAGCAATATTCATCTTATAAATATGTTTATATAGCTTATATATTTATAATGCTCAATAATGTAAATTAGTGCAATAAAGTTTGTAATGACTTTTTTCTGTGATACATATCTATAAATTTAGAACAGATTTTTTGGCAACGGTGAGGCAAGAGGTGCTAAGTAAATATCCGGCAGAGACCAAGCTACCAAAACCGACGGTAGGTCTAAATTTACAGCGCCTGTAACTAGATTGCAACGAGTCCGCAATTTTTTCATGAAGCAGTGTGTTCTTTTTTTTATTTTTTATAGCTTCACGCTTTATCCCGCACATGGCAGGGTAGGCAGAGGGAACTGCAGGAACTGTGGGAACCTAGTGTTAAGACACTCCGTTGCTTAGTCACTGCTTTCTCCGTCCCCGCTCTTCTCTTTTACAATAGGATCCCAGAAAACGTCCAACAACGTTATATACATAATTTAAAAGAATTATGAAAAGACGTTTGTATGTTAAAAATTTTTACCTAATTAATGATTTTTTAAATGACACTCCAGTCTGTTTCAAACGTGTCATTATTATTAATAAACAATCAAAAGTTCTCAATAACCAATTTGGAGACAAAAGTCCTACTGAGTTTCTTGCACCGGTTCTTCTCAGGTTTGATGCATTAATTTAAGTGAACCAAAGAAGCTTCTGTCAACACCGGAAAAAGATATATATAGGGTGTGGATGTAACGGTGATCTTAATTTCAAGCATAGTATTATAAAAGAAGTAAAATTATCAAAAATAAAAGAAATATTTTTTTCAAACAAAATAAATAATTAAATTATTGTTCCAAAATAAAACGCCATTTCTCAAGTATGACGCGAGCGTATACTATCTTGTCAGAGCGGGACAGAGGTACATCCCTATCTCATTAGGTTACTTTTTTGAATGGAAGGTGACAGAATGACAATGTTTAATAATTTTTGTAATACGTCATTCGTATTTAATGTCTACTTTACGCGTTACACAACACGTATAAATATCGTGAAATGGGAAAAATAATGCTGTACCCAAACTATTAATAATTATTAAATAGGTAGGTATATAGCTTCGAAATATTTTCCCCTATAAGTAGTTTTGATAATGGCCGCCGTGTCATCGTGTGTTTATTATAAAGTCTAAATGAATGTAACACAAAAACCTCCCTACATAGTCGAAGGGCAAGTTAAATAAAACAAATCCAATCAATTTCATGATTTATTAACAAAAATTATCAATTCTATTATAATCTTCATTACACTAATTACAATTATACGTACAAAACGTTATTTCAATCTAAACTAAAAAAAAAGGTCAATCTAAATTAAAATTTCATGGACGACAAAATTAATACTTAGCCAAAATGTTAAAACACACGTGATATTTAAAAAAAAATTAAATTTAAACTAGTTCTATTCACAGTATAAACGTCATTTCCAAACGTCAAAGCACTTGTCAAACTTCAAATGTCACACATGACACATGACATTTCAAAAATATTTATGGATTCTGAATTTAGGTAAGGCTTTATTATAATTTTTTTTATAAATAAATAGATTAATAAATGAAATAAACCTTTTATTGCAAAATTACAGAATATGGCATCGATCGGTGGTTTCTATCTATTGTCATGATTTATAATCCAAAAATGGTTTAATACACTTTTAAAAATTTGCATCCTTTTAAATTATTTTAATTACCTTAAATTTATTTGAAATATAAGGCGAATACAAAAATTTCAGTTGAGCTATTTCTAAAAAAATCCCCCCTCACATAACAGGGGTCCTAAGTAAAATAAAAAAACATAATATATATCTTTTTTATTAAAAAAAGTAAAACTTAACCTAGCGCATTTCAGAACTGAATCAAATTTTCAACATTACTCTAGAAGATTGCAATTACTCGTCCCCCGGACTATAATACAATTACAAGCAGATTCAATTCTAAAATCTTTAAAATATAAAAGAAATGGAGGCGTGCTAAATATTGAGATTGAGATAACTAAACTAAGATTATTATACAAAAATATATTTATTTTTCAACATCTCAACCAGATTCTAAAAAAGCAAGTAATAATTTTCTAACAATTTTGTTTATTATCAAACATCAATAAATAGCATGCCCTGTATATATTACAAGTCACTTGATAAAACTTAGGTAGTCGCAGGTTAAAATCTTGTACCACAGTGAGTACAGTAATAAAAATCTTTAAGTCTTATAATGTACACTGTTATAATATAATATGCCATTGGCATATTTTTGTGCCCGTAACTGGCGTACATTTGTTCCAGCAATTGGCATACATTTGTGCCAGTAACTGGCCTACATTTGTGACAATAACTGATATACGCTAGTAACTGACATACACTTGTGCCAGTAACTGGACTACACTTGTGTCAGTTACTGGCATACGCTTGTGTCAGTTACGGGCATACACTTGTACCAGTCGCTGGCATGCCAGTATATTTTACATGTATAGCATATTACAAAATAACACAATTTCTCACCTCGTAAAAAAGTAATGAGAGAGTGTACTCTACGATATATTCTAGAATATCTAGATTACCTATTTTGCCAGATGCTAGAATTTATAACATAGTTTTGTGGACATTTATCAGTAAAACTTATTAGCTATACATATTTTAATATGAGATTTAGACATTCTGTGTAGAACAAAACATGTGTAAATCATAATTCAAGATCTGATTGTTTAGTTTATTTAATATTTGTCTTATTTATTAAAAAAAAAATTGAACAAAAAACTTACTAATGATATTAAATCTTGGACAACAACTCAATTTACAATCTTATTATCAAACAGTACAAAAAAAGGAAATCTCTTTAGAAGCGTCAGTCTAGATGGGTTCATTTTATTTTCTGTGCAACTTTTTTAATTTAAGATAGTTAAGATTGTATAGCATAATATTGTAACGCCAAGGAATTTGTTTCCTTGAGCGACCTAATCTCAAAAACTAGTAGTTTGAATTGCAAAAATACTTGATCTTAGATAATCCATTTTTGAGGAAGACTATAACGGTATAGGATATATTATATAGCCCCAAGCTATAGACTATATACTTATACATTGACAAGTAAAACAATTAAAAAATCCAATTTATAAATATAACTTGAATTTAAACTGACAAATCCTCACAAATCAACTGTTTTACAATATTTTAAATTTCACTTCAAACAACATTTTATATTTTAATTAACTACTACAATAATAATGCACTTTAAATGACAGTGACAGTAGTTACCCCCAATGGTTCAGCGGACAATAGTCCTCTTCACAATATATTACAGTATTTATAAATACTAATTCATGACATCCCGGAATAGAATGTTATCAATGTCTCTTTTTATTATGACAACTATATATATTTTTTCACATAAACATTTAATATATAAACTTATTCCTTTTATTAACTTTAGTGATGATCAAAAACTTCTTGCATAGCATTTGTTTTACCATATACATGGTTTAAAACAATTATCCATTAAGAAATTGAAATCAAATCCTATTATTTCAAAAAAATTATAGGAATATTTTTGTATCGATTAGAAATTTCAAATAGTTTCCATAATTAATTTACAAAAAAAAAATTTTAAACCATCTTCTTTGTATAGAAAATAAGAACAGACAGTTCATATATGGCGTCACAATTTTACAAAATGCCTCACATGCCATCCTTTTCTAGTCACATAACAAAAGAAAGAGACAGCATTATCCTTGCACAAGAAAGAAAGAGAAGCACAATAACATTCTACGCAATCTGTTACTTTGTCAAATACGCCTTCAACTTCTCTTACTAATTACAGACAATAGAAAGAGACGGCAATATACATATAAATGCAGATAGAGAGGGACGGCATCACTGTCAATTGCATATAACGCCATCTCTCTCTTTACAAGGCAACAGAAAGAGACAGAACACAATATACTTACATTACAATACATCTTTTGGAGTCGCGTTCCGAACCCGTCGCAAGAGATCCTGGATGTGTTGGTAACGTTGTGGGTGTTGGGGGAGTTTGGGGTGTTGGGGGTTTTATGGTTTCTGGATCCAGGGGTTCCGGGTTCGCGATCGGTACTGAGAGGGGTAGGTCGGTGTTTATGCCCACGATCTGGAAAGATAAAATCATAGAGAATAATGTAGATAAGAAACAAAATAATAAAGGAGAATTACTAAATGTAACTTTTTTCATATAGCTGGGCTGACCGAGACAACCCTCTGTTAAGATATACCGAGTGACAAGCCAAGTGGAGAAAGAAAAACAATTTGTTTCCCTCCAATGGGGATCGAACAACCATTTCATTTACCCCTAAAGCCTGTCTCACTAAAAGAATGTGGAATAAGGAGGTAAAGTTAGAAGTGAGAAATAAAATTTGTTTTCCTACCTCAGTGTGCAGTGACTAATCACATTGTCCATGGTGGTAAGTTATCATTTTGACCTCACAATAAGCTAAAGAAAGAAAATTCTAAAATATTCTAGAACATTCTATAAATCTCTAGACTCTAGAACTTTCTCAATATATATGTAGTATACAAGTACCAGGACATCAGAACACAACAGGAGTAAAAGGAAACCAACCTCTGCATTCCTCCTAGCAACGAGCGGCATTGTTGCGCGGAACGGCCTCGCAAGGCGATCCAGGAGGCGAGCGCGCTTGCCTCCCCGCCTCTCCTCCGCCTCCACGGCTACCTCCACCGCCTCCTCTGCCTCCAGCTCTACCTCAGAATCAGGTTTGCGCTTACGTCCCACTACAGTGCCTGTCGGCCTGCTCGGCTGCTCTGATACTGCAATATGAGAAAATATAATTGAAGACATGAGTGGATGAAGGGGTTTTGTAACATTTTTTGTAAAAACCAATTTTTATGCTGAATGAGGGAATTATGTACATATTTCATTTAATAAATACTAATTCGTATACCTTTATCTTATTTTTAGACTTCATATTAGTAGTTTATTATATTAAGTTCAATTTGACGCAAATAGTTATGTACATATTTAACAATAAAATGTCCATTATCTCCACATCTTCAAATGTATCATATCCCCTTCATCCACTCAAGTCTTCAATTAAAAACAATATTCTACATATATAGGGTGTAAGTGACAGCGAGGCCGTTGATCAAACTGTCTATAGCGAAAAATTATATGGAGGTTTATACAAAAAGCTAGTTAACAGTTATACGTGCTGTGTAACGCGTGTGTGATTACAAATGACGTTTTCACCTCATACTATCATTCAAAAAAAAAATAATCGAAAGAGATATAGATTTATCTCATAAAGCATAACTTGTTTTATAGTTTTATTAACTTTATAAAGACAAGTTAATACTATACTTTAAATAAAGGTCGCGAGTACATCCACATCTTGTATGTACACGATTTGAAAGTGGTGTAAATTTTGTTTCGAGAAAATTATAGGTTTTTATATTTGTCGGGGACGGAGTAAGCAGGGACTAAGTAACGGAGTGTCTTAACACTAGGTTCACACGGTTCCTGCAGTTCCCTCTGCCTATCCTGTACCCTACCATGTACGGGATAAAAGCGTGAAGCTAAAAAAAAAATTGACGGTTTAATAATACAGAGAAATCATATAACATCTGGCAATGTTTCTATTGTATTATTAACATATGTAAATTTGTTTTTGGCTAATTAGATTACGATAACACATATTTATGTGCTGTAAATGGCCTTGCACCATTCAAAATAAACGGTCAAATGGTTTAAAATGTTTTTTTTTCAAACTACCCTCACCGCTGGCAGCAGACCGCGTGCTTCTCCCGCTGATGTTCCTGAGGCTCATCTCCTTGAGCGGCTTGTAGGAGCGGCGGCCGCGGATGCTGCGCAGCCCGCTCAGGTACGGACTCTCCGGGGTCTCCTCCGTTATGAAGGAGCTCTCCGTTATGTCCATTTCCATTGTGGTGTTGTTGCCTGGTGTAGTTAAGTTGGTATGTAGTTCTTAACTTGTTTTATAAGTTATAGATAAGAGCCGAAAGACGAGAGAGAGGGAGAGAACCTTTTTAGCGTTACATTTTACATATACATATATGTATATTCTATTTTGTCTTCTCGAAAAAGCAAAAATTAAACAATTCATACTCCCTATAGAATTGAACTCCTGACTCAACTAATGATGATAGAAAACTATTTAACAAATTGGAGCACCGTCGTGGCACAGAGGCGTAGCGTCTGTCCATAAACGCGACGGTTTGTGGGTTCGATTCCCGCTCGGGGAAAATGGATTATTCCTTTTCCATTTACATCGCTCTGGGACTTAAACAAACGCGCGGCGTTGAGTTCCGTCACTCAATAAGCAATGCCCTTGAAAAAGGTGATGCGCGTAGAACGGAGTGTCTTAACACTCGATTTCCACTGTTTCTGCGGTTCCCTCTGCTTACCCCACTACGAGCGGGATAAAGCGTAAAGCTGTGCGTTTAAAAACATAATAAGCGGGATTTCCTTTATTGCATCCATTAGACAAAACAAACAAAGAGGCGAAACCAGAACTACATGATCTCTTACAGGCAACCTCAAATGTAAACTTACTAAAGCATAAAAAGATGACAAATCATAATAATATTAAACAAAAAAAAAACTGAACCGAGTTCGTACCCGTATAGTTGGCCAGGAGCGACAGGTCGGTGTCGACGCGACTGCGCCGGTAGGGCGACACCTTGACGCGCGACTTGGAGTAGTTGGTGTCCGCCTTCACGCGCGACCCCGCTCCCGCCCCCGCCTCCGCTTCCGCCTCCGCCCCCGCCTCCGCCTCTGCGGAGTGACGTCACACTACACTTGTCGTCGTGCCGCTCTCGAGTAAGGCGATTAGCTTATACTTTATAACATATATGTATAGCTGTGACGAGAACTTAGCGGGATTTGAAACCGCGATCATTGAAAAATTGTAAAAAATTTTATAATATAATTTAAGTTCAATGTTAATGTCTTGTTAAGTTGTTATTAAACGATATATCTTAATTGATAGATAATTATTTAAATATTGTTATAATAATTCGTATTTATTAATTAATTTTAAGTAATGATAACATACATATCATTATTTTTTTATGTCTAAAAAAAATGTTCACAAAAGAATAAAACAAATAACTTTTCTAATTTCAATATGAAAGTACCCACCTTCATTTTCAACTTCAACGACGACTTCAATTTCCACGTCACCCCTCCTTCCCTCCGCGTCCTTGTCGCTCTCCTCCTGCACTGCTTTCAACGTGTCTTTCTTTGGAGATTCCGATTTCTTTTCTTGAATTTTATCTATTTTCTTATCCTGAGGTTTGGGAGAGTCAGCAGAACGGAGTTTCCGATCAGACGATGGCGTGTCATCTTTCAATTTCAGTAGTTTCGACTAGAAATAGTACAAATATATAGTTTAGTAAACTAGAACTAGTTTTGCCTAGAATTACAAATATGTATTATAAAAAAATTGATTTCAACCTATATTTTGTAATATAGGTAAACTAACTGCGTTTGGATTTCAATTCATAAACATTACACAAACGATATTAAATATTATTAAAAATATATTAATTATTTAACAGTTAAATAAAGCAGAGTACAGAGAGAGACAGAATTTCTCCGTTTTTCTTTGAACTTTAGAACTTTAGAACTTGAGATACTTGACGATGCGCTTTGTTCCTATTTATTCCTATTTCTTTATGACGAGACATTTGACAGAGGTGCTAAAATAATAAATTATTTTTAAGAAAAATTTACCCATAATTATTAAGTTACTATCCTACTCATGCCAATTGATAAAAATGTTATAAAACAGTAAATGAAAAGCGCGGCGTTGTGTTCCGCCACTCAACACGTAATGCCTCGAAAAAGGTGGAAAGCAGGGACTTAGCAACGGAGTGTCTTAACACTAGGCTCATATGGTTCCCGCAGTTCCCTCTGCCTACCCTGCCATTTGCGGGATAAAGCGTGAAGCTATATAAAAAAAAAAAAAAAAAAAAATCGTCTCTAATTTCCAATTAAATTGCCATGCGACAACTATTAATAAGGCGCAAGTCTAACATAAATGGCGTATATATATATATAAAGGAAATGATTGTTTCTCTCAAGGTATTATGTGATTTGTTCTAGATTAAGTTACTTGATAGGTTACTTGCAATATATACTTTATTTAGAAAAATCACTATTAAATTGAACTAAACGTAAAAATATGAAAAAAAAATTACTTCTAACCATGTGCATCAGTTGGATATCTTTAGAACCATGGGAATGTAGTTGCAGGTGACATGGTGACATATCTTATTTATTTCATTGTTGAAAGAGTTTTAATAACATTTTCTACCAAAATAGTATTAAATAAAGATTTATTATAAACAATAACACTTACAAAAATTTATGCCATTTTTGCTGCATTCTATGCTATATAAAAAATTATAAGAAACGAGCAAAAAAAAATTAAAAATTAAAGCTCCAACCAGCTAATACTTTACTTAAAGCGAATATATGTTAAAAAAGATATGTTAATATATTAGTAGTTTAGTATTGAAACACAAATCTACAAAAAACCACCCCGTCCAAGTATTCGAACCCGCTACTCACGTCGTCCGGCACGTAGTCCTTGTCGGCGTGCTTGCTCGGCGGCCGCGGCGTCTCCGGGGTGCGGGTTGCCTTTACCTAGTTTTCGAAGGTGTTTTTTAGTGGCCAAAGGGGGTAACGCTAAATCTTTATATATGTATATACATATATGTATATATACATACAGTGAATGTTTAAAAATATACAGGGTGTATCTGACACGGCGGCCATTATCAAAACTACTTATAGAGGACAAAAAATTGGAGGCCATATACAAAAAACTATTTAATAATTATTAATAGTTTGGGTACAGCATCATTTTTTCCATTTCACGATATTTATACAAGCTGTGTAACGCGTGATGTAGACATCATTAAACACGAATGACGTACTACAAAAATACTATTAAATGTTGTCAACCTGTAACCTTTCATTCAAAAAAATAACCAAAAGAAAAAGGGATATATCTCCGTCCCGCTCTGACAGTACAGTGTACGCTCGCGTCATACTTGACAAATGGCGTTTTATTTTGGAACAATAATTTAATTATTTATTTTGTTTGAAAAATTTTTTTTTTATTTTTGAATATTTTACTTCTTTTAAATAATATTGGTTACCCCCTTTTGGATATAAAACTTACTTTTACATATAAAACTATCTAACTTCTATCACCATCTGTATACAAATTTAAAACCCGAGTTATAATTCAATATTCTTTATTTATATTTAATATTGAATTATCACTAAAAGTAATAATATCTTTTAAAAGAAAAAAGATATTAATAATTATTAATATATATAGCAATTTTAAAATATATTAATAAAAGAAAGATGATTTCAGAAGTTAGTTTAATTCAAAAGAAAGTGGCCTAAAATAGTGTTCATGTTTTTTTTTTTCAATTGGGTAATTAAAAAATTGTATATATCCAAGTTAGACCTCTGTAAAATTAATAAGGATATTTTTGGCACAATCACAAAATATTAGTCACACTTTAATAATAAATAATAATAATAATAATAACAAAAAGAAAAAAAAATATACTCACTTCCAAAGTAAATTGCAACCAGCCACCAAAAAAACCTCGTATTCAACATAAAGTAAGACTAAAAACACTTACTGTTAGTTCATTAGATTCCATTCCACCGTACATTGGTTTCCACACCATTTTGTGACACAACACATACATACATACATACAAAATACTCAGATGTTTTATTTAACAACATTAATAGGCAGATTTAAGGAAGAGAGACAAAAGGCAGAGAGCTTAACTCTTCGCTCTCCACCGAAACGACATATTATTTACATATATTGAATATAACCATATATATAAATCGCTAATAAAAACACTTAAAACACTTTAAACTTGTTTAAAAAAAAGAAACTTCCTTAAAATCCACCTCAAAAATATACAAACACAAAACAGTATATACCACCTCGACCCCCTGAACCAGTAGACCAGTAGACCACTCCCTCGCAAACGTCATCGCCATGTCAGTAGACCAGTAGACCATTCGTCCAGTAGACCGGTAGACCATTCGTCCAGTAGACCAGTAGACCATTCGTCGTTGCCGTGACGTGACGCGTCATACACACCTGCGACCGCCTGGTGTAGCTGCGACTGGGCAACCCCTCGGGGGTAGGGGGTTCGAACTCCCCGTCAGAGTCCTCGTACGCGAGCTCCGGGAACATCTCGTCTCTCTCCACGTCAACGTCCGAGTCGTGCAGGTCTTCGTCCGAACTCACCGCATTGTCGCCATTTTGTTCTCCGTTCACCTTCGCGCCGTTCTCTTTCGCTTTGGCTTGGTCCGCTGGTGCTTTACTGTTCTGTTTCTCATCTGGATTGTCTGCCTGGAAATATATATAAAAAAAAGTAATAATAATTTAACATATAAATAAACATTTGTTGATGTTACTGAATTATGAAGTGTAATAAAGAAATTCATATCTTTTATTTTATTAAGAAAATAGCATCTATTATGACACAAGTAGCCTCATTACCTAAATAAATAACAAAAAAAGTTAAGAATATTCGTATGCGTACATATCAGAAGTAAACTAAATAAAATAAACTTATGAATTACTAACCTTTGCGCTCTTCTCTTTACTACTTTCACCACTTTTCTCGGGCTGTGCTTCCTTCTTGTCTGCAGACTTCTCCTTCTTCTCTACCGGCTTCTCCTTCTTCTCTCCCGATTTATCTTCTTTGCTATCTTTTTTGTCTGAACTCTCTTTTTTGTCACTCTTTTCCACTTTATCTTTTTTTTCCACATTTTTCTCTGTAGTCTTTTCTGTTTTCTTTTCCTGTTTATCCTTTTTGTCCGAAGATTTTTCAACAGCTTGTTCTATATGTTCTTTCTCTTTGACTTTCTCCTGTTTCTTGTCATTTTGAACTGATTTTTCGGCACTTTTCTCAGCAGCCTGCTTTTCTTTTTCCGCATTAGCAGCTATCTTTTTCTTCATCTCCTTTACAGGACTGTCCGTTTGTCGCTAAAATTAAAATACAACCTATATATATATTTAACCTTTCATAGTAATATGATAAAGTTAAATTTTTTTATGACTTAACACATCAATCACAGAAACTATTGAAAAATATTATTTTAATATTTAATAAATTAGATAGTTATCTATTGATGATGTATACATATATATATTTTTAATAATTTTAATGTAAGCCACTGTTACCTCTAGTGTAGTTCAAGGCCACAGGTAATTCGTATAATTTAAAAATTAATAATTGATTATAACTGTTAAGGTGCATTTTCATTGGTCGATAAGGCCCGCATTCGGGGTGCGGGTGATTTCTGTAACGCATGTCATAGGGCCCGTAAAGAGTTTATCGATTTCACTGGTCGTCAGATCCCGCATACGGGGTGCGGGTGATTTCTGTAACGCATGTCATAGGGCCCGTAAAGAGTTTATCGATTTCACTGGTCGTCAGATCCCGCATACGGGGTGCGGGTGATTTCTATAACGCATGCGATAAGGCCCGCATGCGGCGAGCCATTTTCACTCGTCGTTAGAGCCCGCATTTGAAGTGCGAGATAATTAGGTACCTGCAGTTTGGCAGTGGGTTTTGAGATAAGCAGACGTACTCGCCATGGATCAACAATTATTGCTTTGTGGAGCTATTTTGACTGTTTGCGGTGTATTAAAAAAAAATTAATAACTTCTTTGAAGAAAAAGAAAAAGAGATTTTGGATGCGAAATTTACTTAAAACTAGAAAGATACACGGTGCTTCTAATACGTTGTGTGTGAACTAGAATCCGGCATTGGAATGTGATGATAATTTTTTCACAATACTTAAAAAACTTTTTTTACGATGTATTGAGAAAGGTAGGAAAAAGAATAAAAAAAAACATTATTTCGTGAGGCTCTTCCTGCAAGATTAAAACTTGAGGTCCAAACCTTACGTTATTTAGCTACTGGAGATTCTTACAAAAGTTTATATTACTTATTTCGTGTGTCCCCTTCTACTATGAGCAGTTTTACACCAGAAGTGTGTATGCACTGGCAGATTATATAAAAATAAGTACATACAAATATAAAAATAGTAAATAATACGCATTAAGATTATAAAGTAAATGTTTATTTAAATTTTGTAATATTCTTACAAATTTGTACGTTTCTAAGAAGTTTTAAAGCGTACCACCCTTTTTTATAGACACCAATTTATTGAACTATATTGAAATGCCGTTTTCGGAGTGTTATGGGCAGAAACAACAAATTAGGTTACAAAATATTGTTTTCAAATGTACGTTGTATTTAAACTTTTCTTCATTTTTTCATTTGATAACCAAAAATGTATCGTTTTTCTCCGACGTGCGGATATTGTGTACAACCATCTCTAAATATTTCTTTGTTATTAGTTTTCAATAATTTCAATGTCTGGTGGATTACAAAGTGGTTCGATTTTGGTGTCCGCGAGTGTAGTAATCATTTAATCAATATCAAATAATTAAATGATATAAAAATGCCTTACCAGGCAAATAGATGTTGCATAATTATAAATAATATATAAAATTGCTTCATGTGTTTGTGAAACTGATGTTCTTGAAATCGTCTTCATAGTTAGATAAATTAGACACAGATGGGGAACTTGAATATTCTGGATTTTCTGGATCATAGGTATTGGACGTCGAAGTACCATTGAACAACAACGAAGATTTGGTTTGCTGTCTCAATGCTTTTAATTGAATTTTCGATAAATCCTTTTGAATATCTGTTTTTGCAATAATTGAAAACTCGCGTGGCAATGTACGTAAAGTTGAGGCTATATATCTCCCGAAAATGTCGAATTCATCCTCTTTATTTTGTAGTAACGATGTTGTATTTTTAGTAACATTCTCGGCAATTTTATTTATTGTGACAATGGCTTCATGTACCTCGTCCTGTCTTTTATTTGATTTGCCCCTTTTATTCGTTGCTAGTTTTGTTGGCACAGTGAATGTAGATGGAGACGGTTCGGTTAGTTCTTGAACTCGATTTTCAATAATTTCATCCGCAGCATTTGAGTTTTCTTCTCTATCATTCTCTTCTAATACCGTATTATAATTTTCGAAGTCAACACTATCAGTAGCTATTTCCAATTTTATTTCCGATTCATAGATCTGTAAATAAAAAATATTCATGATTTAATGTTCTTTTTTCAGGTCCCAAACACAGAACAAAAATGGATGGATATAAAAACTGGACAACAATTGGGGATAGATTCGCTGATTACTTCAGTAGTGAATTTGAGGGTAGACTGCACTAGGGATAGCGCCGCGGCAGAACCCACGATGCTCCGCGGCACTTTTTTCTTTAATAATACACTTCTCATGAAAAAAACGAAGCATTTCGATTTTTATTTAACTTATGATAATAAAACATGAAGTACCTATATAAAAAAATATTTGAATTGGATCATCAATTCATTAACATTTTTAATTGAACACCTCATAGATGTGACTACCAACCTAAACACACATTTTTTCAGTAATCTTTAAAAAACAAACTCGCGAGGTGGTTTTTTATGAGAAGTGTATTAGATTAGAAAAATGTCTAAATAATAAAAAAAAAATAGTGATATTTTATATAATATTATAGGTATGTATATTTCTTAAAAATATATATTAAATAACCTACTTAATTAGGATTGTCTTTGGTAACATAAAAAAATTTTGTATACTTACATTTGAAAATGTCTTCTCTTTATTTTTAAATGCCCTTAAAAACCCATCGGCAATTGAAAACCATGACACCTTCGGTTTATAAACAGAATCTCGGTCGCTTCCGGATTGAGTGCTCTTTTTAATTTTTTTTAATTCTTGATAGTACGATGACCTTAAATTTTTAATTTTTTTTGGTATATCTTTGTCTGAGATGCCACTAATGTTTAACTTTTCCGCAATTTGTTTGTACGCACTTTGTCTTGCGTCCTGATTTTTATACAAAGCACTCGTTACGTTCCACAAACATTCGTAGTCTCGATAGATCTTTACGAGTTTTAGCATTTGTGAATCCGAAAACCGTTCAGCCATTTTGCTCCCACGCTGCGTAAATAAACAGCGTTAATAATATAAATAATGCGCGTAGTATTGATGACGTCTAACGAATGACTGAACGGAGGCGAGTCACCGCATGCTTTGTATCGACCGAGTTATCGACTGACTAGTTTCATTGGTCGTTATCCCGAATGCGGATATCACCCGCACACGTTTAATCGACCAGTAGATTTCATTGGTTGTTAGCTCGCATGCGGGTACTCCCCTCAATCGGGCTAACTACCGACTTATCGACCAATGAAAATGCGCCATTAGGGTTATTCCCATTGTATAAGTATAGATAATTCATCAGAATAATGTAATTTAAAATATGTCATTTGACAAGTCTAATAAGAACTAACTAGTAAATTCAATTTAAATAAAATCATTGCTTGTCGTGTAAATTGTATTTTTTTTAAATATTAAAGATTTTTAAGATATGTTATTAATTTGTAATGTAATGGTGACTTTTGGCCTAATTTGTAATGTAATGGCCGATCCAAAATAACTAATATTGTACCTTTTCTTTGTCCTCTTTCACCGGTCCCTTGCGCGTCACTATCTGGCTCATGATTTACCTGGAAAAAAAAAGAAATCAATTACCAAAAAGAAAGAAAAACGTATACGCATGTATCTAGAGTATTTTAATAAAAACGACTGCTCTGATAATTGAAATGATTTTTTTTATTTAAAAATAATTTACTGTGCAGAGTACACACTTGGTCCGCAACCTTTTTAACATATACTATGTTTTTATCACAAATATTGATTATATTAATATTAATACATAATATATAGAATTAATATTTATCATAATGAACATCTATAATAATCTTTACATTTTTTTATATTTAATATTACTTAGAACTAAGGGCTACGAAGACTTAGAATAAAAATATTTATTTAGTAACAGCCAATTAGAATTCAATGTTGTCGGTGGGGTCAACGCGATTTCCCTACAAAATCTCCTTATATTTCAAATATATTTTAAGGCCCTTCATAATTTACACGGTAATTCGAACTCATCTGCATCCAACGCTTGGCAATTCGAAGTATCAGAGAGAAAAACGACGAAAAGACTGTAAGTACAAGTTCAAACTTGTATCAACGAGCTTATGTTTTTACTTTGCTTATATCGACTATTTGACTCACACTTCTCACGAATTATTTTGTTTAGTTATCATTCAGTTACTATTACTCTTTCGACGATAATTCATATATTTTTTAAAGTCCTTACAGTTTCGAATTAACGAGAGTGGACTGTATCTATATATTTATATATTCACTTATTGTATTATTAAACAATACATAATAAAATAAAACTTCTATTTCCTCTATAAATCAATATAAAAAGCTCAGATTTATTAAGAAACGACACATTTTAAGACAGGTTCTTTGTAGAAGTATGAAAGTGAACGAAGTCGTAGGCGGCGTGTTGTTAATATTCATAAGCTGTACCAACTTGAAACGAAATTTTCAATGTTGATAAAAACTTGTTTATATGTCGAACTTTCATTAGAGAAGAGTAAAAGTAATGTTATTTTATATTTAAAAGCACCGCAGAGGCGTAACATTTGCCTGTAACTACGACGGTTTGTAGGTTCGATTCCCACTCGGAGAAGACAGAATTTCCATTTTCCACGCTCTGGCAACTAGACAAAAGCGTGGCGTAGAGTTCCGCCACTAAACATGCCTCGAAGAAGGAGGAAAGCGGGAAAGGAGCGTTTTGACACTAGGTTCTCATTGTTCTTGCAGTTACCTCTGCCTATTCTGCTATACGCTGGATAAAAGTGTGAACTTATAATAATAAAAATAATATATTTAAAATTAATAACATTTGTAAGAGAATGTTTTCATTTCGTCGTAATTTTAAATCAAGTTACTACAGACACTACCTATAAGAATACAATGTCACTAACTCTAAACTTAATAAATGGAAACCCAATTTGCCAGCATAACCTAATAGAAAAGATCTGAAGTCTCCGGACACGATTATGACGTCCTTAACTAATAATATTTTATATATATTAATATAGAAAATATTTTTAATTGCCGTGTGAAAGACAGCTAGCCACATCCGCACCTCATTTTATAATAAAAATAAAGGATTACTTTTAATTACTAAGAGTTCCGTTAAAAAACACACGCATACACACACAAAATTCAAATTACATATAACACAGTTGATCACTTCACTTGATATAAAGACAGTTTTCTCTCGCCTAAACAAAATTCAATAAAAAATATTATGTACCATATATAAATATAAATTTACTAACATTTCTTATCTCACTTATGTAAGATATCGTAAGGTATCCTATTACTTAAACTATTGAATAGCTAATCATGATTTCAAAGCGCTTTCACTGTATTTTATCAAGAACTTATCGTCACGCGTACATTTACTTACATTTCTACTAATAGTATAAAGCTAAACAATTGTTTGGTTGGAACGTGTCAATTTCGGAAACTACTGGTTTAAATCTTAGGGGCATAGTTAAAGGATATAAAGCATTTAGTTCATGTATAATTTTTGCCAATTTAAAAAAAACATTGAAAGTCCTACTGATTTTCTCGCACCGGTTCTTCTCAGGTCTGAGGCATTAACTTTATCTTACCGGTGGTAAGTTAAATAAATTATGACGTTCAAAAAAAATTTTTTATACGCATTTTATTAACCTATCGAAAGAGGCAATTTTTCGACAAAATGGCTCGTCCATTTTGAATGAACAAATTCTCTGTGTATGCAAATGTCAAAAATCTACTTCTAGTACTCACCGTGAGAAATAATCTGTATTTAAAAGTCCAATTAAATTTAATTAAATGATAAATAAAACACTATAATTAAGAATTTTAATAGATATGATATCCGGCCATAAACAGATGATGTTGACAGAAAATAAAATTAACCACTAAATATATCTATATAAAAACATTATATATTATTTGTGAAAGCTTTTTAATTGCGCACACTTAGAAAGTTACTTTTGAGACCGTTTTGAACATCTCGAAAAGGTGAATTGGTGTAAAATATAGCCGATGCTCGAACTTGAACAGTTCAATTGATAATTGATAAAACAAATTCAACACGTTAGTCAATTTTGAATCTGCTCAAAAACCATTTGGACGCGCTTTTAGTTTCTCAAAAATTCCATCTTTTAATAAAAAACGATTTCAAGTTTTACTATGACTAAAAAGTGTTAAGCTAGTAAAAGGAAGCGCGCGTGCGCGGGGCCACCAAAATATTAGATTTTCTAACACTACAAAATTAAAAATACAATAAAAATCATTTAAAAAAAAAGAGAAAATTGACAAATGGAGTGATAGGTCACTGTCTTTTCACACTACAGATTATAAATGCAAGAGAATTAATAATAGTAAAAAAATACTTAAAGCATATTATTTCCACATAAACTGTAACAATTTTATTTTTACTTTATATTTAAATTTCTTTTAAGTACATTATATTTGTACCGAGCTTATGTTACTAAAATATAAAAACATAAAATTGTAGGGAGAAAAAAGCCCTCTCCTAATTAAGCTCAAGCCAACCATAACACCACGTGCTTTTGAAATCAATCCACAGACCATACTTGTGATAGATATTGAAAGCTCAGTAAATTTAATAAATTTAATATCAGATAGTTTATTAATTTCGTAGAGACTGTTAAAAAAAGTTTAGAGAATTTCATAGAGCTTTGACTACATTTTAACACAAAAAATTTAAAATGTTGTACACACACCAAATGAGGATTTATAATTTAAAACAAAACAAACATATTTTTATTACTGTTCACATTGTCATATATGTCATATATTTATGATATAATATAAAAATTAAATATCCACTATCTAGTAGTACTATAACTCTATGCAATATTCCAATAGAGACGGGTCAACGACCCCGAGCGCGCACTAATGGCTGATGGTTGTGGCGCAAAGCGAAATAAAAAAGCGTTTTATACTTTTCTTTTTTTTTTTTTTCTTTATTGTGTCTATTGATTTATTAAAATTAAAAAGTTCTCCAACCGCAGATTTACCCGTCAAAAATACACTAATTAGTATCTGTGTAGAACAAATACTACTTTTAAGTGAACCGTGATATTTCTTTTTTTTTGGCTTCACGCTTTATCCCGTATATTGCAGGGTAGGCAGAGGGAACTGCAGGAACCATATGAACCTAGTGTTATGACACTCCACTGCTTAGTTCCTGCTTTCTCCGATATTTCTTCACATTTTTTTTTTCAAATATTTTTTTTTTCACTAAAATTAATGCCTCACACCTTCTTCTTCATTTTATTAAGTCACTATGATTTTTTTTAATTACCTATTACGTAGAGAAGTAAGTATCATTAAAATATGATAAAAAGACTACTAATATTGTGAGTTACATTTTTATATGCTTATATCATGTTTTATAACATAAAATATGTCATTTAAGCACTAATTATCGTCTCTGAGTACAAACGTGAAGCGCTTATCACTTCTAGCTTGCGTACAAAAACACACACAGAAACATCCAACGTAAGATGTAAACGAACACTAGCTGGCGCACAAAATTAGAGTCTACATTGAGACTACTTGAAGGCCAAAGGGTATTATTATTTACTCGAAACAGGCTACGCCATTTTAAATTAATATTTTATACATTTTTTTATTCCATCTGTACATAACTATAGCTATAATAAACCATAGAAAATGGTAATTAACTAAGATTTGATTATTTAAATTAATTGTTATGGTAATTCTTTTAATATATCTTAAAGATATATTACATATACGTATAAGTGACAGAATGTAGCAGCTTGTAATTCAACCAGAAATTATAAGGAGTTGTAGGTACATATATATAAAGTTAAATATAGTGGAAAATAATCATATACCTTAATATTTAAGAAATAATCCAAAAAACCGTTGTATATACATATATGCAAGCAACAAATAACAACAAAATATGTGTAACTCAAGTGCTTTTCAAAAGTTCAACTTAAAGCTATTCAGAACGTCCCTCAAAGTTTGTATCATAAATAAACAATTTCTTCTGTCACAGGAAACAAGAAACAGATACATCTTGTCAATTTTTTACAAAGTAACATAATAACAAAATGTTTTAAACAACCTAAACTGTTTAATGAAGTAAGAAGAGAGACAGGCTTACAACTCAATGTCGAATTTGCATCTTATTTTATATATGTCGAGATTACTGCGAACTATGACTTAATGATAATGTATATTATATATATATACTTATATATATTTTTTTAGCTTCACGCTTTATCCCGCACATGGCAGGGAAGGCAGAGGGAACTGCAGGAACTATACGAACCCAGTGTTAAGACACTCCATTGCTTAGTCCCCGTTTTCTCTGTCCCCGGAAAGCGTGGCCTTTTACGAGGCATTGCGTGTTGAGTGGCGCAACGCTCGACTCAACGCCGCGCTTTGCCTAGTTTCCAGAGCGAAGAAAAGGGAAATAGAAAAATCGATCTTCCCCGAGTGGGAATCGAAACCTCAAACCGTCGCGTTTACAGGCAGACGCTTACGCCTTTGCGCCACGACCTCTGTATATTATATACGTCCTCTGTATATTATATACAAATACATAATATATAATAATGTTATTAGTAAAAAATATTTATTTTAACATATATAAGCTTCTTATATCTTCGTTCTATATAGGACCAGACATTTAAACTTAACCATGACAACTGCTGGAACCAGTACTTTTAAGTAATAATAAAGTATAGATATCAAATTTTGTAGAACGTTTTTATATTTCAAGTATAAAGCCTTATCTTTAACTTTAAAAGATTAGGTAAGACGACGTTATCTGAGGTATGTATTGAGAAACGATTTTGTTCCAAATGTACATATATATGTTTACAAAATACGCACGCACAAGAACAGTATGTGATCAAAATTAAGCATTTCTTTAGATATTTATTCCACAGGACCATAAGTAAATTTCCAAAAGAAACCAGAAAGGCCGTCGTGCTACACTGTAAGCGAGAAAGTCGTGGGTTCCATTCTTATAGCGGGATAAACAATTTCCACTTAATATACGGCGGGAAACGAAACTCTTTACCACTATTGCATAAACAGATATATGCAGGATGAAGTGAAGCGTGAAGCGTGTTTACTTTTTAGCACAGTAAAATAATAATAATCAGATAATCACATAAATATAACCTCAATACATATTTTTGTATAAATAATTAAAACCAAACATTTCTTACAAAAAAAATCAATATTTTTTAGCTTCACGCAACGCCGCGCTTTGCCTAGTTTCCAGACCGAAGAAAATGGAAATAGAAAAAAAATCCATCTTCCCCGAGTGGGAACCAAACCCACAAACCGTCGCGTTTACAGGCAGACGCTTACGCTTACTTATAAAACATAAAAATAAAGTTATACGTTTTAATAACGTAACACTCGTACATTATGCAATGCTGTTATCAATCACCCCACGCTGTTATCACGCACATTCTGTCACGCCCAAGGTGTGCCACAATCTCGAAATGTAAATAAACAAAAACAGATAGTTATTTTCAAAAAGCAATATTAGCACGCATTTTCTTTTTTACAACTTTAGTTCGCAAATAAATTTGAAAAATTAGTTTGGACAGGTTAGGTTAGTAAGTGATTATTTTATTACTGAGTGGCACACTGTGTTACAGTCTAAGTAACGCAGCGAATCAACCTGAAATTCAGCATGCAGTATTTTTGAAGAGTGTATATAGGTGCGCAAAGATGGGATTTCCCGAAACTTCAAAAAAAAATAATCGGCATATTCATGACTATCGTGTAGCAGTGAAACAACGACTACAAAAGCTGCAGTTGAGGACTCAATTGTTATCACAGAAAGAAATATCATCACTTCTCCATCCTTCGATAAACGCGGCGTTGAGTTTTTCGACACTAATATACGAATTTAGATACAAAATCAGAAAGCGTAGTGTCTTGACACTAGTTTCTCTTTACCCACCATATAATATAAATAGAAACAATACAGAAACCAACTAGCAAAATTTCATAACTAAATTCGATTATTATAAAAGTTTTAGCCTAGTCGCCATGAAAGTTATTATACATCTCGTAAATATTTACGATCCATCCCACTTTAACTACAGGAAGGATAGTGTGATATCATATATCTTATCAATACTATCATTGCTATCGTGTAGTAAAGACTAACTAAGATTAATGGAAACAAATCATTATATATAAAGGGATAATAAGAAATATATTATTTTTTTGAATAATTTATAATTCATGATATGTATTTCAAGGGATTGTAAGAGAAATTACAAAATGTCTGACTAATTCCCAGTAACATCCAAATTTTTATGAACAAAGTAAACGTTAAAAAAATAAAAAGAAACATTTCACTATACGAGTGCACATCTGGTATTTCTATAACAAACATAAGATAGCATGAACTTTAAAACAAGTTACCTTGAACTTAACAAGATATCCGACTAAAACGACGCAATGAACGAATGGCAAGTCTTATCGTTTTACATAAATTTGTATTGGAATCGATTCATTAAATTTGTTAGTAAAACACATATTCAACCTTGAATTTATTGAAACTATGAGTAGGTTTTGATATAACAATATAATTTAACATAAGATTTTCTTATAATTTTAAGTTAACCTCTTTCCCATATTCCTAGACAAGGAATTAATTTTTACTATATGGAAAGATTTTCTAAGGGAATTGTAGAAAAGCTTTTTTCTGAACTTTAACTCTTACCCATGTATCCAGATAAGAACTTAATAAAAAGAAAACAAAATCTACTATAATTTTATATATTAAATTTATATATATTATAATCTTTAGGAATTTATATCACATTGAATGGCATAGCGCGTAAAGCGCTAAATTAGGCTCATTCTTTATCACGTATGGTAAAATTGTTTACGGGCTTTACAGGCAAGTAATTAAAACTTCCTATATTATTTTTATTTTTAATATATATGAAAATATAAAAAATACAAAAATATAAAAAATCAAGAAGGAACTATATAAGTCAATAATTTTAGGCATTTTAAAGATATTAACATTGTAGTGTTAAAATCTACTGCTAATTTCTTTCCCGGCACGAGTTCGCTAACACACGTAAAATGGCGGTGACTTTGAAACAATTGTTGGGAGAAAGCCAATATTACTGGACGTCCAAGATTCATTGAACTCAAATGATAGATAATTAAGAAATAATAGAAAAGTAGTTTCACTCTTTATTCCGCTTATAACAGGGTAGAGAAGAGGAAACCTAGGGTTTCCACCTTGGCTTAAGCTTAACCTAGAGGGAACCTTAAGACACTCCGTTCCCCACTACCCAATTTCAGGACATTGCGGTGTTGGGTGACGGAACTTAACACCGCGTTAAGAATTATTAATAAACAATACTCTACTAAGAAACTAAAATGAATTAGGCTTTGGACTCTTCAAAGTTAGAGTCAGTCGCATAGTTAAATACCTACAAAAGTACTAAGGATACTAAAGGATATTTAAAGTTTAGGGAAAGAAACAAGCTTCTTGGTTCTGCTCCGATAGTTTGACAAAGTTTCTTGTTATTTCTTCTAAATCTTGCTGACTTTTGGAACAAACTTCTTTGAAAATAAGTTATTTGACATTTCAACTTCAATTTGAACTTGAATTTTGATTTCTTGACAGTAATTTAAGGAGCGTTACACCTATCCCTGATAAATCTTTACAAAGCACATGTGACACGGTATTAAATTTAATACCAATTTAGTTCGCGTGAACTTTGAAATCATATTAACAGACGACCTTTTTCCATTACTCATACTCACAATTCACTATAAAGAAAATCATAAAAATATAAGGAATAAAAAAATGAATTCACATAACCAAATAATAATAATATAGTAATACAAGATTTAAAACAAAAAAAGCCCCTTCGATAATTACAAAGGCTGTACACAGGAAACGGTGTCACAATAACCGTCGCGCTCATACCACGCTGGTAGTACAATGACTGGCGTACATAATAATGAATTTGTACGTAGAAATAATTCAATAACATCATTCGCATTTGGCGAAAGATCGTTAAAAGTTTAATATGACTTAAGTAAATTACTTACGGGGACGGAGAAAATAGGGATTAAGGAACGGAGTGTCTTAACACTAGGTTACTATAGTTCCTGCAGTTCCCTCTGTCTATCCTGCCATGTGCGGGATAAAAGCGTGAAGCAACGTGAGCAAGACAAACCACGGCGTTAAGTTCCACCACTCTAACACGCATTAACTAAGTTACACTAACGTTTAAACAAAATTATGCGGAACTGGTAAGCAGCTTTGAGAGTATTTGACAGATCAAAATTTAGTTTGTAATATAATTACAATACATCTAACCTTAGATACTGTAATGGTACTAAGAAATAATTACTTAAATTTTCTACAGGTATGAAATAAAACATAATATTCCAAAGTTCATATAAACAAAGTAAGAACATAGAAATTCAAGTTATTTCGTCACTTACTTTGATAAAAGCCTTTAAATACAATTAATTCACCTGGATTTTACAATTAACACATAGTGACACTGAAAACAGAAAAAGTACTTAAGAAACCACATAAAAATTTGACCGCAGCGGAATTTGAACCTGCGTCCTTTTGCGAACCGTGCAAGAGCTCTGACCACTGAGCCATGCGTTCTTTACACTGCGTCGAAATTCTAATATGCTTTATACAACTTATTTCGTTGCTAGCCTTTGTATATGTTTATATATACATATTACATACATCCCACTAACACACCCACGACCTTAAAGTTGATCTGAATAGTTTCGTAAATGGCAATCGTCACTTTTAGATTGTTTTACACGTGATATTATATAACCTCTATACTGACATTTAAAGTTAATATGTTTATTCTATTTAATGCCTTAATCTAAGAAACAATTCATTTGAAATGAAAACGGAAATAACATTTTTAAATATATTTAAAGGCTATACAGATTATTTTAAATCACGAGTATTTTCAAAATTATGTATATGTCATATATGTAATGTAATGTTCCAATTAATTCCATTCCATCTGGCCTAGTACTTTGGCACAACCCTATAAAACTAATTGACAAAAATCCCTTAATGTGAGTCACAACGATATAATAAACAACAATTATTTTAAACTAATGTCAAATTAAAAATATTAAATGCATCAAAAAGGCGGAAAGCTGGGAACAGTGGTTCCCTCTGCCTACTCTGCTATGTGCGGGATAAAGTGTGATGATAAAAAAATATCTCAATGGTTATACATTCAGCTATTAACCTCACACATCATGCCATTTACAGGTTTAATCAATCGATTTATATATTCGTTGTATAAAACCGTCGTGGCGCGGAGGCACATCGTGCAGGTTCAGAATCTAATTCCCATTCGGGGGGAAAAGACTATTTTGAATTCCATTGATTTTGTAAATAAATACAGCGCAGTATTGATATCCGCCAACGTACAATGCTTCGAAAGGAGAAAAGTGCCACATATATACTTGCCTGTATATATACTCTAATAATGACACTATTCTTAAAATTTGTTTGATATAACACGAAAATCTCAAGAACAATACGAACGAACTTCGAGTTCTATATGTTTCCTATTTGCCCACGTGAGACTAACCTACGTTAGTATTATCATGTATAGCAAGTAGCTGACCCCTCAGAAATTAGAGTAGGACGAGACACGAGACCCCAGCATTTATTAAATGATATATCATAATCTACATATTTATTACAAAGTAACATTATCTAACGGTCACGCGTAATAATTTTAAAGAACGCTTATAGATATAATTACGTACATACATACATGCCAACAGATTTTTTAAGTAACCAAATCTGAATAGCTTTTTTTAACCAAATTCAAAATTAAAGAAGATTCTTTGTTTGACTATGTAGGTATGTTTTATTAATATTTGTTCCTCATACTTTCGAGGTGGTGCTATGTCACCGTATCACATACGATGATGGAATCCTAGGGAAATCGAGAAAAGTCTTAACACTTTATAGGTATTTCATATAACACAGTTTCTCATAGCTAGTCTAATTATATATAATAAGATAATTGAAAGAACAATTTTTAATTTTTAATAATTTACACTATATTTAATGATATTATAAAACAATTAACTGACCATATTAACGCCATGCTTAACTATCCAAGTATGCACACGTGATAGTCGTAATTAGTAGTGCCGTGTGTAGATTCAAGTCACCTTAGAGGGAATGATTACACTTAATTTATCTCCCTCACTCCAGTGGGCAAGGCAGTGTTAAGTAGCGAACACACCAATGAAATTGCTCAACTCAATGATAATTAAAAATTGAATGTATAACCATTGAGAATATATAGTGCAAATAAATGCATATAAAATATGTAACAAATAATAATGGAGGCAAAAGCAACTTCCTATGCAGGCAAGTAATACATATGAATAAGACACAACCAGACGAGATTGAACCCTGAACCATCACAGAATGTTTTTTTTTTACTTTTGGTCCAAAATATATAAGTATCACTATCTAACTAAAAGTGGTAATTCATAAATATTTATTTAAGAATACAACTAATAGATATTTATAGGACAAATTATCCAACTATTCATACTTAAGGAAAATAAACGTAGCCCATAGAAAAACCAATCTAGTTGCTAATAATAACACGTAATTAAAATTAATTAATTTAAAATAGAAAACTATATATAAGAAAGACAAAGACAAGTATGAAGAGGTTAAGAACAGTGGACGAGGCAAAAGAGGTATGCAGGGACCGCAGCGTTTAGCGCTCTGTTCTCCCTGACTATCCCGTTAGGGATAGAGAGAGAAGATGTATATGTATGTAAGAAAGACAAATCTTAGTGTGTTCCTTTGTACTATTTTTAAAGATATTTTACACAAAAAGCAGTCTGTTTGATAGAATAGATGCTTAGTATATCAAATATTTACATCAAAGAAAGAAGAGTAGAAAGAAGAAAAGTCAAAGTCAAATAATGTTATTTAAAATAAGAAGTTACATGCTTCATTTTTTTAATGTCAAAAATTTTTAATTATTTGACCACCAGTTCCCTAAAGTTAATACCTAAGACCTGAGAAGAACCGGCGCAAGAAACTCAGCAGGGAAGCAAGGAACTAACTCATTTTTTTTCTATTTTGCCAAAAATTTACATTTTAATAATTGTTACTAGTGGCAATGATACTCTTGAAAGAAGAAGAAGAACAAAAAGTTCTGCAAGAAAGAAGCAGAACGCAATGCTATAATTTATCTCATTCCCAGAGTAAAAATGACATAAAATAAATCAGACTCAGTTGCTAATAATAATATAACATTAGAACATCATCTTATCCTCTTAAGGAAAATAATACACTGCCATATTTATATATAATCTCAAAAGATTCCTTTCACACATATTAGCAAGTAAAATTCAAAACATATTCCGACCCTAGTAGAAACCTAAGTATAGAACAAACAAAAACTCTGTTTGAATAACAAAATATTCAGTATTTATGCAAGTGGCACTTTAGAGACTGTCATTTCAAATTAGCATTTGAGTAAACTTTGTTATTGTTTGGGAAACCCACTTCTTTGTATGATATTAGATGTTAAGTAACTAACATATTGTAGTTAGTAAATGTAGTGATAAAACACTCCATTCTCTACTCAAAAATCAAATCAGTATTATTTATTTAAAATTTAGCAAAAAAATTAAATAATTAGAATATAAATAGACTCCCAAGCTAAATTTGGATAATGTCTTCAATAAAAAACGTCACATAGCAACAGAATGAAACTAAAAACAAAGAAAAATGTGAAATCATGTACCATGAAACCCTCATACTTACTAACCTAAAGGTTAATGAAGTAAGTTGTGCCTTCTCTTGTTACGGCATTGCACACATCATTGATTTCCACACTCCGGTGCCTTTGTTGATACATCCCAATTTGCTTATAACTTCATTTATAATCATTTCAGTATATTATATTAATATTCAAAATATAGATATTATCTTTTTACAATTAACTATTTACATATCTACTCTATGTCCCCTTAAAAAAAGAACACAAAGTAAATCTAGCAATATTTTTTATTAATTTATGTTCAGCTATAATTAAAATTTGTTGACAATTTTTATGAATGATAATTATTTAGTATAAAGATATAAATAATTAAAATATGACCATACTTAGTCAAATAATAAGTTAAATTTACTACTAAACTATCAGAAACTGTGCCATAATAGTTTTATTTAATTAAAATAAAACTATTATGGCACAGTTTCTGATAGTTTAGTAGTAAATTTAACTTATTATTTGACTAAGTATGGTCATATTTTAATTGAACTGAAAATTTTTTAACTTTATACTATATTAAATAGTACATGCATACATATATAGTGTAAAGTATGTATGTATAGCTTCATGCTTTACCCACAAATAGCAGGGTAGGCAGAAGGAACTGCAGGAACCATGGGAATGTAATTTTAAGATGCAGCAACCTGCTTTCTGCCTAATTCATTATGTATTGAGAGACAGCAGTCAAAGCTCAGCTTACCAGCTAGCCTAGCTAGTAACCAGAGCGAAGAAGGAAGGAAAAAATCCATATGTCATTATCCAGGATCAATCATATGTCATTATCAGGTTTAGGTCAGATTTAAGACATGGTGTTCTAAATCAAAAATTTTATTGTTTTTTTGTAATTGTGTACAACTTTTTGTACATAATTACCAAAAAAAACTTTAATTATACAAACTTGTACTATGATCTAATATGGTATCTTTACACATTAAAAAAATTGACTAAGCAATGTGTCAGATAATTGTTAGGAAATTCAAATGTATATATTTCTAACCTTTACCTATTATGATTATAAAAACAATTAAAACAAGGCATTGACCTTACGATAGGGTATGATTAGTTTATTACTAAATATTTTTTAATGTATTCAATTAACACAATATTCTTATCAATGATTCATTGTTTGTTTACAAGTGTATATCATGTTTATATGGCATAGAACTTTTAATATTTTTTTAATAAAATATCCACAGTTTTAAATAATGCAATTAATTTAGAAATATAGTATATACAATAAATGTATTTAGTCTAGTTTTTGACATAATGAGAAAACTGAATTTCTAAATCACTTAAAAAAAGGTAATAATCTATGTGAGTTGAAAAATTAACACGCCACGGAGTAAGGTCAAGAACATAAAATACGTGAGACTTCCTGGTTTTTTGTGAAAATCGTTTTCGATAGAACTAGTTTAGATAGTATCTATAGTAACAAGACTCGTTAATACTCGCTAATAATATATTTATAAAAAATAAATATGGTAAATATGGTAAAGTATAAAAATTATTATATTAATATCAGTATAACAATTAAAATCGAGCGCGTAATTTACTTTTCTAACCTTATAAGTTTCTAACATGTGAAACATGTTTAATTGTTGCATTTGGGTTATTATACATATATCGTCATTATATATTACAAGATAAGGTTTTTAAAATAATCGTAATGAAATCTAATAGGCGTAGAAATAACAAAAAAATAAATTGAAAGAATGGCGGGCGGCATAACATGGCGCGGCGAGCTCAATCACTCTAATTAGGATAAAATAATGTACTTACGTTTATTTAATATATAATCCACACTGAAATAATAAACACACTGAACTATCACTGAAATATTCGGCGTATTATCAAATAATACAAATATTTAAGTTGAAAGCGTCGTTGCTGTTCATTTCTCTGCGGCACAAACGAAATTTTAGTAAAGTTGCCATGTTAAAATTTTAAATGTTTAAAAGAGCGTATTAAAAAAATTAAATATATTTATCATCCTTAATTATATATTTTATAATTTTTTTAAATACATAAATAGTTTTAAGTTTAATAAATGTATGTGAAAAGCCTTAGATAATATTTTAGAAGATAATTTTAATATTAATAATAGTAGTTAATAACATATTATATTATCAGTTATTATTTATAATTGTAACAGCATAATATTAATTTTGAATTTATCATAATTACCGAAAACAAATCATATATGGTAAGAAGTACATTTTAGAAATGTTATTTATTCAAAAAACATATTTTGATGTCAATGTCAAAATAAAGAATTCACATTTATTGTCAAAATACCATGTGGGCATTATTGCGAGAGGTGCTTTATAAAAAATAAATTTGAGTATAAAAAGAAGTTAAGAATGGACTATGTTGTGGGCAGCGTTGCTGCTTTATTAACAGGTAATGTGACGCCAAATCGTCCTAAAAAATTAAAAAAAGCCCTTACACCTATAAAACATCAGCCATCACCCAACGTGACACCTAAAAGTGAATTTGTAGAAGATAGATCTATATTTATGTCACCTACAACGCAAAAAAAGAAAGCCATAGTCAAGAAATCTCCCAAAAGAATCTTCCAAAACACAGATTTGGACGTGACCAGTGAAGAAACCGGCGATTCAAAAGTTAACAGTCCTAAGGCTGTTAAAGTTAAAAAACATCTTAAAGATGAATTGGATGGAGCAGTTCCGACTACAGATGAAGTTTTATTAAGCCCTAAGTCACCAAAATCAAATAATACAATAAATGATTCTCCACACAAGAAAAAGAAATCGAAAGACCAAATTGAAAGTAATACCGTTTCCAACGTAAGTGGAAACACTCCTAAAAAGAAGAAAAAGAATCGTAATTCGATTATAGAAAGCGACAACTTAGCTACAGAAAATTCTAACATGCAGGAAATAGAGATAGAGGCTGAAAAAGAAAACATTACAACTAATCTAGACACTCAAAATGCAACTCCTAAAAAGAAAAAGAAAAGATCTAAATCAGTTGCAGATGTAGAAGTTGAACAGGAACCTGATGAGTTAAATGAGGCACCTGAAATAAATGATGAAAGTGTTAAGCAGAAGAAAAAGAAAAAGAAGAAGGAACTTAAAAATGAATTACCAATAGAAAATCCACCAACACCTGATGATGAAAATATTAAAAGTATAAAAAAGAAAAACAAAAAGAAGAAAAAGTCTCAAACTGAATTAGAATCAAGTGACAATGTTGAAATTAATCCAAATGCAGTGACAAACAAAGATACTGACTCCGAACATGAGTCTGACAATGAAATGGAATCAGAAAATGATGAAATTAACAAAAAAGCTTTAGATTCTGGTCCAGCAGAAGAAAGTTCAGATGAAGAAGAAGAGAAGCCTAAGGCTGAAAAAGCACCTAATAAAGAAGAAACAGTAGCTACTGAAGACGAAGTAAAAAGAACAATTTTTGTTGGCAATGTACCTTTTAGTGGCAAATGCAAGAAAGAAATTAAGAAGATTTTTAGTCAGTATGGACAAATAGAAACTGTGAGGTAAAATAATATTGATTGATTATTAGATTAAAATAAGTACTAAAATCTTTGATGTAATAATATTTAAACTATATGACAAATATAGTTGGCTAAATTTGAATATGGAATGTTGTGCTTTCTTATGAAAAGGCATTTCTTTACAACACATTATGTTATCCTCAGAATCCGCACAGTTCCAGTAAAAGACGCAAGGGTGACTCCAAAAATGGCAGTCATTAAAAATGAATTACATCCAGATAGGAGTACAGTAAATGTTTATGTCAAGTTTGCCGATGCAGATTCAGTGGAGAAGGTATTTTTTAAAAATTATGGCAATTCCAAATATTATATGATATTATTATGATGCAGGGTCAGACTGTTAACACCTTCACCACTTATATTACTTTATAAACCTTTAAAAACTGAGACCTGATAGAAGTGAATTGATATTAAGTTGTCTTTGCCCACTCTATCTCAGTATATTTAGCTTCAAATATTAATTCCTCTTTATCTTTTTAGGCTCTCAAAGCAAATAATACAGTTTTAAAAGACCACCACCTAAGAGTGTCTCGTAGTGACTCAACAGGAGCGGCACATGATCCCAAATGCTCAATATTTGTGGGAAATATGCCTTTTGCCATAGAAGATGAAATACTGAGAAGTAAATTTGAGAAATGTGGAGAGATAGAGTCAGTCAGGATTATAAGGGACAAGAAGACTAATGCTGGGAAAGGTATAATTTTTTTATTTGTTATGTTTAAGTAAAATGAGGTATTATATATTAATATTTAGATCATTGTCTTGCAGTGGGAGTGTCATACTATAAACACAATAGTAGTGATTTCAATTCGTAAATTTATTCTTGGTTTAATGTCATTGTTTTTATCCTTGTTTATGTAGAATATTCCCATTTTGGGTGGAAATTGAAAAACGGAGCATTTAGGACTAGGTTTTCCTACTTTGAAATGTGTTGAATAGTGTGAAGCTGTAGAATATTAATGTCAAATGATTTTAAGTTTAATGAAACAATTTTTTTTATTAAAGTAGTGAAACCTACTTTTTCTTTTATATCAACATACATTGAGTATATATATAGTAAATATTGAGTGTGTAATAATATTAAAGAGAATACATTTATTTATTTATTTATTTATTTAGCCCTTTAAGCTGGGTGAGAGATTTGGTTTACACTGTTGAGTTTGTGATTGTAGTCGTGTTACAGGATGTCTCGCAACTCAGTGTGCCGGTTGGCAAAGGCCTCCTCCAGTAGTTTCCATTGTTTGCGGTCTTGAGCAACTCTTCTCCATTTGGATCCCGCAGTGAGTTTAAGCTCGTCCTCCCAGCGCATTTGTTGCCTTCCTCGGCGTCTTTTGCCATCTCTAGGGTACCATTGTGTTATAATTTGGCTCCACTTTTCCTGCCTAGATCTCAGCATATGGCCAGTCCATCTCCATTTTTGAAGGTCTATCCTTTCCAAGATGTCGGTTAATTTAGTTTTAGTTCTTAAGTCGACATTGCTAATTCTGTCTTGCCTTCTTACTCCTGTCATGCTCCGCTCCATGGCTCTCTGGCATTTTTCTAACTTGTCTCTATGGTGTTTGGTTAGAGACCATGTTTCGCAGCCGTAGGAGATGCATGGAAGAATACATGTGTTGAAGACCTTTCTTTTAGTTGACATGCTATGGACTTTAGACTTGACTATTTCCTTCAGGGACCAATATCTCCTCCACCCACTGGCAATCCTCTTGTTTATTTCTTTTGTTGTTTGGTTTATAGGAGATATGATCTGTCCCAAATAACAATACTCGTCAACATATTCAAGTTGCTGTTCCTCAACATCAATGGGTTCCATTTTTGAGTTGGTCATCAGCTTCGTCTTTGTTATGTTCATTTTTAGACCCACTTTTGCACTTTCCGTGTTTAGAGTTCGTATCATCTCCTGAAGCTTCTTTGGAGATTCTTCGAGCAGAACTAGGTCGTCCGCAAATCTGAGGTGATTTAACTTTCTCCCGTCTATATTAAGGCCTAGATGTTCCCAGTCCAGATTACGGAAGACATTCTCCAGAACTGCTGAGAATAGCTTCGGCGACAGTGGGTCTCCTTGTCTGACAGCTCGCTGGATTTGGAATTCTTTGCCCAGTGCTTCCAGTTGGATTTTAGCTTTAGTGTTTGCATATATAGATTTTATAAGATTAGTATATAGTTCTGGTATGCCTTGCCTATGTAAACTTTCCCATATTGACTTGTGGCTGATGCAGTCAAACGCCTTTGCATAGTCTATGAAGGCTACATAAAGTGTCTTATTGAACTCGCTATACCTCTCCATTATCTGTTTCAGCGTGTGTATATGGTCTATTGTTGAAAAGTTTCGTCTGAAGCCAGCCTGTTCCATTGGTTGGTTTTCGTCTAGTCTTGCTGTTATTCTTCCCAAGATGATCTTTGCAAATATTTTATAAACGTTTGATAGTAGACTGATCGGTCGGTAGTTACCGATGTCATCTCTTGCGCCTTTTTTGTGTAGTAGAATTATGTATGATATTTCCCATTGTGCTGGTATATATCCGCTTCTCAGAATTTGGTTGAACATCTTCGTAAGTATTGGGACTAGTTCATTAATAGTTCCCCGCAACATCTCGTTTGGTATTTTGTCCGGTCCAGGTGCCTTTTCCATTTTTTGACTTTTGATAGCATTTTCCATTTCGCTCTGCAAAAACTCAGGTTCAGGTTGCCCCTCTGGCTGGTAGACTGTAGATCCATTCCTGCATGGTTGTATACGTGAATAGCTTTGTGTATCTTTGTTTGAATATAAGTCTTTGTAGAATTCTGTGGCTATTTCTTGTATTTTTCCCCTGTTCGTGGTAGGATTATTCTTTCCTTTTCTTTGTAGTTTGGGTATCCACTCTTTTCCTGTTTCTTTAAGGTCTTTCAGGGCTTTCCTTACACCGCCTGTTCTCAATATTTCCTTTTCTAGCACTTCTCTTCTATTATTTTACGATCTTTCCTCATATGTGTTCTGATTTGTTTGCTGATCTCTGTAATTGTTTTTATGTTCTCTTTGTTTTTTCCCTGAGCGAGTATAGCTTTCCTGCGGTCTATAAGTTGGATAGTCTCTTCACTGAGCACATATTTACTTTTGCATTTGTTGGAATTGCTAGTAGTAGTGAGTAGTTTTTCCAGGTTTTTATAGTTAGCTTTGATGTCGCTTTCCTTTTCGTATGTCATTTCTTTTAGTTTTACTATTAACGTTTGTCCGACTTCTCTAAAACTCTCGACGGTGATGTTGCCTGGAGTGTGAGAGGTAACGTTCTTTCTTGCTTTTTTTGGTGGTGCTAGCCGAATTGAACTTCTGACCATTCGGTGATCTGTATTGAAGTTAAGTTTTGAGATTACACTTGCATCAGTAAACGCCTTGGGAAAATTGCTTATGATATAGTCTATCTCATTCTTGTAACTACCATCAGGTGACATCCAGGTCCATTTTTTCTTTGAAGGTTTTTTAAACATACTGTTCAGAAGAGTTAAATTGTGCTCAAGCAAGAATTCAACCAGTAGTTGGCCATTGGGGCTTCTTTTCCCATAGCCATATCTTCCCAATACATATTCCTCGTTGTTTTGCTTCTCTCCAATTTGAGCGTTAAAATCGCCCATCAATATAATATGGTTGTTTGCGAAATCTCTGATGACTTTTGCCAGTTCAGCATAAAATATATTGATCTCTGATTCTGCAGCTTTCTCAGTTGGTGCATAAGCTTGTATAATAGTCCAAGTTTTCGTGTAGTTAGGAAACTTAATGTTGAGCACTGCTATTCTGTCAGAGATCCCGAAGATGTTCTGTATTTGTTTCTTCAGAGTAGACTTTATGAGGAACCCAACTCCTCTTTGTCCACCTTTTTCTCCTTTGCTGAATAATATATAATCTTGGTATTCGTATATTGTTTCACCTTCTCTTCTCATTTCACAAATTCCGAGTATGTCCCACTTTAAATCTTGGATGGCCATGTTCAGTTCTGCCAGGGTATCTTGGGTTCTTAAGGTTCTGGTGTTTAATGTTGCTATATTCATTTTGCTTGTTTTTCTGCTAATTTTTACTGGAGGGTTATGGTCTTGTACTCCCGCGGGGACCAGCCGTATTGGGAGATTTTTATGTAGTGTTGGTTGTTTATTAATTAGAGTAAGTTGTTTGTTTCGGTTCCGGGGATCAATGTTAGAATCTAGTTTTTTGGATTTTCTGATAGTGACGAGGATCTTCCTCTCTCAATGTAGTTAAGTATGCCGGGTTTCAAAATTTCTTTTGTTATAGGTTGTTGCTTGTTACTTTTCTTTTGGGTTGCTAGCTTCGGTGAAACAGATTCCTCTCTTTTCCTTTTATCGCGGTTTTTGTCTTGTTGCGAAGGTGTTTTTATGATTATTTTGTTGTATTTCAGAAATGCTATCTTTCCTTTCTTTCTTTCTTCGTCAACTAGGGACTGTAATTGTTTGCGTTGTTCGAGGATTTCTTTGGAGAAATCTTCTTTGATGTAGGTACCTGTTGGCAGGCCAGCCTTGTTTTTCATTATGGTATGTTTTTTCCATAAGGTTGTAAGGGAGACTACCACCGGTCGATTTTTGTTGTTGGTAGGTCGCCCGATTCTGTAGACATTATTTATTTCCTGGCTATTTATTTGTACGCCTGCATCTATTATCAGCTCTTTTATGTAGTCCACTAGCTCACATTCCGTTTTCCCATTTTCTTCAATTCCAAAAAAGATCAGGTTATTTTTACGCTTTTCGTTATCTATATTAGTTAGTTTCTGTTCCAAATTCGTTACTTTAGTTTTAAGCACATGATTTTCCTCTGTTAACGTTTTAATTTTCTCGTCCAATGCTTCCATGACGCTTTTAGTAACTGATGCTGTAATAGCTAATGTTTGTTGGTTCAGCTTTTCTTCGAGTTTCGATAGTAGTATATCCATGTTTTTATCCATATTTGTGAGTTTCGTTTTGTTTTTAATGTTTCAGTTTTTATATTTTGTTTTGTTGGTTTTATTTAGATTTTTATTATTCACTTTTAATTTATTTTTTACTCTGGTATGTTTATTTTTGGTAGTTTTTTTTTTTTTTTTTTTTTTTTTTTTTTTTTTTTTTTTTTTTTTTTTTCTTGTGCTGGCAACTCTTCAACTGTCACTGTCAGTGACTTTGACGTTGGTTGTTTTGATGGAAATGAAATGCACTTTTTAGGTTATTTTTGTCGGTTTTGGTTTACACTATTTTCGCGAACTGTTTTATTTGCACTTAATTTATGCCACTGATTGGACCTTTTTAGTTGTTTGGTAGATCCGTGTTGTGTTTTTGTTTAAAATATGTGATTTTGCACTTCAAAATAATTATTTTCGCGGAGAGCACTTAACGCACGTATTGTCAAGATAGCCGCCGGAACCGGAACTGAAAAGAGAATACATAATGAACATTAAACCTATATATAAATATTAAACATTTATTCCAGGTTTTGGCTATGTCAATTTCAAATCTAAAGATGGTGTTGAACTAGCATTGGCACTTACCGAAGAAGATCTTACCATAAAGAATAGAATAATGAGAGTGAAGAGATGCACACAAGTAGCTCAAAGGAAAGTATTTAAACCAGATAATAGACAAAATCAGAGGCCAGTTCAAAGTCAGAGTAACTTTGGTGGAAGGCGGCAGGATGTTAGTAATCAGAGAAATAAGTTTAATAGAAATGATGATAAAACAGATGGAGCTTACAGACGAGTTATGAATAAGAGGAAGAATCAGGTATTAATTTTTAAATTAGTAATTTATACTATACTTATAGAACTAAAAATAAACAAGACCTTTTAAATTGTGGATTATAAAAATACTTCAACAAAACCTATTATAAGTTCCTATATTTGTATATAAAAAGGACCGTCGTGGCGCAGAGGCGTAGCATCTGCCTGTAAAGCCGACGGTTTGTGGGTTCGATTCCCGCTCGGGGAAGATGGATTTTTTCATTTCCATTTTCTGCTTTGTCTATTTATGTTAAAATATTTACTCTTAATTTTTTTTAATTTATTAAAGTTTTATCACTTTTAAAGTGTTAATCCACACTCAGGATACAAAAAATACATAAAGAAACATAAAAATTCACGCGGGTGCGGGTTTAAATCCCGTTGCGTTAAAATTTTTATGTTCTTTTTTATTGAAGTTTTTATATATTTAATTGTAATAATATTTTTACTAACAGGACGGCAGCGAGGGACCTCCAAACAAACGTCAGAACTTGAACCAACCACACAAAGAGAAGAAACCGAGGAAGGAGTTTGTCGGTATGACGGGGGAGAAGAAGAAGGTAGCTATCTACATTCTTATCTATGTGTTTATTATATATAATATTTGTTTATTGAAACTGATAAAAAGGTTAAAACTACTTCATAAAAATAAAACCAAGTCTACTCTACTAAAAAATATTTTTTTATTATTTTTTTATTATAAATTGTGTTTAGTTGGTTAAAGCAAGGAGAGGGTGGCGTGTAAAAGTAAAATATTTCAATTATAAGAAAAAACTATTACCAATAAAATCTACTAACTTTAAATAATGTTTAAATTTTACAAACACAGATATATAACAATAACTATATGTAAAAATATATACAACAAAAACTTTTTAATTTTATGCTATATATAGTTTTATATACGAAAAGAAAGAAAGTCACTCCGGCTTCAGCTGTCTGCTGAGTTTCGTGATGATGCAAATTGGTTGGCGGAAATAAACCTCGCGTCTTGTCTTATGAAAGTAATTCATTTGAAAGTAGGAATCGAACCCTGAACTATAGTATATACTAACACGACGGACTAATTAAGTATTTTCTTATGTATATTTTTTAATTTACAGAAACACAAGTTCAACAAGGGTCAAAAGAAGAAGAAAGTGTTGAGTGAAATTCTCACTAAGAAGTGATTTCATACATCTTACATGTGTTGTAAACTATTTTTAGGATCAATATTTTATCATAATAAAGCTGTTAATTTGAATTTTGAACTGTGTTTTATTTTTTGAACTATCTTTTAGTTTAGTCAAACTACATATAAAAATACTGGTCAGATAGAAAGAGATGATATATTATCTATATTTTTGTGGACTCGTTGACGCGTGACGTAAGCGTTGCCATAGCAACGTGAAACTCCCGCCATACAGAAGTGTAAATTGTTATACAGACGGCAGCTTAAGGTTTTATTTGTTCATTTAATGTACTTCATAAGTATTTTTGTTGAAAAATATTAGCAATGTGGACTATTTTGCAAATAAATTATTAGTATAGCAAATTTCACACAGAAACTTCTGAGTCTGCGCAATTTTCGTTACAAGGTGTACAAAGGTTTGTTTTACATATTAGTATATAGATAAAAATTAGCTTTCCTTTAATTTTTAGTTCACATGATGTTGATGTGTTTTTTTGATGCTTTGGTCTTTGCCTATTGAACTAGTTACCGATTTTTAAAAATATTCTCATCTCTCTCTTATTCTTATCTTTTTAATATTCTTTGATCATTTTGCGTACCAAAATTACAATCAAAAAAATATACATCACGTTGAGCTCCTTTTTCATCAAACACTGGATTTAATACTAATATTAAGTTCCTTAACATTAAACAGTATACAGATAATATAAAGATAGAAATAAAACAAATAACACTATTTGGTAGAATTTTATTATAATTGTCATTACAAAAATGTCAATGTTAGCAAAAATAATCACAGTCTGACACTTAGTTGTATTACATCGAAGACTCACTGCCCTTACACTATTTACAACTAGGTAACTAAATACTACTACACCGTATTGAAGAATAAATATATAACTGTCGATTGCGATTGAGCACCTCGTAGACCTCGTAGCGTACGGAGACGGACATAAATAAACATATACGTAGAGAGGACGGGACGGAAACGGAAACGGAAGACACACTCACGACAGAGACTTACGACTAATTACAACATATTACATAGTTTAATATGAAACACACGACGCTGCACGTCTCGCAATGGTAACTACAGTCCGCTGCAACGCTGACACTGACACTGACAGTGACATTGGAAGTGACACTTACAGTGACACTGACAGTGACAGGCAGCGCTGCCAACTCTACGTCCTTGTATAAAGATTTACGTATTCTAAACCTATCCAGCACACCTACGAATTTATTTATACATACAACAGAATGTACGCATTTTCTATATTTCTATTAAAAATATAATGATTTGTAAAGTATTTTGGGTCAAGGCATATTAATTTAAATTTTACAACATTTTCACGAAAAAAATAAAAAAGAACCGTAAGACCATTCGTTAGATCACTCCAGGTCATCAGTAGCACTAGTCAATTAAAAAAGCGAAATTGAACCACTTTTGGAGAATCACCATTCGAGCTACTCCTCGAGCGGTCAACGAGACCAAACGATGACCAAAATACTCGTCTAAACGCGCGTGAAGTTTCTCGGAGACTAGCCGCGCTTGAAGCGCAGGATGGCGAGCGTGAGCGCCAGGAAGACGGCGATCCAGGCCAGCGTGGCCACGAAGCCGAGGTACACGTCGGGCTCCGCCAGCGGCCAGCCGCGCGTTAGCACCGCGCGCAGGGCTCCCGTGGCCAGCGTCAGCGGCAGGCACAGCGACACGCCGCGCAGCGCCCACGGCATGCCCTCGATGGGCCAGATGACGCCGCTCAGCAGCAGCGTCGGGTAGAAGGAGCCGAGCGCCAGCTGGATGGCGTTCCTCTCCAGCTCGCACGCGGCCGAGATCACGAACCCGAAGCACATCCCGCAGAGGCCCTGCAGCAGCGTCAGCATCACCACGTACGCGATGTTCCCGTTGCACTTGACTCCGAACACGAGGATCATGAAGAGCAGTACGAGCGCGGTCTGCCCGACCATCACCACGAACTGGGTGACGACGTGCGAGAACAGGATCTCGCCGGGGGACACGCCGGCCACCCACGAGCGGTCCAGCAGCCCCTCCATGCGCTCCACGATGAGGGCGGACGAGGTCAGCGCGACCGCGAGGAAGAACACGATGCTGTAGAGTTAAATTTCAATTAAAAAAATATATATATTTTCATTTCTGTTCCACCAGAAAAGCCACGGTATTCAGTTTCACGAAACAACATGCAATGCTTCCTTTTAACTACCCTGTCTATATGAGTAAAAGTCTGCAGTTGCTTTGTATAATCACCGAAAGTTTGTAATTATCTAAAAATAATACCACTATAATCGACTGTATACCACAATAATCATTAAGTATACCAGTACGAGGTGTGTTCAAGAAGCCTTACCGCGAATTTTATTTCAATTAATTTTTCGCGAATTTCATTTTGTATTTCACACAATGTTTGATACAGGTTCATTGTTCCATTTTTTTAATAGGTAAAAATCTAAGACGAACTAAAACATGTGCAAGAAAAGCGGCTGTCAACAGTTAACGAACTTGTCAGCAGAAGTGAGAACGATTTACCAACATAACAGTACAAGAAATCGAAATTCAAATATAACTTTTTAAACATGATAATGTAATTAAAAAACAATCGAAATTCGAAATTAAAAAAATCTAAATTCTAATATATTTACGTAGGTATATTAAGACAATATAATAAGAAAATCGAAGAAATTCGAAGTTCAAAAAAATCTAAATTGGAATACACGTAATATTAAAATATCGAATATACGTATGAAATATCGAATACGCGAAAATTTCAAATTTGCAATACTTTTTGAACACATCTCGTATAATAATTTGTTTTTATGTCCTCATTCTTTATCCCGCACATGGCAAGGGAGGCAAAGAGAACTGCAGGAACCATAGGAACCTAGTGTTAAGAGGCTCCGTTTCTTAGCCCTTGCTTTCTCCGTCCCTGCTTTGCATTGCGTTTTGAGTGGCGGAACTTAACGCCGCGATTTGCCTAATTTCCAGTGCGAAGAACATGGAAATAGAAAAATCTATCTTCATCTGATGGGAATCGAACCCACAAACCGTCGCGTTTACAGGAAGTAGCATCTTCCTGCGCCTCTGCGCCACGACGTTCGTATAATCATAACAGTGGTTTACAATATATCTGTAAGACACTCACGTAAGTATAACTCCTGGCGCTACGAAGTCGGTGAACGAGGGGTTGCTGTCTCCGTAGATGGGGTCCTGGAAGTCGATGGGGATGTCTCCCACTTTGGGGTTGTAGTGGCACGTGGAGAGGAGGTCCTGGAATGTTGGATATTTGTTATTTTTTTGTTTTTTTTTTTATATTTGTGTAATGGCAGAAGCTAAGTTAATTAAATGAATAACATTGTATAGAATGACACTTATTCTTATAGAATTATTATTATTTTAAAATTGTTGAAATTTTATAGATGTAATATAATATACAAAATGTACTTCTTTATTCACTTTACATTTTTTTATTTTCTTTTTGTCCAAATTCCTACTATAACAATATTCTTAACGCAAACCAATTTATTATACACTCACACACACACACCACCCACACACACACATACACATACTCACACACACAAACATATAGCTAGTTTACCTTAGCAAAGTCTCGATACGAGAACTGTATATCTCTGTTCAACATGAGCCCGATCTGCTGGTTGGACATGTCGAGCCACACCTGCACTTCTGATGAAGATATGGTCTCGTTGTCGGCCGTGTCCGCTGTAAATGTAAGGAGAAGTCGTTTTAGAATTATATTAGGATGTTGAATTACAGAGCGAAAAAAAAACTTGGTAACTAACAAAATAATAGTAATGCACAATTTTTACGGTAAAGATTTTTTACGTAGTTTACGTGAGATGTATATAGAGAGACACAAGTAACGGGATTATTTGTCGGATTGTGGTTAAGTCGTGCCCACCTTAGAATTATCCGGTGCCCACCCCAGAATGGTCATTATTAAAAATATAAACGATATTAAATTTAAGTAGACTAAGTTTAAATAAAATTTAAAACACAATTGGTACGGTAAAGATTTTTTAGATTAAGAAGTTTACTACTTCACAAAATAGCAAAAATATAAGAGGACGAAACGTAAATAAATTCAAAAGATACACATCAACATACAATAAACATTATTTAGACGGAGTTTACGTCAGAAGTCTAAGAAGTTTGCTACATTATTAAAAATTTAAAACGAAACACCATAATTAAAGAGAAGAAGAAGGGAAAGAAACGAAATTAAATACAAGTAAAGTATAAAACAAATAATTTGAACGATAAACATTTCTTGTCTAAGAAAAGTTGTCGTCTAATTTACGCTTGAAGTCTACTCACCAAGCGCAAGTCTCGCCACCAGCGAGTCCGTGTAGTTGTCGTTGAAGTAGACGGCGCCCCAGGCGTCGCCGCGCCGCACGGCCGCCAGCGCGTCCGGCACTGATGCGTAGTACTCCTTCACCGTGGACTTGTTGTTGAAGTGCGCGAGGTAGCGGCACGACAGGTTGCGCATCGAGCACGACGCGTTGTACGGACAGTTGCCGTCCACTATCGTCACGTCGTCGTTCACGATCGCCTGTGGACAAGTGAGTGATGGTAACGGTAACGGTGACAGGTGCGGTTGTGTTGGTAACAAGAGTGGTTGCGTTGGTGACGCGTGATTGTGACGGTAACTAAAGTGTTTTGGCGCTTTAGTTCACAATATATGTATAGTAATAGAATATTACCGTGTAAAGTATTTTATACTTAACATAGTAATATTACTTTGTTGATGAATAATTACAATTTTTTAATATAATAGCTATTAAAGAAGTTAATATTATTTATTTTTTAAACTGCAGTTTATATTTATTTTAAAGTAAAATCAATATTTAAATAGAGAAAGGGGTGAAATGTACTCTATATTTATATATAGCAAAATTATTTTTATTATTCTGAAATGTTAATCCAGACTGAGGATATAAAAACATCTAAAGAAAACACACGCATTGTGTTAAATTCATAGGTTTTCTTTAAATATTTTTATAATATACCAAAACTATTTATTTGTGCTAAACCACATCGATTTTCTATAATATGTATGAACGTCTATTAGAAAAATCTCCAAAACTTACCAATCTCAGTCCACTAGGGTCTCTGCCAATGGCAAGACAAAACAGTATGACCTGCATCACAGGAAGTGCGAAGATGAACAGCATCACGCCGATGTTCCTCCACATCCTCAGGATGTTCTTTTGTAAGAGAGCCTTGATCTTGCCTCGAGATGTTAGCTGCAGGTGTTTACGATATATTTCATATTATTATTATATAGAAAAGAGAGTTTAGTGTTGACACTCTCTGTCAAAGTCAATAATTTTTAAATTGAGAATATAAGATTATATATTTTTTGAACGTCAAGAACATTGTCATCGATGAACTAAAGTTAGTGCCTCAGACCAGAGAAGAACCTGAGAAGAATCGCAAGAAATTCCTTTTTTTCCTTTATTTTTTGTGATTATAACAAGTTAAGTTTCTTTCGCCATTTCTTCTCCTCCATGACAAAGCACCTTTCCGAAATGGTAGTACATAAAAATTGACGTGTATCCGTGATACCTATATGAATAAATAATTTTTGATTTTGATTTTACAATGGGTCATAAAAATAATACCTCTGAAACTTTGACTTATACAAATATATACATATACAAATATATATGTATATATTATAATCATGTAAATAATCTCACGTTAAAACAACAGCTTCCGCAATCTTCGCACTCAGATTTCACAGCTTCAGTCATTTTGCCAGGGAGCTGAAAAAAAAAATAAAAACTTTATATAAATAAATAAACTTTATTATAGATTAAAAACAAACAGTGACAAATGACAGATTTCTTACGTATATATAAATAAGGAACTGACATTACAGTTATTTTTTATTTAAGTGGCATTTAAAATTCAATGTCGATATTAAAAATAATAGTTACTGTATGTAACTATTATTTTATTAAATAATAATTATTAATGATTATGTACATAATTTTATAAAATTGTAATGTATATATAAGAATCTTTTGAGAGATAGTCTTTCTATACAAAGTCAAATAATTAACAATAAAGCAACAAGCGCCTAAAAAAATGTTGTATTTAGATTTCTGTGAATAACTATTTTTAATAATATTTTAATAATATAATATTATATAAATTAATAACCTGTATATATTTTTTAAAGTTTTTTTAATAATCTGTAACTTTTTCTTAATAATCTGTATACATTTTTTCAACTTTGTTTTTAATAATCTGTAATATTTTCTGAACTCACATCGCCATTAGAGCCGGCAGCGTGTTCCACTATAAGCACTTCCTTGCTCTGATGGAAGTTCAGACCAACCACCTGGTTGTCTTCCGCCGCGTACGGCGCTTCCTCACGCTTGGACATCTTGTTGAGCCCTAGGCCTCCGCCTGATACGTTTAGTTCTACTACTTGATTGGTTTGACCTGGTAAAAAAAGATAAATATAAATAAATACGTAATTTTGAACGTTTTACAATGTTTTTGTGTACTTTTTTATGTATATATTCACACTTTATACCGCACAAGGCAGGGTAAGCAGAGGGACGTGCTGGAACCATAGGACCCTACTGTCAATACACTCCGATGCTTAGTCCTTAGTTATTTCAAGAATTGGATGTTGAGTGGAGGATTTCAATATAATTTTATTTACCTAAGGGGGAAATAATGACAATAAAGAAGAAAGAAGAATGAGAAGAAAACTGCTTAGCATTCTATGGATTCACTGTGCGGATGCCGGGCCCATCGCGTTGTAGGAAGAGGAGCTCCGAGCAGCGCTTGGGACTTGGGACCCAAGTGTAGGTTTAAAGGGGCCCCTTTAAAATGCATTAACGTTCACCTTCACTGTCCGAGCTCCTCCCACTACCGACACCAAATTTTAAACGATTCTACCAAAGCCGCCTTTGAAGTGCGTTCTAGAAATGAATACAAAAATATTAAAATGTAGTATTTAAAAAGTAACTTCACTTTAACAAAAATAAGTAAAATTTTACATTTATTTACGTCAGAATTAAACAGTAAAATTACGTAAATATATAGTTGAGACTATAAATTATTCTACGTAATTCCCTCGCTTCCCTCACAAGTCGCATACAAGTTTAACAATTTCCTAAAACTGCACTTGACGTCATCGTGACGCACTTAAATCTCGTATTTATGAACTATTTTTAACCGGCATATTTCCCGCTTCTTCAACTATTTATATTATTTTTATTATAAAGTAAATATTTTATGTTTGGTTTTCATACTTTTTACTTTTTTTTAGCTTCACGCTTCATCCCGCAGCTATAGCAGCAGGGTAGGCAGAGGGAACTGCAGCAACCATAGAAACCGAATGTTAAGACACTCCGTCCTCTGCATCTTTTCGAGGCATAACGTATTGAGTGGCGGAACTCAACGCCACACTGTCTAGGTGCCAGGGCGAAGAAAATGGAAATGAAATATCCATCTTCTCCGAGAAGGAATCGAACGCACAAAGGGTTCTTTTGATTTGTAATTAATAAAAATTTACATAACTGTCCCATACGTTTTACTTATTTTTGACATTTGTTACTTTTTAGAGAATAATTTATAATTATGCCTCTAATGTAAAAATTATAGTCCTTCTATTCCTATAGAAATTACCATAAATCACCTTTCGTGATCTACCCTCCCCTGGGCACCTAACCTAATTTCAGTTTGCTACGTGCAGTCAGCGTCAGTTGTGCGTTTTACAACAGTCAGTCACTAACATAGATATAATAGAGATATTATATAAATTCTATTAAATTAACTTTTTTAGTAACTTCAAACACGCAATGTGCTTCCCAAAGCGAACTTACAAAAACAAGACTTAACAGTATATGTACTCTACTTTGCTTTTTAACCATTCCCCTGTATTTAGAATGATAAGGGAAAAGCATCATTTGTACGAATAAGAATCGAACTCACGACCATCCCATAAAAAATACCGGACAAGAAAAAATTACTTATATAAATATTTCACAACTCATTAAGAAGTAGTAAAAGAGTTTGACCGGTAATAAACAAGTGTGTAGTATTTAGAGTGTGGCATCGCGGACTGTTGCGACAGTGTAAAGTAGGGCGGGCGTGTGCTCTACCAGCCTGTACGGGCCTTGGATGGCTTATATACAAGTTTATAAACTAAACATCAAGATTCTTTTTCTTATTATATCTTCACGCTTTATCCCGCATGGCAGGGTAGGCAGAGAACCTAATGTAAAGACTACACTACGTTGCTTAGGCCCTGCTTTCTCCGTCTCTGCTTTCCGCCTTTTTAGAGGCATTGTGTGTTGAGTGGTGGAACACTACGCCACACTTGCCTAATTACCAGAGTAAAGAAAATGAAAATGAAAATACTATCTTCCCCGAGTGGGAATTGAACCCAAACATGTTTATAGGCAGACGCTACGCCTTTGCGCCACGACTGCCGTCAGAAGGGTGTTGTTATATGTGATTTTAAATGATTTATTTACTTTATCCGACTCGCTTAACAAATAACTATATTGAATATTACCATTTATCACGAATTTTTAAATTCAAGCATGAAATATATATACATAAAAAATATAAATAATATAGCCACAAACACGCGAGTGTGGTCATTATGACGTAAAACTTAACTTGTCATATAAAAAAGAATAATTGTTATATGAAGATAATACTATATAATAATATATTTTCAAAAGTTATAGTCCATAAATTGTACTGAAAATAATAAGCTACAAGTAGGAACAACTACTAAAATGCAGACGAACATTTAGGACCAAATTTCACCGGTTAGTTATTAAACTGGTAGATAATGCTGCCTCCCAGATAAATAGCTAATGGTTTAAAAGTTTTTATCTGATAGATATTTCTATATGAGACCAATAAAAAAAAATTGGCTATTTATCTGACAGACAAGTAGCAGATTTCTATCTAGAACTTTATCAGAAAAAGGCAAAATCGACCCTCCAAGGCTATACAGAACCTCGTACCCGGAAGATACGTTTTTAATAACTAACTTTCCATTGTCTTTACTATATTAGTCATTAAAATGGACTCTAAATAGTCATTTTGTAGAAATAAAAAATTGTTAAGCGGAAGTCTATGAGCAATACCTTCGTTTAACAGCATGTTACTAAGCGCTATAATATATATATATATATATATATATATATATATATATATATATATATATATATATATATATATATATATATATATATATATATATATATATATATATATATATATATATATATATATATATATATATATATATATATATATATATATATATATATATATATATATATATATATATATATATATATATACAAAATTTAAACAAAAGTAAAAAAACAAAACAATTGCGAACTTCTTCATTATCTGTGTAGAAGAAAACCTTCTCCAGTGACTGAAGAATAAACTTTTATTTTCCATGGAAATAAAAACAAAACGACTGAGAACTTCGTCATGAAGTATGGAGAAGAAATTCTTCTGAAGTGACTGAAGAATAAGCTTTTACTTTCCATCGAAGTCGGCTAACACGTGATCTCGTCAGTTAACGGATATACGAACGGAAGGAAATACAATACGTTGCGTCACGTGTACGTGTACCTTACGCAACGGTTATCTAACGACACTAGGCTCGTATCGAGAGGCAAATTTAGATAATAACGACATAATGCTTAATAATATACGCAAAAACCCGTTGAAAAACTACTTTGTTCTATAATACGATGGACTGTGTACAGGAAGCGCGCCCTAGTTAATGTGTCTTATTTCCTATATATCTTAACAGTTATTTTTATGATTTTTAAAGTGTTAATCCACACTGAGGTTAGAAAAATATTTAAAGAAAGCGTATAAAAATTTTGACCGCAGCGGAGTTTGAACCTGCACCGAGCCGTGCGAACTCTCTGACCACTGAGCCATGTGTTCTTCAAGTTTTATGAAGAATTTTAACGCAGCGTGATGTATCTTAATAGATACATAAATGTTGCTTTTAAATGTCATTTTAATCTGTGTTTTTAAACTTAGTAGCACACAATTTTTTTTTGAAAACACGTGTCTTTCGTTAATACTTGTCTGGAACTGAATCTCCGTCCCTCGGATGCTTTCCAAGCGCTCTACCTTACTAAGCTATACGTTACAATCGATCTAAGGTAAAAATCGTTAATTAGAACATATTTTTACTATTAATTAAGCTATTAAAGCTCTTAAGCGGTTCCGATAGCAATAATTATATCTAGCAAAACGACACTATCTACCTGTAGAAAGAATTTGGGTAAACTCTACTTTCTCCGTTTTTTATTTATATAAGAAACATTACGCAATTAATCACGGATTCCGACTCTTCCTTTATATTTAAAATTAATCGTCTAAACTAAAAAGTAATTGTTACTTCACAGTATTAAAATTGGAAATTATAAAGAAACAATAGTTTCTATTATCATAAATATGGAAAGTGCTAAGACGAGTGATTATGTCATAAATGACATGATGGTGTGCGAATGCTGTATAAGTATATTTTTTTTAGCTTCACTCTTTATCCCGCACTTAGCAGGGTAGGCAGAGAGAACCGCAGAAACCGTTGGAACCTGGTGTTAAGACACTCCGTTTTCTGCGATCTTGGTTGTTATTTCATTAATTATAAAGAAGCGAAATATATTAGAATTATAAATTTAACATTTTATGGTGCATTCACATTGTACTTAAATGCAAGTTATTTATATTGAGAAATTCTAATAAAATCCTTATTTTCTTATTTATTACGTACATTCTTTACTATAGTGAGAATAATAAAAAAATGAAGAACGAAATGAGAAAAAAAATGAAGAGCTTAAAGTGAAGAACAGAGTGTTGTGTCACTAAATATCTTTTGCCAATCTTATTGATATGGAAAATTTGTGAACTTTAAAACTAATTGTATATTTTTATGATTTTTAATTTTTTAATCCATACTAACGATAGAAAACATAATTTTTATATGTTTTCTTTAAGTAATTTATTGTATTTTTTACATACCTTGGCTTCTAGATAGTTTCAAGAACACATCTTCTAATGAAATACAGCTATACATAGTGAGCAGCGCTTGTGGGGACTCCTCCGCTAACAGCCGTCCACTTCTCATTAGACCGATCTGTAGACGAAATTAAGTTTGAGTAATTGAGTTCTGGTGCAAATTTTAATGATATATACACGGTAGATGACAGTGGTCTCCGGCACTCTGCCTTCTGTTTTTAAGATTGAGAATTAAACCTATAACCATTCGTATTCAATTATATATATAATATATAGGTACATGTCTCACGCTTTATCCCTAGCGAACACACATACATGCTCTCCGGGAAACCTTATGCTTTTTACGTAACCTTCCTCCAGTATCTTCGAAACTGTGTTTTCTAAAGTCAACCGAGATCTCGCTTTACCTATCTTATCACTCATATGCTTCGTATATCTTTTTTACCATTCTGTCAACACTCATTGTCTTCTGCTCAAACCATCTTAGTCTTATTTCATATTAAAAATATAATATTTTTACTACAACTTTCATACCAAAATCTATATAACGAGTAGGAAGAAAACGAATACTCACGCAATGCGCCTGTCTCGCCTCTTCAATGTAATGTGTGGTGATGATAACGGTCTTATCACCGGAACTAGTGATGCGGACGAGATGGGTCCATATGGACTGTCTGAGGAGCGGGTCCACGCCCACTGTGGGTTCATCGAGGATAAGCAGCTCGGGGTCATGCATTAGAGCTACAGCGAACGACACACGACGCTGTTGACCACCACTGTTGAAAAAAAATAGGTTTAAGATCTTGAAATACTTAATAATATACATAATTTTTTGTATTATATCTTCACGCTTTATCTCGCACATAGCAGGGTAGGTAGAGGAAACCGCAGGAACCGTAGGAATCTAGTGTTTGATTTATCATTGCTGTGTTGAGGAGCAGAACTCAACGCCGGGCTTTGCCTAGTGGCCAGAAGAAAATGGAAATGAAAAAATATGAACCTGATATTTCTATAATTAATTGGTTCAGCCGTTTAACACGTACTGTTTGGAAAAATTAGCATATAATATAACAAAGAGTTACTTAACTCTATATTAGTGAATTAAATTGGTTGTAGGTAACAATATATATATATATATATATATATATATATATATATATATATATATATATATATATATATATATATATATATATATATATATATATATATATATATATATATATATATATGTATATATATATATATATATATATATATATATTATATATATATATATATATATATATATATATATATATATATATATATATATATATATATATATATATATATATATATATATATATATATATATATATATATATATATATATATATATATATATATATATATATATATATATATATATATATATATATATATATATATATATATATATATATATATATATATATATATATATATATATATATATATATATATATATATATATATATATATATATATATATATATATATATATATATATATATATATATATATATATATATATATATATATTTATATATATATATATATATATATATATATATATATATATATATATATATATATATATATATATATATATATATATATATATATATATATATATATATTATATACTTAAAAAGGATACGAACCTAGTGTTTGTAATAATAAATAAAAAAATATATAGGCTTTTTTAGATAATTTTAATTTTATAACAGGAGACACCTCCTGATAAAATAAAATTTAATATGTAATGTAAGTAATGTATGTGTGTGTGTGCGTTTGTTTGTGTGTATGTGTGTACTTGTGTGTGTAGGCACATGTTAAATAATTTATTTGAAGTATTAAAACGTGACAGTTACGTAAAACTTGTTCTACACTACAAGGTGTAATGATGGAAATTAGCATAGCGTTCGCAAGTCGACCTTCTAAAACAACGTAGGCTTGAAAAATATTAATTTTACGAAATATTAAAAAAAAAAAATTTACTATTATTTATTTATACCGCCTGGTACTGCATACAAGTACCAGATTCTCTCTCTCTCACTCTCTCTAGCTCTCTCTGTTATAGCTTTTCTTATATATGTTATTATAACGAACCAATATTTACTCACTGACGCACGCGGTACATTGTGAGTACTACGAAATATTACACCTATAGATATCTTGGAATTGTATGAAGACGTTTTAATAATATTCCTATTAAAGCATGTAAATATTATGATACGAGTCGTTTCTTGTAATTAATGCTTACAGGCTAAGTTCCAGTTAAAGTAACTTATCTAGTGAATATTTTATGATTTTTCAAAATATTAATCCACAGGATAGAAAATACTTAATGGAAACGTATATAAATTTAAACACGTCGGGAATTGAACCCCCGCCTTTTGCCAACTATGTAAACTCTCTGACCACTAAGCCATGCGTTTTTTAAATCGAAATTATTATATGCTTTATAAAATTTATTTCGTTGTGACATAGACTCTACTCTGTGGGGAGATTTTTACAAATTTACACTGCCCAAAGATTATATTAAGATCAATCGTTTTCAAGCTTATCTAGTGGTTATCTGTGTAAGAACATTTTGTTTTCTATCTTTTTTCTTTATCCTGAGGTTAACAGTCAGATAACGAATGAATTGTAAGCCTTTATCTATAAATCAATTTTATCCCAACAATTAATATATTATATATTTTATTATTATACTTAATATATTATATATTTTATTATTTTATTTTCCTATTTATTCTTCATTTCAATTTTAACACGAATTTAGGAGAGTTTATTTTTAGTGATGAAACTCTACGTCAAGTTTTTAGATGAAGCAAAATAAAAAAAATTAATCGTGTGGGCAGAGAACCTGTAATCATTGCTTTAACAAATAACCTAAACCATCGTACCATGAGAACTTATACCTAAGTGGCAATAAAGCTATATAAAATTTTATTTGGTAAGAAATCCTTGTCAAAACACGTTATTTTAATGAAGGCTATGTCGACTTAAGCATTTTTTTTAAAAACATACTTAAAAATAAAAAAAACAATTATGTGACTGACATACGAATGTATAAATTTAAAATGTATTATAAGTGCTTTAAATTTAAGTCATACTCTCGTTTGTAATAAAACATATATGTTGTAGTCTAGTTTAAAATGAGCAAATTTGAATAATTTCCGCATTGACGTATACATTTTTTTTTATATGGAGTAATATTAGTATCGCGGAGGTAAGAGGATCGATATTTCAATAGGTTTAGGGAAACCTGGTTGAGTTTGTTGTGGGCTCTTCTCACCAGGCCGCGCTTGGAACCCGCGTATTTTCAGTTTTAAGTCGTGGAGTGTGTAGGTTTCAGAGGGACTCGATTCGATATATACTATCGAATTGGGCTCCTCTGACACTCCTCGGTTCGATCTATCTGACGTACACATATGATCATTCTTTTGATTCTAAGTGGAAAAGTTATAAATAAATAAATGTCATGTCTTTGTTGTTTTTTAAATATTTTTAAAATATGTATTTGTGTACTCTACGAAAGTTTTTGGATACGATTAATAAATTTTCTTAGAATAGAATGTTCATGTCATCATGTTAGAACTAGCTAAGTTATATTATAGTCATATCAAGACACTTCGTTTTCAAACAAGGCTTTCCGCCTTCTGTAGCATTACTTGTTTTGTTGCCAGAAGGAATAAAACATAAAAACAGTGTTTTGTTCCTCATGGGAATTGAACCCACAATCCGTCGCGTTTACAGACAGAAGCATCGCTTCAGCGCCACGACGGTCCTCATATTTTTCACTTTCTACATATTTATTACGTTAAATTACAGAGGGCTAAGTTGTTGCGTCACTCCGCTTTCCACAATTACATTTTATTACTACGAATACGTGGCTTTTAATTAGCATTACATGATATATTACTGAATACGTGATTATTTAAAGTGCCTATATACATATATATTTACATATAGTTGTTTCATTAATAGCTTTAGTAAACTCTAGATTATGGTAGCGGGTTCAAAGGAAATTTTGGGGTAATTTTAATATTTATTATATGTTTCTTATATCCGCGCTATTTATTTTGTTTATATGAAGCGGCGTTGAGTTCCACTCAATAGAATTCTAGTTTGTACATTAATAATGTCAAAAATTACGTTCAAGCGCAAAAAAATATATATACATAAAATTGGTTCTTTTAATTCTTTTTTTAGAATTCTACGAATTACATTTAAGAAACAATATTACTAAAATCTTCAATGATTTTTTAATCATTAACTAATTATTATAATTATTTAGTCATTATCATTAGTAATTTTTACTATTTGTGTTAAAAGATTAATATTCAGAAGCCATGGGTTTTGAGTTCGATTTCCACTAGGAGAAATTACATTTAAATCATTTTCTTGGCTGGGCAGACCGTTTAAAAAGCATCAGGCTTCCTTTTAGTTGGACTTCCCTCGGTTCATTTGAGTCTCCCTTGGCTGGGCAGACCGTTTAGAAAGTTACCTCCAGCTCATGCTTTGCTGGGCACGTGTCTCAAAACCCATCAGTGTTCGTCCTAAAGACACGATCATATTTGTTGACGGAATAAACCTACTGTCAGAAGGCCCTGGTACCATATCCTCTTTACTCTTAGGAGGTTGAGAAAGAAGATCTTCAAGCAAAGAAATCGGGGTTTTTGCATGCTACAGTCCGAGAAACTACTGAACCAGAAGTTCAGTAATATTGTTCTTAATTGATTTATGTCATTTACGAAGTATATAATCTATGTTCTTCTGAAAAGTAAACTCTAACTACTTATTTTCTAATATTATTTGTATACAATACAACATTTTAAACAATGCTTTCACCGAAACAGTAAATATATTTAAATAATTCAGGAACCGTAACTAAATAACTAAAACAAACTCACCATTATGTTAAATACAACCTCCATTACGCTTATTAGTTAACAATAGGCGTGACAAAAGTTAATGTCTTACTCTACGAAACTGAATGTGAGTGTAACGAAACGTTTTATTTGTAGAAATGGCTTAGAAATAATATTTAAAGTATTTACTTAGCTTAAATTATAATAATTATAATTATAATAATACTAAAATTTATACGGTTTGTAGGAGGCGCGGATTCAATTCCCGTCGCGTTTTAAGTTTTATATGTTTTCTTTAAGTATTTTTCCATCTACAGTGTGAAGTAATACTTTAAAAATCATAAAATAGCTTAGAAATATTTTTCTGAGAGTCCTGAGAGAGTAAATAGTGATAAGACACTCCGTTTACCGCTAATCACTAAATAGTGGACATAATATTTTTTTTAAATGTTGGAACAGATTAAAAAACATAACTGTCAGTTATGTATACAAAAAATGCATTAGGAATTCTTAATAATTAATTGTAGCGCATAAATTAGTGAAACTTATATAACAAGGAAGCCGGAAGTAACAAGTTCGGTCCTCGTTCGAGGTTCTAAGTAATCGTAATCGATTCAATATTAATGAATACGGGAATTAATTTGACTTCAATTAGATATAATTATGTAAATTTATATGATTATTTTTTTAATATAGTTTCAAATTATATATGTATTAGACTAAGCTAGTGGACGTTTTTAGTTTAACTACGTAAATAGAATTATTTTTTATTTTTGCCACAGTTCGAGGGAATGAATGATGAAAAAATGGTAAAAAAAATGAAGCAAGAGTGAGTGGTAAGAGAGGTAAAGGGAGACCTCGGTTGACTTTCGAAAACACAGTATCGAAGATACTGGAGGAAGGTCACGTAAAAAGCATGAGGACTCCCGGAGAGCATGCATGAAGAGGTTAATGACAGTGGACGAGGCGAAAGAGGTATGCAGGGACCGCAGCGTTTGGTGCTCCGTTCTCTCTGACTACCCCGCTAGGGATAGAGCGTGAAGATATGTATGTACATATGTATGTATATTACAAGAAAGTAAAATAACTATCTTTTAACTTAAAATTTAAATATATTTCTATAAAATATCAAAAAAATCATTTGAATTTCTATTAAGCTATCCACTCTGTACGACCATAGTACTAAATTTAGTCATTTTCAATTGAAACCAGTGAACTTACTGGTGGTAATATTCTACATTAGCTACGGTAATTTCAATGAAGTACGTATTTTAAGCTTTTACAATTGCATACTGTAGTGTCAACGAGCGGTTGTAAATATTTTAAACAATGGATGTTACGTAACTCGCCACTTGTTATATATTATGTTAGAATTAACTTAAACATATGTAATGTTTAATTTTATTATTCGTGTAATTTAAATATAAAAAGTTATTTTTATTAGAAAAAATTCTAATTTTTGTATTTATTAGGGAGTTAAAAGTCTTTGAAAGGCGATTATAAAGATTTTGTATGTCAGAAGGTGTCAGGAGGATATACACGTTTATTTCCATTATATTGTTTACGCGTACTCAGATATAGAGATATTGGTACAGAACCCACGATTAGTGAGTTCTACTCAAACTGGATCGATTCTACGTATTAACGCACTTAGAACACTTGTATTTTAATGCACGATATTATTAATTTTACATGGCTGTATAATTTTGTTATACTACTAACTATCTGAGGCAACCAGTGGAAGTAGAATGATACAATTGAACAAGAGGATCCCTTGAAATTCTTAAAAGAAGGGGGGGATGAAAGATTTGTAAAGTTAGTATGCAGCTATCAATGTAAGTAATATAAGAATAAATAAGGATTATTCTTATAAGATTTACGAGATTAAGCCCGTTACTACGCTAGCAAAGACCATATATAAGCTATTTTTCCCACTTTTTTCAATCTAGTCGACAGTGTCAAAGAACGTCAAAGGAACGGTCACATTACGCACGAATTTTGTGAGGTTTTTTGGGTGAAAAACAAATAATTTATAATTTAGAAATGTTATATAGGGAGTGAATCCACAAATATCACTTCCACAGTTTAATTTATTTACTACAATATATATATATATATATATATATATATATATATATATATATATATATATATATATATATATATATATATATATATATATATATATATATATATATATATATATATATATATATATATATATATATATATATATATATATATATATATATATAAATATATATATATATATATATATATATATATATATATATATATATATATATATATATATATATATATATATATATATATATATATATATATATATATATATATATATATATATATATATATATATATATATATATATGTGTGTGTGTGTGTGCGTGTGTGTATGTGTGCTTAAAGTTTCTCAACATCGAAGACACTTGAAATCCGGACTTCCCCTCCACGCGCGTTGCGTAACCTCCTTGCTCAACTTGTTGCGGATACGAATAAAATGTGGAACGATTATGCTTTGCGTTATGCGAAATATATGCTATTTTATGTATGTATATACACGTGAGGTATATTTTGTATATATTATACTTCTAGTTAGGGCTTGTGTTGATATAATAATCTAATTTTCTCTATTTTCTTTCAATTTTAACCATTTTACTTGTTGGCTGATCTTACACTATACTACAAGGTTTTGAAAAGTTTTCTTTTAGCTTCCCCCTTCAACCTGCTTTAAGCAGGGAAGACGGAGGGAACCAAAGGAACCTTGGTAACCCAGAATTAAAACACTCTGTTTCCTGCTTCCCACCTCTTGCTTTGAGTGGCGAAACTTAACGAAGAAAATGGAAATGAAAAATCCCTCTTCCTCGAGTGGGAATCAAAGACGCAGACACTGCGACTCGACGGTCCACAAGATAATACTAATGTTTTGCCAATAAATATATCTATTGCTTACTGATGACTGTATCTCATTAAGAATTATCACGCTGTATCCCGCATATAGCAGGTTAAGGCGAGATAGAGATCTTAGTGTTAAAACTGTCAATTTCCCGCTTCCTGACCAACATTCAAGACATTTCGTGTTTGCGGGAATTAAAGCCGAACTTATCTACCGATTAGGGTTCATAAAATCCATACTTCTCCACATATTAATGGGTTTTCTTTTCCTTAGTAATTAAAAGCTATAAGGCTATATGTTAGTTTAAGATATATTTATTTTAACAATCAACATATAACATCGTCGTGACATAATATGTAAGTACATATTTACTATCAATTAACATAAAAATCGAGATATACAAGTGTGAAGGGGAAACACGTGTACGGCACATCACTGGCATTAAGTATTTTACATGAACATATAATATGTTAATTAGATTAGAAACTGGTATTTTTGTGCGAAATATTTATTAAGTAATAATTATTATTACCAACATTACATAATCTTTAAGCAAATTTTAATATTAATATTTAAAATACTTCAAACATGTCTGTTTACAAACGCGACGGTTTGTGGGTTCGATTCCCATTCGGGGAAGATGGAGTATATCATTTCCATTTTCTTCGCTATGGCAACTAGACAAAGTGTGGCGTTGTGTTCCGCCACTCAACAAGCAATTCTCGAAAAGGCGAGAAGCAGGGGAACGGAGTGTCGCAACGTTAGGTTCCTAAGGTTCCTGTAGTTCCCTCTGCCTACCCTGATACGAGCGGGATAAAACGTGAAGGTAAAAAAAATCGGCCATATGCACGCTGAGATAGTTATAGCAAGTTACACAAAAATTGTGTTTTACTAACTAGAGCCTAATGAAGTCTATCTCAAAATATCTATAGAGGTGTCAGCAACGTAATGAGAAAGTTGGCGCAGCGTGATAACTCACGGTGCAAGTGGTCAGAGCGTTTGGACAGTTTCCGGTTTCAAATCTCGATGCATTTTGCAAGTACTTTTATATTTTCTTTAAATGTAAACGATTATAGATGTTAAAGACACTGTAAAAGTCTATTGAAATTAAGGTATAAAGTAAACTGAGAGAATTAATAGATCGTTTTAAGATTTTAAACAGTGTATATCAAGATATTTAAGTGAATTCAATACTTATTAAATCAGGACCGTCGTGGCGCAGAGGCGTAAGGCGTCTGCCTGTAAACGCGAGGGTTTGAGGGTTCGATTCCTTGTTGGGGAAGATGGTTTTCTATTTTTTTCATTTTCTTCGCTCTGGCAACTAGGCAAAGCGCGGCGTTGAGTTCCGCCACTCAACACGCGATGCCTCGAAAAAGGCGGAAAATGGGGACGGAGAAAACAGGAACTAGGCAAAGGAGTGTCTTAACACTAAGTTCAAATGGTTCCTGCAGTTCCCTCTGCCTACCCTGCCATGTGCGGGATAAAGCGTGAAGCTATAAAAAAAAATAAAATAAAATCAAACCACCATTTTATTGAATAAGAAGCCATTCAAAAAAAATTTTCAACTGAAAACCGAAGTGATTTATTTCTCCACTCACCTTCGCCACATAATTGCGGAAATTACAACACAATACAAATATGTATATGAGATGAATATTTACTTTAAACCAGGAAAATGACAATAAATATAGTAAACAATACATACATATATACATATATGTATATAGATACATACATATATATATACAAGTGTCAAGATGTCATATAACCGGTGTTTATTTGCGAATTTTACTTAAAAAATGATTTGCTATTTCGTAGTTCAGCTTAAAAAATAACCTTTATAAATATTCATGTTTAAAAGCTGTCGTGTCGCAGTGACAGTGTCATTGTAAACGCGTTGGTTGTTAATTCGATTCCAAGTAGAGAGTTTATTTTTGTTCTGGTAGAGAACGGGTGGCGTTGAGTTTCGCCAATCTAAATTCAAAATTGAGCGGAGAGTAAAAAATAGAGTGTCTCAATACTAAGTTATATCCATCTACTCTGCTACATTCATCAAAATACACAGCATTTTCTGAGCTTTTTAACAACTGATTTAAAAAAAAATCATAAAGCTATTATTACTAAAAAACATAATAATTCTGTATCGATTAAAACCTAAAGTAAACTTTAACGAAGATTAATGAATTTATGATCAATATAGTATTGTAATATGTTATGAAATAAAAATATTGAACGCTTCAAGATATATAATTATATAACATAATATATGTATAAGGCAAAATATAAAAATTAAATGCAACGAGGTTTTTAATACTTTTCTTTAACTATTTTCTATCCTTAGTACGGATTGACACTTTATAAATTGTAAAAATCGGTTTTACATATAATTTTATGACACTAACCTCAAATTCTTCACCATCCTGTTCTCGCTGGGCAGATCCAAGAACTCCAACAAAAAGCGAAGCCGGTCCAATATTTCCTTGGACTCCATTCCGAAGATCCATCCAAAGTACATAACAGTTTCTCTAATTGTGAACTCGCCGTATAAAGCTATTTCTTGAGGCATGTAGCCTACACGTTTGCCTGGAACTCCGGAACCTAAAAAAAATGAAAATAATGAAAACGTCTAAAAAACTAAAAAAAATAGCTCAAAAAGTCCTATTTACTGACTGATATTAGAACTGTTAAATATATATTTTTTATTTTTTTTTAGTTTCACGCTTTATCCCGCACATGGCTGGATATTCAGAGGGAACTACAGGAACCATAGGAAGCTAGTGTTAAGACACTTTGTTCTCTACTTTTTGCCTTTTTCCAGACATTGCGTATTGAGCGGCGGAACTCAACGCCGCGCTTTGATTAGTTGCCAGAGCGAAGGAAATCGAAATGGAAACATTCATCTACCCCTCATGGGAATTGAACCGACAAACGTTTACAGACAGACGCTGTCACTGTGCCACGACGGTCTTCAATTTACAAAATATAAGCAATAATGAGAATCCTTTATCTATTATATATGGCAATAAAAATATTATTACATTATAACACATCGGAAACGTTAGCCTTGGAACTATTTACTGGGTATTAAAATTTTCGTAGCCACTTAGCGTTCATTCGTGTATGATTTATTAATATTTCAAATATTTATATAAAAAACCCAAAGCTGTAAATTAAAATGTTCTACACTACACTTAAGTCGCCTATATATACTTAAGTTGAAGTTATATATATATATATATATATATATATATATATATATATATATATATATATATATATATATATATATATATATATATATATATATATACATATATATATATATATATATATATATATATATATATATATATATATATATATATATATATATATATATATATATATATAATACTTAAGTTGAGGTTTTTCTTTGAAGTAAACTTTCAATTATCTAATTAGCTGTATTTGAATCTAGGACATTACTAAGATAGAGGATCTCAAAGGAAAATTAGTTAATGTGAATTTCCTATAGGAAAAGATCATATTTGACTTAAAAAATAAGTAAACCTGCGCTTCAAGCTTTTTTTCGTCTTCTTTCTAATAAACTCTCTCTCTTCTTGTGTATAGCTTCTTAATGAGAGCTTTTGTTAACATATTAATATTAGTTAAAAGTCAAGGTATTTTAGGAGGATTATATAGGATACTAAGAGGAACTTTAAGAAAAGTGGATTAGCTTACCTTTAGTCCCGGGCTTCCCCCCCAACACCCATATTTCCCCCCGATTCAGTTTCCGCCGCCCCACCAGACAAGACAGGAGTGTCGTCTTGCCGCACCCTGACGCGCCGAGTAAGCCGTAACTGTTGAGAAAAAGTAAATTTTAGATTAATGTTTTAGAAATATAATATAGCTTCACATATTGCAGGGTAGGCAGAGGGAACTGCAGGAACTATATGAACCTAGTGTTAAGAAACTCCGTTGCTTAGTCCCTGCTTTCTCCGTCCCCGCTTTCCACCTTATTCAAGGCATTACGTGTTGAGTGGCGGAACTCAAGGCCGCGCTTTGCCTAGATTCCAGAGCAGAGAAAATGGAAATAGCAAAATCCATCTTCCCCGAGTGGGAATCGAACCCACAAACCGTCGCGTTTACAGGCAGACGCTTACGCCTCTGCGCCACGACGGTCCTCAATAATAAATATAGTAAAATATTAAATATTTTTATGATTTATAGTGTTCATAGGATAAGGACAGAAAAAAATATATAAGAATTAGATCAATGCTTAAGAAACAAAGTTAAATATTAAAAATTCTTGGCGCAGAGGCGCACCGTCTGCCTGTAAACGCGACAGTTTGTGGATTCGATTCCCATAAGGGGAAGATGGATTATTGCATTTCCATGTTCTTCGCTCTGGCACCTAAGCACTTAACGCGCAATGCCTCGAAAAGACGGAAAGCGGGGAACTGAGTGTCTTAACATTGCTATGAGCGGAATAAAGTATGAAGCTGTATGTATAAAGTGTTGATCCATACTAAGAATAATAAAAATACTTAAACCTATAATTTTGAACGCAGCGGGTTCTGAACCCGCGCCTTGTAAATCGTGCAAACCATGCATTCTTAATGCTTTATACAACTTCGTCGTTGTAAGCATCTATGTACGGAGATTTTTACAAAAAAATATATGTTTCTTATATTAAGTATACAAGCAATAAAATATGTTAAAATATATGTAAAAACCGAACGATGCAGATTTATAACCCATGACTTTCTCAATAAAGCAAATACGTTCTATTCCAGTTATATCATCTTATACTCTTATAGCAACTTGTATATAAAAACTATATATATTGATAGTGCAAACTTATCTTATTTTCAATAATAATTTGACGATGGCTACAATTAAAAAATCAGCCTCAATTTTACGTCTTATTTATTTATGTCTTCACGCTCTAACCCCAACGGAGTAGTCAGAGAGAACGGAGCGCCAAACGCTGCGGTCCCTGCATACCTCTCCCGACTCGTCCACTGTCATTAACCTCTTCACACACACTCTCCGGGGAGTCTTCATGCTTTTTACGTGACCTTCCTTCAGTTTCTTCGATACTGTTTCCGAAAGTCAACCGAGATCTTACCTCTTTTACCACTTTTGCTTCATATACATATATATTGTTTACCATTCTTTCATCACTCATTCTTTTGACGTGCCTAAACTATCTGAACACGTTCATGGGCAGAAAATAAAAAAGAATATGATTTAAAACTAATTAATGTAAAAAAACGTGAATGAGTTAAGGCTGGCCGGTTTAGGAGTGGCTTTGCGGATAAATTAAAAAAAAAAAAACATAATAAAAATAACCACACTGACATATTACTATAGATTTATAACTTATTTACAATCTTGTTTTATAATATTTAATAATAAAACAGATATTTAATTATTAAATTCCTTTGATCGACACGATAATTTTTATAACAATTATAATAAATGTAACTATCTATCTGGGCAATTATCAGGAACTTATCAAACACTTATTATCATGGACTAGATTCTTAACACTTGAACTGAGTGGACTACCTCGAACTAATATGAATAAATATAGAACTATTATATACATATATAATTATATCAATTTATAGTAATTAAACATATAGCCTTATTTACATGGACTATTGTATTTTTTATATATAAATAAAACTTCTATTTCGTAATTGGTTTTTGTAAGATATCTGTGTAATTATATATAAATTATATCAGGTTATAGATCGATTGTATATATATATATATATATATATATATATATATATATATATATATATATATATATATATATATATATATATATATATATATATATATATATATATATATATATATATATATATATATAGCTTAGTAGTAATGAAATATTTATTAGATATATTAACAGTATCTAAATGAAATGTGACGAAATTACTATTTTAAATAGTAAATATACATATAATGCCCGTAACTACAATACATAAAAGCTTTAATATATTATGAACAATAAGTTATTATGGTTATAAAATAACAAATAGTTAAATATACTTTGGCTTGGTAAAGTTGTAAAGCGTATGATGTATGTATTTATATGTACAAGCTAAGAAGGGTTAACTAGAGGATTTAACTTATGGATAACTTTATCGTTAACTTTATTTATTTTTTAATTATTGTATCTGTATGCAATTATTTCTATAATGTGACAAAATATCTATTGTTTTTAAGAAAACTTTTTTTTTGGTATCAACATTGTAAAGTGAAGAGTTTACATCGAAATGGTTAAAGTGATGTATATATTAAATATAGTCTAGCCTAGCCTCTGGTCTAGCCTAGCCTCTGGTCTAGCCTAGCCTCTGGTCTAGCCTAGCCTCTGGTCTAGCCTAGCCTCTGGTCCAGCCTAGCCTCTGGTCCAGCCTAGCCTAGCTTATGTAGCCTCTGACTTAGATTATCTCATGGTTAGCCTAGCCCAAAGTCAAGATTATCCTATGGTCTTCCCGGATATATGGATGCCAGAATACATTCTTGAATATTTATAGTCCTAGTTTCCAGAGCGAAGACAATGGAAATAGAAAAATCCATCTACTACGAGTGGGAATCGAAACGACAAACCGTCGCCTTTATCGGTAGACGTCCTTATAAAGTTAGGTTAAACTTATTAACTTTACAATATTAATATAGATATTCCCCAAAAGACTTTCCTTTACAAAATACGAATATATAAGTATGCAATCAACATTTTATATACACTTAGTCATCGTCTTTTACGAAGGAACAGCTTCGTAATAGGCGGCCGCAATTAAACGTGAATGCCGCGAGGCGAAGCAACAGGAAAACTAGAGAAATTTTTGCAAGGCCGCTCGAGCTTATAGTTGTTATATATGCTGTATTCTAATTCTACATTTTATATATATATATATATATATATATATATATATATATATATATATATATATATATATATATATATATATATATATATATATATATATATATATATATATATATATATATATATATATATATATATATATATATATATATATATATATATATATATATATATATTTACATCAAGCTACAATTTTACTACACACTTCAGATATGTAGAAAATATATATAATAAATAATACAGACAGAATACTGAAAGTAATGAATATTACCGCTATATGGCAGATAATACAGACATACACATATTTATGTTATATCTGATTAAAAAACAATAATTATCTGTTCTAAAATACAAAACGAGTTTATAGTTAAAAAATATGTTATTAAATTTTTGATAGGTATCAATAAATTAATACTTGTCCCATAAACATCAATTAACTATATATATGTATATATATATATATATATATATATATATATATATATATATATATATATATATATATATATATATATATATATATATATATATATATATATATATATATATATATATATATATATATATATATATATATATATATATATATATATATATATATATATATATATGTATATATACACATGCACACTTAGATTGTAAACGCTCCTTACAATTTCAACACCGGCCTCGTGCAATTGACAACCAGACCGTTGCGATCGCGTTACGTACATATATTAGCCTTATTATAAACATCTTTTATATGTTAGTTTTTTTAGCTTCACACTATATCTTGCTACCTACCCTGCCACCTAGTACTTGTATTTTGCAGGGACCTACCGTGATACCTAACCTACCTATCCACCTCGCTACCTACCTAGAGGGAATCTAGCCTGCATTTGTAACATCGCGTGTAGAGTGAAGGAACTTAGTTTCGTGCTCTCTTTTGTTGTAAGAACAAATAAAATATGTATTTTTTCATATTTTCCCCTGGTGGGAATCGAACCCACGACCGTGCGACTAATTCGTTCACATTTGCAAATTTTTATACGACTTTCTATATCTTTTGCTTATATTCGTGTGTATATCTCTAAAATTTAAAAGTAATTTTACTTTTCTAATAAACTGCGGTGTTAGGTTACGCTAATTAAAGTGAAATTAGTTTAATTCAACGGAAAACTACTTCTCTATTTTTTTGTGAGACTAACTCATCATTCTTTTTAAATTAGAATATATTTCTTCATTTTTATTTCAGAAGTAAAAGAAACTAATTTTTCACATTAAACTATTTGGTAAGTATGGTGACTCCTGTCAATGTCAAAATTTAAAAAAAATAAACTTCACCAGAGAGTCTGAGGCATTAATTTAAGAAAACCGTTTCTAAAATGAATGCCTCAGAGCTGAGAAGAATCGGCGCAATGAACTCAGCGGGTCTTTTAATTTTATATGGTTATTTATTGTTGACAATATTTTTGAAATAGATTTCATTACTAGGCTGTGTTTTTAATTAAAAATTATTCATAAGTTAAATTTAAACATATAAACGTATTTATATGTTTAAATTTAACTTATGAATAATTTTTAATTAAAAACACAGCCTAGTAATGAAAGATAACGCATCATTGCAAGGTACAATTACTTCAAAATTGTTATATAGTTCTTTAGATATAGTTTCTATTACGTTTTCTGAGTATGTATTATATCTAGATATCTAATAACTCTTAAATATTTACTATTGAATAATTTAGCTTCACGCTTTATCCCGCTTATAGCAGGGTAAGTAGAAGAAACTGCAGGAAACCTAGAGTTAAGACACTCCGTTCTCCGCTGCGTGTTAGGTGACGGTATTCAATATCATTTACTTTTAATTAATATTTAAAACCAATGTAATAAAGCAGACTCATCTTTGAGAGCCGCCTGTTACTCGATCTTAAGACGTGATTGTGTAACATTGTGAGTATAATGTTTCAGTACAACGCAGTGTAAGGCCATTTATCTACATACATACTTATATATATATATATATATATATATATATATATATATATATATATATATATATATATATAATATATATATATATATATATATATATATATATATATATATATATATATATATATATATATATATATATATATATATATATATATATATATATATATATATATATATATATATATATATATATATATATATATATATATATATATATATATATATATATATATATATATATATATATATATATATATATATATATATATATATATATATATATATATAGACGAGACATTGCGTGTTGAGTGGTCCGCAACTCAACGCCATCCGGAACTCAACGCCGCGCTTTGCCTATTTCCCAGAGCGAAGAAAATGGAAATACAAATTTATCTTCACCGAGTGGGAATTGAACCCACAAACCGTCGCGTTTACGCCTCGTACGCTTACGCCAAGTACGCTTACGCCTCTGCCCCACGACGGTCCTCAATATATATATAGAATGTAATATATATTATAAATCAATTTAACTTAGCACTTTTGTACATTTTAAGAGACAATACTAATATTTTAACACTTATTTCGTCATATATATGTCATGGACATATCAGACTAAACAAATAACGACAATGTCTAACCCAAAATATTTATATAGAGTAACAAACAAAAATACAAACGTTTTCCTCAAAGCCTTTAAAGCCTTTGTTAAATAAACAGCAGAGGAAGTCCATACATTTCGACCTTAATTATAAATGCGATTAACATTGACCATTATAGTACAATTAACTGATGGGACGTGATGACATCCAGCCCATTAAAGAGATATATTGTAAAATTTCTTTATTGCTTTATTCTTAAGTGGTAATTTTAAAGTTAGCCTGTAAACTATGTTATGGGTTCAAATCCCATTTCCAAATTGTTAATATTTATGTTATATTGGCGAGGAATGTTGTCGCAGAGGTACAGCGTTTGCATGCAAACGGGACGGTTAGTGGGTTCGATTCCCATGAGAAGATGGATTTTTTCATTTCCACTGTCTTAGCTTTGGCAAGTATGCAAAGCGCGGCGTTGAGTTACGTTACTCAACAAGCAATGCCTCGAAACGGCGGAAAGCGGAGAATGTAATGGCTTAACACTAGGATCCTATGATTTCTATAGTTCCCTCTGCCTACCCTGCCATGTGCGGGTTAAAGCGTAAAGACATAAAAAGTAGTTGGCTTATTCTGTGGCTTTGCTTGTTTTGTTAAATACATTGAATATATAATATATATGCAGTGACGCTTGCTAAAGGTTTGTTTATATATATATATATATATATATATATATATATATATATATATATATATATATATATATATATATATATATATATATATATACATATATATATATACATATATATATATATACATATATATATATATATATATATATATATATATATATATATATATATATATATATATATATATATATATATATATATATATATATATATATATATATATATATATATATATATATATATATATATATATATTTTGAATACTATAAGTAACTTTACTATTTATATTAAGAAGTGCTTTTATAACTGATATATTGATAGTGGGCAAGATTTAATAATTAATTCTTATAAATTAATTCTTATAGAAAACTTATAATAGCATATGATTTTTTTAAATTCTAAATGGTTTCAATAAGGCACTAGTTTAAATTAAACTACATTAAAATTCATTATACCTATATTATTAATACATATTTTACATTTTTCTCTCCTTGAAATCATAAAAATCATAAAAAATATTATTAATTCATAATCTTTAATTTTATTCTACAATCTTTATTATTAAATTATTTTTTATCTATTCAAGAAAACTATGCCTCTTTGTATCTCCGTTAAACAAAAACAAAACATCAAAATTCGAACCCGCGTCTAACAGAAACCGTCCAAGCTCTATTACTACTAAACCATACGCCATTTAAACATTCCATATTGGGTGGCGGAACACAACACCGCATTTATCAACATTAGTAAGAGGTTAATACTCTTTTGTTCTACATTATTGGCACATTGCCACTCGACTATTGTTTATTGTAATTAGCTTGTGAATCAGAAGTACCACAGCGCATAACATGTCATTAGATTCTTTATAGATTCAATTTCCTTTTAAAATGTCCTTGTAACTTTATACAAGGAACTATTATTGATCCAAGATAATATTATTACATAAAATTTCCAATTTCATCGCTCTGGAAACTAGGCAAAGCGCGGCGTTGAGTTTCGCCACACAACACGCAATGCCTCGAAAACGGCGGAAAGCGGGGACGGAGAAAGCAGGGACTAAGCAACGGAGTGTCTTAAAAATAGGCTCCGATGGTTCCTGCAGTTCCCTCTGCTTACCTTGCATTATGCGGGATGAAGCGTGAAGCTAAAAAAATTTATATCACCATTTTGCAATTCTCAATTGATTTTTATATACCATTTGCAAGATAAAGCAGGAAGCTTTAAAAAAGTCTATTTCAAGAGTATCATTGTCACTAATAATAAATAATAAAAAAGTAAGAAAGAGAAAAAGTCTCGCTAAGTTTCTTGCGCCGGCTCTTCTTAGGTGTGAGGCGTTCACTTTAGCGAACTGGTGGTAAATTAAATAAATTAACGTTCAGACAATGAACCATATAACTTTTTAATTTTGAAAAAAAAAAAATCTGACTTTGACTTTAATATTAGGTTTAAATATGCGCTTAACGAATTGATTTCCAAAAAATCGATATTAATTAATCGATTACTATAAATAGCAAGTAGTTTTAGTAACTTATTGTTTTTAAGTTTTTTTCTATATTAAAATTTGATAAGTTACCTTTATCACTTATTCTTTGATACATTAATAACGAGAACAAATGTTATAATAGTCTTGGCCATTCAATGTGAAATGTTACGAATTAGAGTGAATAGAGGAAAAAGAACTTTATAACAAAGGTACTATGAGCGATGAAAATGGTAATGGAAAAATCCATCTTCCCCGAGTGGGATTCGAACCCACAAACCGTCTCATTTACGGGCAGACGCTGCGTCTCTGACAACTAGGCAAAGCGCGGCGTTGAGTTCCACCACTCCACATGTATGTCTCGAAAAGGCGGAAAGCAGGGAATGGAGTGTCTTAACACTAGGTTCCTTTTGTTCCTGCGGATCCCTCTGCCTACCCTGCAATATGTGGGATAAAGCGTGAAGCGACAAAAATATATATAATATACTTACATAGTCCCCTTGTGTACTGACATGTTGAGGTTGCTAAGGACATGGTTGGGGCGTTTATTTGAGCCGTAGTGTTTGTACGCGTTTCGCATTGACACTGCCTGTTGACGTTTCTGCCATACCTGGGAATTTAAAAAATAATATATAGAGGCTTAAGATGTACTACATTATGCTATATATATATATACTTAGTCTGGCCATAAATACTGTTACTATTCAAAAAAAGAAAATATTACGTTTGAATTTGGAATCTGTCATTTTTATATGATTGCTTGATGTGTTTTCTTATTTTCGCGCCATTATATTGTTAAATATTTTGTTATATTAAAATGGAGTGGGGTGATAAAGAGAACCGAATCGCTGTGATTGCCTTACATAAAGTAGGTATGGCGAAAAGTGCAATTTTTAAAACCCTCCACCCGCTTGGTATTAGTCAAATGTTTGTTTACCGGGCTATTTATAGGTACAATGATACCTCCTCTGTTTGTGACAGAAAAAGATCTGGCCGTCCACGTACCGTTCGTGTGAAAAAGGTGATTAAAGCAGTTAGGGAAAGAATTCGAAGAAATCCTGTCCGTAAGCAAAAGATTTTATCTCGGGAGATGAAGATAGCTCCTAGAACCATGTCGCGTATATTAAAAGATGACTTAGGACTTGCAGCCTATAAGAGACGTACTGGTCACTTCTTAACTGATAATTTAAAGAAGAATAGGGTGGTAAAATCCAAACAACTACTTAAGCGGTACGCAAAGGGAGGTCACAAAAAAATTTTGTTTACGGATGAGAAACTTTTTACAATTGAGCAGTATTTTAATAAACAAAATGACCGTATTTATGCTGGAAGCTCTAAAGAAGCTTCGCAATTAGTAAACAGAGTACAACGTGGGCATTATCCCACTTCAGTGATGGTTTGGTGGGGTGTTAGCTATGAAGGGGTGACTGAGCCATATTTTTGTGAAAAAGGTATTAAAACGTCGGCACAAGTTTATCAAAATACCATTCTTGAGACGGTAGTTAAGTCTTTAACTAACACCATGTTCAATAACAAAGAATGGTGCTTTCAACAAGACTCGGCACCGGGTCATAGAGCTCGATCCACCCAATCTTGGTTGAAAACTAACGTTCCGGACTTTATCAGTACTGAAAACTGGCCGTCGTCAAGTCCTGACCTAAATCCATTGGATTATGATTTATGGTCAGTTTTAGAGAGTAAGGCTTGCTCTAAACGCCATGATAATTTGGAGTCCCTAAAACGATCCATTCGGTTGGCAGTGAAGAATTTTCCTCTAGAAAGAGTTCGTGCTGCTATTGATAACTGGCCTCAACGTTTAAAAGACTGTATTGCAGCCAATGGGGACCACTTCGAATAAACATTGTATATTTTTAATAGTTATATATTGATGTATTAAACTAACTCACTATGAAAGGAATAAATGTTACGTATAAAAAAAAAATCGTGCTTTTCTTTATAACAATATTTATGGCAAGACTAAGTATATATATATATATATATATATATATATATATATATATATATATATATATATATATATATATATATATATATATATATATATATATATATATATATATATATATATATATATATATATATATATATATATATATGTATATGTATATATATATATATATATATATATATATATATATATATATATATATATATATATATATATATATATATATATATATATATATATATATATATATATATATATATATATATATATATATATATATATATATATATATATATATATATATATATATATATATATATATATATATATTTATATAGCATATTGGATTTTGTGTGATATCGGTTTAAATTATACAACGTGTACGAGATTTAGATTTTAAATTTAACTTACATAAAAAACAGTTAATTTTAACTGAGTTATCTTATGACATGTATAGAAATATATTGACATTTTGGAATGACAAACGCATTATTCTGTCAGTGTCACTCGAACTAAAAAAAATAATTGAGAAGAAACAACTTGGCGTTGCATGGATTCACCGTGCGGGTGCCGGGACCATCGCGTTGTAGGAAGAGGAGCTCCGAGCAGCGCTTGGGACTTGCGACCCAAGTGTAGGTTTAAAGGGCCCCTTTAAAATGCATTAACGCTCACTTTCACCGTCCGAGCTCCTCCCACAATAGGATTGAATTGAAGAAGAAAAAAAAAACATCGTATAAACAAAACTCATACAAACAAAAACCATATAAAATTCATAAAATAAAATAATATCAATAAGCTAACCATTATTTTAATTATCTTTAGGTTTTATTTTTGTTCTTTAATTTTAATATCAGAAAATGTCAAAGTGTGAAACACCTAAAGAACTTAAATTTCATAAGTAATCGGTCATTGTCAGATTAAAGTTAATTCTTAAAAATTTGAGATTATATCGAGAGATTATTTTAATGTTTTGTAAAAAAAGTATGTATAAATAATTATATTTATTATTAAACATTTAAAAATAAACATCGATTCTTTATATGATATAATAAAACTGAGGTGTTTGTCTTTTTTAGTTGAAAGCGATAGTCTCAAGAACTACTGGAAAAAAAAGAATATAAAAAAAATTCAATATTCAACAATATTAAAATAAAATAATGTAAAGTTAAGATTTAATTATGATTAATATTTATTCTATACATTATGTATTAACATTAATATATGGTTTGGGCACGTCGAAAGAATGAGTGACGAAAGAATGGTAAAAAAGATATCTGATGGAAAAGTGAGTGGTAAGAGAGGTAAGGGGGTCTCCCCTCGGTTGACTTTCGAAAACACAGTATCGAAGATACTGGAGGAAGGTCACGTAAAAAGCATGAGGACTCCCCGGAGAACATATATGAAGAGGTTAATGACAGTGGACGAGGCGAAAGAGGTATGCAGGGACCGCAGCGTTTGGCGCTCCGTTCTCTCTGACTACCCCGTTAGAGTTAGAGCGTGAAGTTATGTATGTATGTATGTATGTATTAATATAATTAATATTTATGACAATATATAGTATAAGTTAAAAAGGGTACGAAACAAGTGTCTGTAGTGTTAATTATATTTCAAATAAAAAAATATATAAAAAAACTGCAATTCAATTGGATTTAATTCGATTCAATTCAATTCAACGTATCAATTAACGTACAGTGCCGGAAATGTAATTTGAAAATTTAAAGAGAGACCCCAAAAGAAATAATTAACTTGTCATACAATGTAATGTACCTTTATGTATGATACATACATAACTGCCATTATAACTTGATGATCCATTGTAATCTATCCCTTGAGAATATTATATTGTTAATTATATGCCTATAAGAAATCTTTAGACAATGATTCATTTTTATTTATTATATTCTGAGAAGCGCGGAGGGGGTAGTGTTAAGACACTACGTTTTAGTACTTAGAGTTTCATTTTAAAGACGTTGGGTGTTGAGTTGTGTTATTCAACAAAATTCACTATATAATATTTTTAATTTTGAATAAAATCAATACGCAATGCAATTATACAACAAAATGGGGAAGCACGCTGCGTGTTTAGGAACTCACTTCACTCTTCCCGCATACAGCAATATAGGAAAAGATAAGTTTTAATTATATATATAATTGTGCTATTTAAAATTTATACCTACAACCGATATAATATTACTTATAAAGAGCTATTCCAGAATGATATAAATAAACAAAAGTGAAATCTTATAAAGATTTCAAACGATTCATTTTGAAGCAGAGCCTCTTGTAAATCGATGTGACCTTTACGCCAAAACTTCCCACAGTGTAGAGTTTGGGTTCAAATTTTTAACATTATATTTAAAATTTTCCAAACAATATTTATTATAATACAACTGAGTTGAAAATGAACTTCAATGCAGAATTTCTCTAAAACTAAATTGTGATGTAGACTGTTAATGTCATTTAAGAGTTACTTTATATGACTTCGGCTTTATATGAGTACTTGAGATATTATATGTATTCATTATTTTCTATATTAAAAATAGAAAAATTGTAATACAAAAACAATAGCCAAATACTCAAAGATGTAGTACCCTCGTGGCGCAGAAGCACGTCTGCCTGTAAACACGAGGGTTTGTGGGTTCGATTCCCACTCGTGGAAGATGGATTATTGTATTTCCATTATCCTCGCTCTGGCAACTAAGCAAATGCGGTGTTGACTTCCGCCACTCAACACTCAATGCCTCGTAAGGCGGAAAGCGGGGAACGGAGTGTCTTAACACTAGGTTCCTATGGTTCCTGCGGTTCCCTTTGCCTACTTTGCTATGTGCGGGATAAAATGTGAAGGATTAAAAATGTAGAAAATTTATAATCTATAATTTAAATACTTACTGTGCTATTTTGTTTCTCTAGAGGCGGTGAAAATTGTATCTGGCTCATCTTGGACTCCTTCTCGTCGCCTATAGGCGACTGAGGCGAGGTCTCTCTGTAGGCAAAAACGGTTATATTAGTTGTTTATTTATAAAATATAAATAGTTTTTTAAACATATTACTATATCAAAATGTATATTCAGTTTTTAGTATATGAGTTATGAATATAATAAATGTTTTGAGTAATTTATATATTTAGCTTGCAGTGTGAAGTAATTTAGTAGTTTTTTAAAAACATTTTTGAAAGTTATTTCGTTCAATATTTTATATAAGGATAATTTGTACAAGTTACGTTTTCTTTGAATTAACATTTATATATACATGACTTCTCAGACATGTATATTTTAACCATTTACTGATCTGAAGTTAGGTTTATCTTGTTCAAAAATATAAGGCGCTACGTTTTTAAGATTATTTATTTATAAAGAAATTTAAAGTCTTTAATCGTTATATGTAAGAAATAATCGTATTGTATTTTTTCTTTATTTATTATATTATTATTTATTAAAGAAAAACCTCTCGGAATCCGCTCATCAAAAGAATTGAGTCACACCCAACAGACTAACAAAGCTATTATAATTTGATGTTAAATATTTCATTCAATATTCCATCGAGGACCGTCACGACGCAGAGGCGTAGCGTCTACCTGTAAACGCGACGGTTTGTGGGTTCGATTCCCATGAGGGGAAAATTGATTTTTTCATTCCCATTTCCTTTGCTCTGGCAACTAGACAAAGCACGGCATTGAATTCCGCCACTCAACATACAATGCCTTGAAAAGGCGGAAAGCGGGTAACGGAGTGTCTTAACATTAGGTTCTCACGGTTCCTGCAGTTCCCTCTGCCTAACCGGCTATGAGCGGGATAAAGCGTGATGGTCTGTTCTGTATCGAATACGTATACAGTCAAGCTTTGTAACGACACCAATGAAACATCTATGAGATACTCTTAATAAAAGAAAAATAAAATTTATTTCTAAACAAGCTTGCAAAATCTCAAAAGAAACAGAAATAGGGTAAAAGACCTTCATATAAAATATAGCTATAGAGTGCTACGATTCTAATCGGAGTTGCCGCCATTGTTTAACAAGAATATTTTTAATTCATCAGGCATAGACATTAGGCATTCAGCCAACGTCGGGAGACCGTATTTTGACATATCGCTCACGGTCACAGTGGCGAAACTCGATTACGCTAAAAGACGAGACTATCTGCACTATAGCTGTCCCTTTCTAACGGCCTTGTATTACGCGTTGCTATTTCATTTCGTCACTAATCGATGTGACGTACGATTTGAATCGATGTGGATCGATGCGATAATATCGATTTTATTTATATGGGTGTCACAGATACGTATGACCTATTAGTTTGTGTTATAGTAATTTGCATTAGCCGTAAGGTTTTGCAATAAAGAAAATTGACTCTAACTCCACATTTAAGTAGCAACATAGCAACATATTAGTATAAATGATATATTATTATTATATAGTAGTCATAATTTATATAATATAGAATTACACATTATATACATGAAGATATATACATACATATATTTTTTTTATATAAAAACGCTTTTAAATCCGTATAAAGATGGCCACTGCCTATAATGAAGGAAATATTTAAACAAAAGAAGTTGTTTTGAAAATTAAATCTTTATTACACGCTACATAAAGCATGTTTTAATTATTTCACAAATTTAAAATATTATATTATTGCTGATATTTATCTCATGCTAATTTTTTACTGCCATAGACAATATTCGGTTTGCTAAAAAGATATAATGACATATTGGATTTGTTATATGCATAATAAATTGAATATGTTTTTTTTTAATTTTAGTCTTATAACATATCTGTATTTGTATGCAAAGGTATTATATTATACGGTTCTTAAACCCGTTCTTAAATACAATCTTGATCCGTGTTCCTTGATTTAGCAAGTTTGACGACCTCACACCGTTCGCAATGTGACGTCAATGCATTTTTTTGTTATTCTTTATAATTGTTAAACATTTGGCTTCAGATTTCATATTTATTAATAGCATTTGTATGTAACTTATATATTTAGAAATATTTAAAAATATATACGGGAGAAAGACGGAAAGCAGGGACTAAGCAACGGAGTGTCTTAACATTAAGTTCCTATGGTTCTTGCAATTCCCTCTGCCAACCCTGCCATCTGTGGGATGCAGAAAAAAAACAGAACGAAGTGTTCTAAAACTAAATTTTCACACGTCCTTCGGTTTCCCCATTTCTAAGTGGAGGAATACAACACCGCACTTTGCTAATTTGCCAGAGCAAAAAAATGTAAATGGAAATATCGATCTTCCTCGAGTGGGAATCGAACCCACAAACCGTCTCGTTTTACAGGC